>JAHLSL010000022.1:2138508-2166408 GCA_025920805.1 Petroica traversi
AGAAAGGAGTGGGTTAAGGAGACCGTAGACCCTTCCAGGAAGACTTCCATGGGGAGTGCCCCATGAACAAGGAGAGGATCTCAGCTGCCTGTCCCAGCTCCAGAGATACTTCCCAGCCTTGGAGCACCCTCTGAATCCCCCACACCCTTCCAGAAACTGGGCAAGCTCTCCATAAAACTCTCCTTCCTGTAGACCTGCAGAGAGGCTTTGAGTGTCCCCTGATGGTTAAAAACTTCCACAAAAGCCCAGATTTTGGCCTCACAGCTGTTTGGTTCTCCTCTGTTCACACTGCCAGCTTCAAGTGATTTCCCTGTGGATTTCCCTGTGGATTTCCCCCTCTCTGCATCCTCTGCAGCCTTCCTTGTGCTGGAAAACAAACTGAACAAACTTCTCCTCAGCAGGGGTGGGCAGTGTTTAGGAATAATTTTGGCACAGGGAAGGGAGGGCATTCCAGTCAAAGGAGGAGATCACAATGACTTCCCTTGGAACAATCCAAGACCTGGAAAAAGCTCAGGCTTTCAGCTCCCAAGGAAAAAGCAGAAAAATTCCAGTTCGGAGATGGGGACAACTGTGACTAAACCCACTGAGACACCTCAGTTAGGCTTTCCCAGCTGGGAGGCTGCAAGGGAGAACCTGGAGAGCCACCTGGTTGACTTTGGAGGCATCAATTCCTGAAGAGCAGCTGGAGGAACCCCAGCTCCAGCAGCAGGGCTGGGACATGGCCTGGACAACGCCGCAGTGAGGTGGGGGACGTGGCTTTGCTGGCCATACCTGAGGTCTGGTTGTCCCAGGCGAGCTCTGCCAGGCACTGGCTGCGCTCCTCCTCGATCTCCTGCATGATGCTGCACTCGGGCCGCGTGCTGGACGCCTGCAGGGAGGGCACAGAAGGACACGGTGAGCAAAGCCCATCCTCAGGAGCCTCTCCTTGAGGAGCGAGCTGGAACTCTCCAGGACCATCACACACATGTGCACCCAGACTTATTTTATGTTTGCTCCAGAGGAGGGAGAGAAACCCAGACCCTGCTGAAAAAAACCCAAACATTTCCCTCCATTTCCTTTAAAAAATACACCCCACAACACATTTTTTTTTCAGATGATCAGGAGCAATTCTGCTGCTTGGTGCTCTGGAAATGCCTGGCATTTCCCTCAACTTCCTTTAAAAAATACATCCCACAACACTTTCATTTTTTTTTTTATTTATTTTTTTTTCAGATGCTGAGGAGCAGTTGTCCTGCTTGATGCTCTGGAAGGCCTGCCTGGTGAAGCAACACCACCAGCAATGTAGGGCAGGGAGGCAGCAGCTTCCATATTCCTGCCAGGAGCAGTGGGATCTGGGCTTCATGGTTTATTGCCCCTTTCCTGGCTCTCGTGCCAATTCAAAGCACAACAAACCCCAAATCAAACAATGACGGAATCTCTGATGCAGATTAGGAGATCAAGGAGCTAAAAAGCAGGAAATTCCCAGTGTCAGGAGTTTTTTCCCCTCAAGTGGTCACTCCTGAATCAGCCCTAATCAAGTTGTGTTTGTAATACAACAGTGGCCATAAATGTTCAGGTAATTAATTGTGGGCTCCTCATAATGTGGAATTCCTGAATTTCATCAATCATAAAACGTGCAAATGGTGATTTTTTTACTACAAAAAAAAAGCAGCTGGGAGCTCACACATAACTCAGTGTCTCTTCCCCAGCTTACAGGGTACAGCTTGACCAGAAAATGAGATTGCTGCTCCAAACCCCATCTCCTTCCAAGGGACTGGAAAGGGCATTTAACAGGGAGAAAACTTCCCAGAAAGGCAGCTGCAGAGAGATGGAGAGAAGGCAATGATGTGCAGAGATCCAAGCTTGGCTTGAGTTTGCGCTGTCACCATCAAATGTGATGTGGGAAAAAAAACATCCATGGGGGGAACTTGAGGAACAGCTCGTGAGGACACAGAAGAAACCCGTGATGGATTCAGTGTCCCCTCTTGACTGGGATAATAATTTATTTTCATCAGAAATAGACAGTGAAAATAAATTTTAAAAAAATCCTGTCTAATTTTGCCATGTGTGAGTAATTGCTCTGTTCATGTATTTGCCAGCCAAAGTTTTAAGAGAAAAAGCCCAGAAATCCTTTGAAGGAGCAATTGTTTGATGTAAATTTGGGTTAAAATTATAAAGTAATATAGCACATTGAATTTATCTCACCATTTCCTATTAACCTGCCCTGCTCTGTTCCCTGTTTAATGCCGTGTCTGGTTCAGATTTTAATTTCCTTTAGGTTAGGAATGGGCCTTGATTAACAGTGTATAAACAATTAATTATGTGGTTTTCTGGTCAAATTAAAAATAAATAAAAAAAACAAACACAAGAAGAAGGGGAATCATTTGGAGTTGCCTTCATCCTCAAATATTTCTTTTCCCCAAAGGTAAACAGATCTTTGGAAATTTCATCTTGGCTCATCTGAAATACCATAGTTTCATTTTGTTTTGATTTACAGTGCTTCTTGCCATTTTATTTTAACCTTAAAAAAGCATGAGGGGAAGCGTGAAAGATTTGCAGAACACTTGCTGGAAAAATAAAGATTGAAATGTTTTCAAAACATTCTGATTTTTCAAAGGGAAGTTTTAACTCTCTGAACTTAAACCTTTGCCAAATTCATCTTACATCTATAAATACCTCTGATTTTCACTTTATAAATTAATTTATATGACTCTAATTTTGATCAGGGCTGGCAAAGCACTCTGTAGTTCTACAATACATCTTAATTTTTTTTTAGGCAGTAGATTTTACACCAAGCCCATTAGCAAATACTTCAGTGCCACTTCTCTCCTCACTAAAAACTCATGCCTGAATTGGATAATTGCACATTCACCTCAATGGCGCAATATTTACTTTCGAGTAACTGGTTTTATCACCTTTAAAAAAACAAATGAGGTTCTGTTTTGAAAAGTGGGCTTGTGACTGGTAAAGTTGATTATATAATTTTTTTAATCTCATGTTTTCATTTTCTTTCCCCTATATAATTAAAAAGAAAATATATCCATGTTAGGCAAAACACTGAAAAATGAGTGTCCAGGAGCTAAAATATCAAAATCCTGGAGAATTCGGATTTTGTAGTGCTGGTGCTGATCTCTTGTGAGCTTTTAGGGAAAGTGGGTACTGAGATCAACCCCAAGCTGAAATCGTGGCTGGGGGCAGAGGGGTTGGGAAAGGATTTGGGGGTGCTGGTGACAGCAGCTGAACATGAACCCAGGTGACCCCAGATGTGCCCAGGGGAGCCCAGGTGTGCCCAGGTGAGCCCAGGTGTGCCCAGGTGTGCAGGAAGGGCAATGGCACCTGGAGGGATCAATAATCCAGCAGGACCAGGGCAGGGATTGTCCCCTGTGCTGGGCACTGCTGAGGCCACACCTCCAACCCTGGGGTCACTTTTGGGCCCCTCATGACAAAAAGGACATTGAGGGGCTGGAGAGAGTCCAGAGAAGGGAACTCCGTTCAGGGAAGGTTCTGGAGCTCCAGGAGAGGCTGAGGGAGCTGGAAAGGGGCTCAGCCTGGAGAAAAGGAGGCTCAGGGGGGACCTTGTGGCTCTGCACAAGTCCCTGACAGGAGGGGACAGCCCGGGGGGTCGGGCTCTGCTTCAGGGAACAGGGACAGGAGGAGAGGGAACGGCCTCAATTAGCACCAGGGGAGGGTTAAATTGGAGACTGGGGAAATTCTCTCACTGGCACAGATTGCCCAGGGCAGTGGTTGAGTCACTTCCTCTGGAGATATTAAAAGCCCTGTGGATGTGGCACTTGGGGACTTGGGTGAGTGGTGGCCTTGGCAGCAATGATGATCTTGGAGATCTTCTCCAACTTTAATGATTTTATGATTCTACAAACAAAAGAGTGGGATGTCACTCTGCTCCTCTGTCAGTGGGACACATCACCCCCAATTCCAGCTGAGTCAGAGCTCTGTGTTTAGCCTGACCTGCTTTTTTATCTCCCAGTCCATAGAGAGCAGGCAACCAGCAGCTCTGAAGGCTTTCATCCCACTCCTCTGCCCATGGCTGGATGGGCTCAAACTCAAATCCCCAGCACTTAGCTGGAGAAGGTCAGTGATGCGTGAATTTAATGTCCACAGACCTTTAACTCAATCAAGGTCAACAAACAGATCCACACTGGAGGACTTCAAGTTTCTGGCTCATTTTGCACATTAACTGAAGAAGTAAATAAAAGGCTCTGCCACAGCAAACCTCCTTCAGCCTCCTCAGTGATAATAACAACAACCCTCACATGTCACAGCTGTCTCTGCTATTGGCAGATCAAATAAGAATAATCTAAAAATATCACCGTTTTGGGCATCATTAGCAAAGAGAAAGTGTGGGGTTTTTTGCTGGTGAGCAAGGGAACAAGTTCAGCTGCCTTAATTCCACTCCCAGGTGACAAAATGCTCATGGCTGGAAAGAGCTGCAAACTCACTTTACTAATTCTTCATTTCTAGGGTGTTTTTTCCTATGTTGTGTTGTTCTGTTTGGGTTGTTTTTTTTTTATGGAAAAGGCAGAGATTTGGGGTTTTGGCCTCTTCCACTGCAATGGGCAACTGGCCACACCCACAAAGGGCTGAAGAGCTCACAATTTCCCATTTCCCCTTCAAAGAGCAAATATAAAGCAGAAAGCATGACAAGGCTCTGGTTATGCTCATGTTAACATCAGAGAGTGAATTGTAATCCAGCTCCTTGGGAATATCCATTCTGGGTGAGGGTGAAATGTGGTAACCACCCCTCACAAATCCCTCCTGGCATGCCCCAAACACCACCTAAAGCTTGGTGGGTTTGTCATTTCTGATCCCTGAGCAGAAAGATGGAGGGAATGCTTTTTCTGGATGTGATTTCTTGCAGCTCTGAGTTCTGCAGTAACTCTCAGATATCAAGGACCTGTAACCAAAGCGTTTATTAATGAGAGCTTTCCTTCCCAACAGATTCCTAGGAATTGTTGGAGGATTACTGAGCAGTCTGCTGCTGCAAATAAATTCTTTGTGCCCACTCTAAATAAATACAATTCCAAGGGTTGCCACAGGTAAAGGAGCCGCAGAAAAGTTTAGTTTCATCTCTGCCATCAGCAAGGCCAGAACATCCACAGGACAAGGGGCAGCTCCTCAGAGACAGGTGAGATTCCCAAAAGAAGGGATGTGAATCCCTTTCTTCTGGTCCCAGGGTTCACCTGGAGCTTGCTGGATTTTCTCCTAAATTTGTCCAGAACTGGGACAAACGGAGACTCCAGAGATAAGAACCAGGGTGACCACAGTGACAGCAGGGTTTGGAGTCAAACTAAGAAGGAGCAGAACTGAAAAGCCTTCAAAGATTGAAAGCCCTCCCCTCACCCATTTTTGTTCAGTGGACAGGGTTCACTTCTGGTTGTCTGAGTGACCATTTCTCACCATCCCCACCTTCCCAGAGCTTCTATGAAACAGGAATGCAATAAGACAAGAGAAAGTTGCCTTCCCAGAGTTTCTGCAGCTTGACTTCAGTCACTGCTTGAGGTGGAGATGAAGTCTCCTAACCCTTTCTCATGTGAAACACAAAGGAAATTAAATATTTTAACAGGCAGGTCTTACTTCAAGCACCACAAATACAACCTCCCTCTGGCTTTCATCCTTTCTTCTTGTTTGTAGGAACACAGGACTGAAGGAACATCTCACAAAACAATCCTGGTTTTGATTTCTTCCATAACTTCACTCAGCTCTGTCTCAAAACTAGATTTGCAAATTCTTTTCTGTTTGCCTGGTTGTTTTTTTTTCTTTTTTCCTTTTAAGCATCCTCAGGAAAACCCTCCAAAGTTTTTAGGAATAAAAAAGCCAGAAAAGGATACAGTGTAAAAGTGCAAGGATAAGAAGAGGAAGACACCAAGGATTATTTTCTATAGAGATGGGTGACACAATTTCCAACAATAAGGCTGACAAAAGCTGCAAAATCTCGAGTGGTCTAGGGAAAAAAAATAATAAAAAAGGAATATTTTTGAAGTATTAGAATTTTTTGCTCTTCTGAAGGACCTTTGTGTAAGAATCCATGTTACAAATGTCGTGACAATGTGGGTAAGAAAATTTTAAATATCAGTAATACAGATAGAACGGAAGATTAATTCAAGTTTAAAACACCTCAAACGTCCTGTGTGCTCTTTGTAGGATCAATCCAGGAGGACACAGCAAACCCAGTGATTTTTAAACAGAGAAAAGTTACTTTTACATAAAATATAAGAATATTTTTATATTTTTTAAACAGTTTTTATATAAAAGTGACCTCTCTCATTACTGTGAATAAACTTCTCTGTGACCAACCACCAGTGAGGGACTCTGATTCCACGGGTAGCAGCACAAGTCCCTGGGATACTTTTCCAAAGAAAGAGATCCAGACAAATGCCCAGCTCTCCTGATTCCCATTTTACTCTCCTGCCAAACAGAATCTTGCCAGTGCCAGACCAATCCTTTGGTGAGGAAAGCAGATGTTTTTCCCCAGCTCATCCAAGCAGCCCTGTCAAACACAGGCAAGTTTGGCCAAATCAGTGAAGCAGCTTGGAGGCTCAGAGTCTTCCTTTAGTCTGATTGTCCTGTTTCTGTGGGAGGGGTTGGAAGAGCAGGGCAAAAAGGGTGTTTTGCAAAGGGTTTGGTGAGCCAGAGGGAAGGGGAAGCTGAGCATCTGTGCTCCTTAACTCCTCAGGGACAAGCCTGTAAATTCCTCTGCTGGAAAACAGAGCTGAATTGGGGTTTTTAGGAAGAAGAGGCACCCTGGAATTTCACGTATGGCAGACAACAATTAAAAGAGGCAGCACTTGAATAAATTCTTACAAGAGAGTAGGAGACTGCTCTGATGGCTGGGTGAGCACATTCAACATCCTTGCTGGAGTAGCCAAGGGTGAATTTCCTCTTCTGGAAGCTCAGCCTGAGGAGCTGAATCCAGGAAGAGAGGGATGCTGCAACCCTGAGGTCAGCAGTGACAGAGATGCAGTTACAGGGTACAGAGCAAAGGGCCTCAATAGCCCTCATTTGGCTGAGGGGAAATAAGAAAGCAACAACAATAATTATCCCAAAAGGGACAGGGACAGGAAAGGAGGGAAAGAAGTGAATTCCACTACCTGACTTCTCTAGAAATCGGAGGGCAGCAGAATGTCTTGTAGTTTTCCCTGAATGCCTGATCATTGACTGCTTTTAATTACTTTGGGTCTAAGAAGCCTGGTTGAGGGAAGTCTGTTCTTTTTAATAAAGATGTTCCAAAAATCATCTATTAAACTCTTTAAACCCTCTGAATGAAATTCAACTCCAACGCATTTGCTCAACCAATGACAGGAACAGCAGAAACACAAAGGAAATGCAGATCCAGACCTGCCTGACCCCCAGGGATTAGAATAGGATTTGGGGATCCGTGGGCAAAAATGATGTGTATGTAATATAAACATCTACATCTGTCTTCACACTGATTGTCCTTGCTCACCTGAAGAAAGCAGCAGGAACTTCCAGGGCATGAGTGACTCCAGATTGAAAGAACTGTCTGGAATAGGCAAAAGGAAACCTGCCCTGAATTGTTCCATCCAAGGAGCCTGAGGCAGCTGCCTGAGTGAGGGGTGTGTGCCAATATCTAAAGCTAAATGAGCCAAACCCCACAGAACTGGGCTTGGCTAATGAGATTCATTCCCCTCCAGACAGCCCCATCCTCCCCCAGGGCTCTCCAAGAGCAGGTGGAGATGGTACCTGGCAGGATCCCTTCAGAGAAGTTCAGTGAAAGACTAGTGATTTGTGCTCTGATTTACAGGCTGGGATTTTTTTTCTAAGTTCCATCAACTTTGACATGCTGCTGTTCAAGAAAGTTCCTTGGCTCCAGCAGAATGTGCAGGTAACCTGTTAATGCCCCAAACTGCTGCTCATCCAGCCCTGAGTCAACTCTGTAGCCACCTCTTCCCTGCTCTGCACAGGGAAAGTGTTCCCTAATTCAGGTGCAGGCTCAGAAGGGACTTTAAACCTCAGATCCCAATTCCTGACAGTGCCTCCATCCATCATCTGTCCATCCATCATCTGTCCATCCATCCATCCATCCATCCATCCATCCATCCATCCATCCATCCATCCATCCATCCATCCATCTCTGATTCTTTCCCTGGGCAACCACAGAATGTCCTCACTCAGCCCTGCCTGCTCTCTCTTGCACCTCAAGGTCACTCCAACTGTGCCACCTGAGTCACATTTTCCTCCTGAAACCAACCCCAATGTCACCACCTGCCACAAGGTTAAGCTCTGGATTGAACTCAGACCTGATCAGGTGCCCCAAAAAGCTGGAAGGCTTTTTGGGTGAGGGTATTGCAGGGGGGGTACCCCAAATCCAGAGGAGCTGAGTTTGGCAGGATGTCCAGAAGAATCCATGAGGTGGCAAGTGGGAGTCTAGTGCAGAGCCTGTCCCAAAATTGGAGCTTGAACGAAATCCCAGTGAAGTTCCTGAGGTTCCTCTTCACACCCTGTCTTCCCTAGACTTCTTCACTGCCTGGGATTTTTGTACACACAAAACCTTGGGGAAACAGGGCCCCCACAGGCCTCCTGCAAGGCTGGACGTTGGGTGTTATTTATTTGGATAAAGCAAACTGGGCATTCTCCAGTTCTCAGAAAAGCTGTGGTGTCTTGGTTTGAGGAACAACAGTTTTGGTTGCCAACATGGGCAGCTCCTTTTAGGGGAACTGAAAGCCCTGAAAGTGCCCAGAAATCCAACGTGCACCCAGTGCGACCCGTCAGGAAAGGGAGAGCTGGAGTGACAGACCCCAAGCTTGCCCTGCATTCCTGCTGGAAATAAGTGCTGGAATAAGCACCAATTTCACCTGCAGCTCTGGGGCTGTTTGGAGAGGATGAAATTCCTGTCCATAGCTTCTAACTGTTTTGGTTTTTTTTTGTTTTGTTTTTTTTTTGTTTGTTCAGGGTTTTTTGTTTGTTTTTTGTTTGTTTGTTTGGGGGTTTTTGTTTGTTTTGTTTCTTTGTTTGTTGTTTGGTTGGTTGGGGTTTTTTTGTTTGTTTGGGGGTTTTGTTTGTTTTTTGTGTTTTTTTTTCACTCATGGAAGGATAGTGAACAGCAAAGGGAAGTGCTACATGACAGCTTTGAACTGAAAGAGAGTGGGATTTAACTGGATATTAGGAAGGAAGTCCTGGCACAGGCTGCCCAAGGGGTTTGTGGCTGCCACATCCCTGGAAGTGTCCAAGGCCAGGTTTGACCTGGTCCAAGCTGGTCTGGTGGAAGGTTTAGGGTCATGATCACATCCTGAAGAGCAACAAGGAGGAGACAGAAACAAGAAACAGAAAATAAGAAATGCATAAAATAATCCTTTGTGTAGTCTAGGCCTTCCAGCAGTCACCAAAGGGCCCTCCTATAACCCAGCTGGGATAAACTTTTAACCTTCTTGGCTATCAATATCTTCCACAGCTTCCATCAAACCAACCTAAGAGAAATTTCAGGATGGTTTTGGATCACTTGATTTTACTATTAATATCACTTCCTTTCTAAGCAAGTGGCCCTAAACAGGGTTTGTTTGTGCCACTATTCAGAGCTTTCTGTGAAAATCCAGGTATGTTCCTGGAACAATCCATGAACACATCTCATTTCAAAGAATTCACTCTCCAAGGGCTGCTCCTCAACAAAAGGGAGCACAAAAATTACAAAGTTGTTGGCACAGGATGAGTTTGGTTCATTCAGACACCGGGAAAAAAAGGAATGTTCCCTCTTTCAAAGGGGGCAGAAGTGGTTCAGGATGAGTACAACCCTCATGGGTTTATAAAGCATTTTTATCAGAGCCCTCCAGTGAATGGTCCTTCACAGACGGTCTGAAGCAGCCAGGTGTCCTTCCAGGAAGAAGGACATGCTGGGATGAGCTCCCAGCCTCGGGGCAAAGAGACACTGTTTCTAAAAATGAGGGAGTCGTTGTGCCTAAAAATGAGGGAGTTGAGTGGTTTGGAGCAACTCCAAGCTCAAGAGCTTCTCTGACAAAAATCAGGACAGGGCCACCTCTCCTCCTTTGGCTGAAGAGAGAGGGAAACAAAAAGAAAAGTCATTTGTAAAATGAGTAAGCAGAGCAAGGTTAGGACAACCATGGGGAGCATTGGTGCCGTGGAGAAAAAGGATTCATAAAAATGGGGAAAACCAATCCGAGAGCAAGTGGAGAGATCCTGACCTAAGCCAGCACAGGATGGACACCTGGACAGAGCTGATCCTGAACAGAACATTCTAGAGAACACTGATTGTCCAGAGATCTCCTAGAGGAAAGCTTCTAATTATGTTTAAATTTGCCAGCTTTGGGTTTTGCTAACATTTTTGATAACCCTCCTGTGCCCAATGGCCCATACACACATAGAGGACACCATGTAGCTGCTGAACAGGGACATCCTCAGCAGGACTTAGCAGCCTGACTACAGAATTTAGGAGGAATTTCAGAGTCCTAGAGGAGTAAGAATGCCTGGGCTCAGTGAACAAAACTATCAGCATTCCCCCTCACTGTGCTGTGTGAAGGGTCAGTGTGGAGACACAGGAATAATTCAATAACAGGAATAATTTAAAATGTGGTTCCTCTCCCTGTGGCTGAAAAGGGAGTTAAAGCCACAGGTGGAAGAGGTTGTAATGTGAGCCCAAGAGCCTGAAACAGAGGGAAGGTAACAAATAAGACATGACACAGCTCACCCATGCTGTCTGAAGCAGGCAGGCACCAGCTCCTCCACCTGAGGAGGGCACTGATGTGTCCCCAGGAGCCCCAGGGCCACTTCTGATTCTTGAGACAGCTCCCACCACCTTCCTCATCTCATCTCATGGAGGGGTGCTGTGACAGGGCTGTATCCCAGCTTCTGACACCTCTGAGTGCAGAGCTGAGTGCCAGGTGATGGAAATACCCAAATTCCAAACCCAAAATCCCACCAGCAGCTTCCATGTTTTAAACACAGAATCGTGGAATGGTTTGGATTGGAAGAGACCTTAAAGAACATCTCATTCCAACCCCTGCCATGGACAGGGACACCTTCCACTGTCCCAGGTTCCTCAAAGCCTCATCAGACCTGACTTTGGACATGTCCAGGGATGGGCCATGGTGAGGCTTGACCAAGAAAGTGTTTGCCAAGGGTTTTCAGTAAGCAAGGACCAAACCCTCTTGCTTCCTGCATGGATTCACTGACACCTCAAGTTTTAGCCTTTATATTTTCAGATCCTGCGTTCATGCTCTGAACTCCACACAGAGTGTTAGTGAGCTCTCTCCATACTGTGGTCTGACAAAACAAATCCTTCCAGGCCTGAGAACCCAGGCCCCAAAAAGTATCAACAAAAATGAACTGGGGAGGAGCAAACTGGGGGAATGTGACTTCATTACCTGAAGCTGGAACTGGAGAATTAACTCCTCATATGCAAATAGACCAAACTTAGATCTGTCTGAAAAACTCGTGATCACTGTCCATGTTGGGTGTAGCTGGGAGGCTGTGACTGCTCAAGGTGGATCTGCTGAATTTTAATAAATCTGCTATTTTAATAAATACCCACTTGAACTCTGCCTAGCCTCTGTTTTAGGTAGCCAGTCCAAGCTGTTGGGTGAGAGTTTTGTTCCCCATCCATCCCTGAACAAAATCAACTTCCAGCACCCTCAAACTGTGCACCAGCTTGAGGTGAAGCTGATGTTCAGGCTGATAATTAATTCCACTTTATTCCCCCAGGCATTTCCCTTTGTCATTCCTCACCTGCTAACAACACAGATGGGGGAAAGAGATTACAGGGAAGATGTTTCTGCTTTTGTCTGGTTAAAAGGGAAAATGTAAAAGAGCGCAAATGACACAGAAACTGAGAGCTTTGATGGCAAAATCAAATCTTAACGGTACAGTATCACCAGACCTCTCTCAGGTGATGCCACAGGCTGTAGACGTCAAAGTGTTTTCCACAGGTGGTATCTCCAATGTCTTTAGATGGATGGAAAAACCAAAGCAGAAAACCCAAGATTAAAAAAAAAACAAAACAAAAACCAAACAAAACCACATACATCCAACAAGAACAACAACAACAACAACAACAAAAAAAAATCAGAAAACCAAACCAACCCAAAATCCCAAACTCAAAAGAACCTAAGGAAATCCCAACCCACAAAAACCCCACAACAAAACTGCCAGGTTGGTCTCTCTGCCTCCAAAAATTCATTCCTTATAGAAAAAAATAAGACAAAGTGTAGCAAAATCACGCTAAATACGCCAGCATTTGAGTGTTTCTAAAAGACCTTTCCACGTGCCAGGGTACACTGATGTCCACATCTGTCAGAGATATCAAATACTGAAATGCTCTCCTCAAAATATCCCGGTCTGCCAGCAAAGAGCCAGCAGAAAAAGGAAGAATTTTGGGGGAAAAGGAGTGGGAAAGAAAGGAGTTGGACCCTTTTCCCATAGGAAAAAGAGAAAGACTTCAAATCTCATTTTTGGATCTGAGGAAAGCGGCAGATTGGGTAATTAGGAAGGTAAAACCTGAGCTGGGCATCAGTGATCAGGACACTTGGGAAGAGCATCGTGGAAAGAAAACGACGTTCAGAGCAGCAGGAGGAGCAGAAAACCCTTGAGCATTGCTCCAAGTCCCAGCCTGGCTGTCAGCACCAACTCAGCTGAGCAGAAAATGCCTTTGAGCAGCAGGACTGAAAAGAGAACAACAGGAAGAGAAACCAAGGGAGATTACAATGCAAAGAGCTGAAATTCAAGAGAATTCTAAATACAGCACCCAGAAAAGGAGAAGTCACGTGTAGCCCCACCCCAGCTTCTGTTCACAGCTTCTCCAAAGAACTGGGGGTGAAAATATAATTTTACTAAATGCAAACTGGAATGGTTACACATGAAAATGACTTAGCCTGAAAAACTGAGAACAACAACAGGGCTGGGTGTGAAGGAATTTCACTGATGTGAGGTGGAAGCCACTCAGATGGGATGGTGGGAGTGGCACCATCTGGCTGAAAGTCAACAAAAGTAAAGCTTTTTTATGTGTAGGAAGGAGAGGGGCCATGGAAAAATCCAGACATCTCTCAGCAAGTTAATCTGAGTTAAACACACAAAACTTTTGAACATCACTCCAAGGAAAAAGAGGTGGAAAGTGGCAGGAAATGGAGATGAGGACAAAATAGAAAATGTGGTTTATTGAGAGTAAATCATGGCAATGAAACCCATAGGGTTGTTTTATAAGGTAATTGGTTTGGGATTTTTTTTTGGGGGAAGGGGGAGAGATGAAAGTCAGTGGATTTAAATTTTCCTAACCTCAGTAAATAATCTGGTTCCATGCTGAAAGGAATGACAGCCATAACAATGGATACAAGGATTGATAAAAATGGAAGGAAACTAAATGAGATTGCCCAGAAAAGTTGTGGATTCCTCATCCCTGGAAGTGCCCAAGGCCAGGCTGGATGGGGCTTGGAGCAAGGAAGGTGGGAGGTGGAATGAGGGTTTTTTTAATCACTCATGTGCACACACACCTGAAAATGGCCAATCCAGACCTGCCTGGGGCAAACATCACTAAAAAAGGGCAGAGATGGATAATTCAAAGATGCTGATGGTGCTTTTAGAATAATCAACTCTTTACAGCCACCTTCTCCTTGCTTTAGCAGCCCCCACCTGCCAGGCACCTTTCCATGAGGATTTGGATCTTGCCTGGCTCTATCCCAGCACCTCTTGGTCACATCAAACCAGGACAGCAAAACTGCACTCCTGGTGCATGGTTACAGTTTCCTGGCTGGAAAGAGAAGGGAAAAGAAAAAAAAAAAAGAACAGGAAAATTAAAAAAAAAAAAAAAAGAGAGGGGAAAAAAGATAGCAACTAAATTCAACTTTTGTTCTGGGGGAGAAAGCATGAAACTAAGGCAAAGAAAAATTTTGCTGACTCTCCAAAACTCCTTCGAGTGTGTAAAATCAATTAGCTGAGAGGCAGGCAGCACATGCTGAGCAGCAAGAATGCCAGTGAGGAGCACAGGGAACATCTCCTGCCACAACAGCCACCTCCAGAAGGCTGAGAGAGGGGAGAAAAGCAAAATGCTGGGAAGAAATCAGCCCTTACTTATTTATTTTTCTTCTTGGGAGCCTTTCAAACACCGAGCATAAGATGGGATAACTGGGGAGGAGGCTCTCAGGTGGCCCTGGGATGTCACCAGGATTTCAGCTCCCAAGCGCCTTTCTGAGGTGGGGTTGTTTCACACTGACACTCAGCCTCTCTGTGGATGCTTAAAACAAATCGCAGCCCTGCACAAAGTTGGTAAAAAGGTGGTCATTTTCACTGATATGGCCTAGGAAGCTCCTGAAACTCTCTCAGTGCTCCTGAGCAACGATTTGGGCTCTGACAACACAATTCTGAGACAGCCAGGTGCTCTGGGCAGCTGAACACAAGAAGCTGAGCCCAGAAAAAGCTCATTGGTGGCACTAACTGTCCCCACACGAACACAACCATGGCCAGATTAACCAATTGTCCCCACTGGAGAGCTGCTGAGAATCCATCCATCCAACACCACAGCAAAGCCTCCGAGGTGTGAGTTATCCCCCCCTTCTCATGATTGCTTTAACAAACTGTCCAGCAGTAAATCTGGCCAAGGGATCCCCCCAATTACCCCCAAGGAAAGGTGGCCACAGCACAGGCAGAATCTGGTGCTTTCCAACCACTGAATTACAGAAAAGTTGGCTGGAAGGGATCTCATCAGGGCTGGTCCAGCCTTCAGCTCAAAGCTGGACTCACACCTATGTCACTCTTGCTCAGCCACAGATTTCTCTGCCCAAAAAACCCTCCAAGCACGGAGACTGCACAACCTTTCTGGGTCATTCCTTTTGTTCACAGCCTTTGCAGTGCAGAAATCTGCATTATTTATTTGTGCCTTCTCTTCAAGCACCTTCTGGCTACACCCTTGTGTAGGACCTTGAGGTCACAGAGGAGCCACATCTTCCCCTTTTTGCACAGCCAGGTTGTCCCCCTTTTCACCCTCACAAGTAATGACCTCGAGATTTGCACTGGCTGCCTGCTTGCAGGGGAAATTGCAAGGCAAAATTAAGAGATTTCCAAAATTAGGAGATTAAGGGATTTCCAAGGACTCGGAATAGGCAGAATGCACCTCATTTCTGGGTGGCTGGCACAACAAAAACCCTGCCTCACCACTGGGAATGGCATTGTAGGAATGATTAAAAGGCTGGAAGAACAGCTGGGATAAAAAAAAATAATAAAAAACAAATTTTTAAAAAGCCCAGCTTAATTTAGGGAGAGAGAAAGCAAATGCATAACCAATCACAACCAGCAAGTGCCTAAATTATAAGATTTCCTCCCAAGGATATCTGTTTAATGTGGGGAGAAAAAAAAAAAAAAAAAGGCTTGAATTCCAGGGACTGAAATTTCTAATGAGAGAAATGAGGATTAGAAGCAAAGCACTGCTTGGGGATGGTTTAGCACTGCCTTTCAGGAGTGTCTTTTCCAAATCATTTAGGTTTGTTTGTACTGCAGGTCCAAGGAAGAACCTGGTGGTAAAACCAAATTTCACAAACTGCTGAGCCCCAGAGGTCCCTTCAGCTGAACCAATTCTGCATGGAAATGGTGTTGGGTTTGCCGAGAGCAAAGACAGAAAGTGCAATTCTTGGGATTATCCTTTAAACTATCAGAGAAAAACAATAAATATTAGGACAGTCCATATGAGCCTGACATTTTATTCCTGTTTAAAAGTAAGAAATCCCAGTAATAGTTTCTATAAGCTTTTGTCCCATCCTTTCTCAGTGTCCCCAGTGATGAGACTCCACAGAATCCTTACAGATCCTCATCCATTCCTGGGCCTCTCTCTGCTGACCATCAAAAAGATTCGATCCATGTTTTGAAACTCTAAATTTCTGTGGCTGCAACTTAAGGCTCAAATTTGTGTCTCTACCCAGACTGGTTATGGAGATTTTTTTATTTCTGCTTTTTATTTGCAGTAGTTTTAACAAATACTGAAAGACAAGTTGTGAGTTGTCCTTCAGCGTTTCATTTTCTAGAATAAACATCCCCAGTTCTTTCCTTTTTTTCTTCCATGGCATCTTCCAGACCTTTCATCATTCTTCTGGCCCTGCCTGGTTTCTTCAAGTGTTTTCAGCCCAGAACACACACACGAGCCCCAGTTAAAAGTCTGTCAGGGATTATTTGCTTCTTTCTCTTTGACCAAAACAAAAGTTTGGTTCCAATTTATTGTTTACCTCACTTGCAGCCTGACACAGTCAGCAGCCAAATGGAAAAGGGGTTGTCTGTGAGCTCAGCCCAGTCTCTTTGGAAAATGAACTAAAACAGGCAAGAAACCTCTGAGAAATTCTGATTTTGCAGGTGGGGAAGTGCATAAAGTTGGGGAAGACAAAAAGTTCTGCCAGGAGCAGAAACCCAGGATAATTTTTCCAGGTCCTTTATCTAAGTCTGAGTGACATAATCAGCTTTCAGCAAATTAAAATATCAGCGCACCAGATGAACTTTGTGTTGCAGAGTCACAGCTGAATAGGGAAGATGAACTGCAAGGAATAACATCATCCCAAAGGAAAAGAAGGAAAACACATCAAAAAGGGCACCCTCTTCATCTCATCCAGCTCCCAAAAACACAATATACTTCAACAGCTTTTGGATAGGTATTAATGTTAAAATAGAAGGTAGAAATACAGCCTTGCCCTGCAAAGTCAACACCAAATGATAAAAAAAGAAATTATTAAAATTAAAAAAAAACCAAACCCAACATTTCCTCCTTTTAGTTCCTCTCCACTCAGACAGCCCAGCAGCTCACAGGCAGGTGGGTGAAGCTCACTGAGGAGTACCCAGTTTAAAGCATTCCTGGGAATTCCCTTGTTAATAAGGACTTCATTGTCTTCAAACTTCAGGAGGTTTGGATGTTGAAGGAATGGAGGCAATCAGGGAAATCCTTCTGCTGAGACATCTCTGTCCACCATGGCTTTAATTTTCTCTGAGGGTTTGTCCAGCTGCCAGGACCAGTCAAACAACACACCTTGGCATCCCAGAATCATGGAATCACAGAATCCAATAATCCAAGAATTCCAGAATCACTGAATCACAGAATCATGGAATCACAGAATCATTCAATCACAGAATCACTCAATCATGGAATCACAGAATCACTGAATCACAGATTCATGTAATCATGTAATCATTGAATCCCAGAATCACAGAATCATGGAATCACTGAATGAGAGAATCATGGAATCCCAGAATCACAGAATCACAGAATCTCAGAATCACGGAATCACAGAATCATTTAGGCTGGAAAAAGTCTTTAAAATCACTGAGTTCAACCTTTAGCCCAGCACTGTGAAATCCACCACTAAACCATGTCCTGAAGAGCAACCAGTCTTAAGCCCTTCACCTGCAACCCCCAGGCAGCAGCAACGTCCTGCAGGATTTAAATTCAAAATGTGACTGGAAATGAGGTGACACCTGCAAAGCCACACAATGGGTGACTCCCAATGAGCCCAGCCAAGTTCATCCATCCAAGGAGGATAAATCTCATGGCTTCAGGATGCTCTGGATTGGGACATGGCTGAGGGGAGGAGTTGGCAGTGCTGGGCTAAGGGTTGGGCTCGATGATCTTTGAGGTCTTTTCCAATCTAAACATTTCTATGATTCAGAGGTGAAATTGCACAAGCAGACTTAAAACTCCTTTAAAAGTCCTTCTGCAGCAGCTTGAGCTGCCATCAGAGTTTCTAATGATAAAATGCCTTAGAGAAAATAACACAAAACCCATCCAAAAGGATTAAGGTGCATGATTGCAGAATAAAAATAATAACAATTAAGAACTCCAGTCCCTCTTCTCTCCAGAGTTTGACCTTGAGCAGAGTTTTCTTGGCCACATCACACACTCCTGGAAATCCCAGATTTCCCACAGAAGGCATCCACCACAGGAACCTTTCAAGCACGGACATGCAACAAACATAGCCCAAGAATTTTCTAAAAACGTTAACTGACAAAACCCAGCCAAGTTCTTAGGCTGCCATCCACACCCCATGAGGAGGAACGTGTTCTATAAACACAGAGGTATCGCCACAAACAGTGATACCAAACAGGAGATCCCCCTTTGCCTGGGTTCTACTGACTGAAAACTCAGTTTAATACACTGCACGTTCCTTTTCTTTTTCTGGTTTTATTAATTGTACCAAGTGTAAACTTGTTAATGAAACAGCACTTAAATTGTTCATGATAACATTAAAATCACTCCTCCCGTGAAATGGATGAGGTTCCCCTCTCAGGTCCTCTCTGTGGACTGTGGGAGATTTCCCTGTGCTGATTAGTGTTTATTAAAGTTGGGTTTGGAGCAAACAGCTGCTGCAGGGAATTGTTCACTGCTCTGCTCTGCTGATCCCCTGAACCTTTCCAGGGAACACCACAGGAACGATGCCATCGGGGTGACATCACCCTCTTCCCACTGTCAAACTGCCACCCCTGGCTTCCAGAAAGCAACACCAGAATGTCATAGGAGCCTGTTAAAATATCCCTGTTGTCCCACAAATGATGTTTCTGGAATAAAACCCACCTTCCTCTTGTGATCTCTGCATCCTGCCTCAAAAAACTGCCCCACTGGACGAGCAGCACCAGCTTGAGGAGGGGGGACTTCCTTCACCCCCAACCTTGGTTGTCCTGTTTATAAAATCATGGAATGGTTTGGGTTGGAAGGCACTTTAAAGCCTCTTCCACCAGACCAGGTAATTTTTTTCACATTTTTTTCTCCAGGAAGGAAGGGCCAGGCCACCACACACATGATGGGGATCCAAGCCAGGCGCGGTTTGCCAATGGAAATTATTAACTTGGAGTAAAAACTTCATCCCAGGACAAGCATGAATTTAAAAGGGGGGAATCGGAAGTGAAAATAAATAAGTGAACCAACAACCCAGTGTTTACTAAACTAAGGCAAATAGAGGTGAAGAAACACAAAGTCTCATGAAGTTCAGAAGCATTATATGAGAACCTGAAGACATCAGGAAAACTCTGGAGCTGGTAAAAATTAGAGACCCATGAGAAATTTATATTTTTAGGTGTTTTGTTTTTTTTTTAATTTGATTTGTTTTGAGTTTGGTTTCCTTGGAGATTTTTGGATCATTTTGTTGTTGTTGTTTTTAACAAAAACATTACAGCAACCAAAATTTTACAGCCTGTACACTCCAGCAGAGGAAAGTTCAACATGTAATAATTGTGATCAGAATTTGGAAAGCAGCAGCAACATACATGGCTCTGGTGATAATGGAGAAGCTTTTTCCAGCTCATTAGCAGCAAAGGCAGATGTTAAACAGCATCCACGAGAGATAAACATTTGAAATTAGCAGGCCTGGATAACTTGCACCTAAGAGCATTTGCAAAAGCTGGCGGAGGAGATCTGTTTGAACACAGCCAAATGCAAAACCTGGACTCGAGAAAGAACAGATTCCTCACAGACCTCCAGTGTGGCAGCTGGATTTTGGAAAAGAAGTGATGTGGCAGAGAATTTGGGGATTAAAAGAGGTAACCAATTCCACATGAACTCCCAGTGCGTGCTGCTGGGAAAAGCCAAGCACCTATGTTTGCTGGATAAACTGAGCAGGGAGGAAGAACAAGAAGAAAATTCTCCTTTTCTGTGCAGCGTTGGGAAGATCTGACCCGTGACATCACGTCAAGAATTTTAAAAGGCCAATAAAAAGCAAAGGAGGGTGTGGAAAGGAAGCAGAGAAGGAAGTGGAGGAGCTCTGCATCCTTCTGGATGCCCTGGGGTTATCTCAGTAGCCACTGGGAGCACGTTCAGGCAACTTAACCAGGTGTTGAATGGGGCCCTTTGCTATCAGAAAACTCAATCCAGCAGAATAAAGCAATGGGACATGAACTGAAAACCTCTGAAAATCCATAACCAGCTCCAGATTATCTCCAATAATAGCAAAGGCCAAGGGAAATGGCAGCTGGGGCTGCCCGTCCCAGCTCCTGAAAAAGGAGAGTTCAGCAGAGCATGAGTTACATTTTATCAGAAACAGGTTGTTGGACTGGAGTTGCTGGAGGTGACTGGTGAAAATTATCTGCTTTGAATAACTTGCCAAATAAAATAATCCAGCCTTCCCATCAGGGATTACTCTAATCTTAATATAGCTCCAACTGCACACACTTCCTGGGGTTTTGATGTCAGATTTTGGCCCAGGCACTGAGATGTTACATTTCCCTTGGATTTTCCCAAGTAGCTGCTGGCTTCCACTCATGAAAGCTCTATTGCTCTTGTTTGGGAAAAAAAAACAAAAACAAACCACATTTAAATAATGAAGTTTCAATAATGTTCTCAACAGCAAGAGGAGAAAATGGTGCACAGAGGTCCTTGAGAACTCCACTTTAGGAGCACTTTGATTAACACCTTTGGGATGGAAAAAGCCTGGTCAAGGTCGAACTATCCATGGCATGAAGCAAGAAGAGGCAAAGAAAAGTCATATTGATCCTCCTGGAGCCACTGGTGCTGACAATTCCCAAGGTTTCATCAGGAAACTTGCAGAATCTTCGTTTTTTTCCATGGTCAGTACGTCCTGGTCTAGTGGAAGGTGTTGGAATGAGATGAGCTTTGAGATCCCTTCCCACCAAAGCCGTTTCATGATTCTGTGATGCCAACAGGGGAGCAGCAGCAGCCTTCAGGTCACCTTGGTGATGCAGCGAAGAGAGATGCCAAAAATCTGTAATCCAGCTCATAAACAAATGAGAAATTCAACCTTTTTTTTTCTTTTTTTTTTTCTGAATAATTTTTTTATTTTTGCTGTTGGTTTAGATGGGTTTTGGGGTGACCAGGACCTGTTGGCATTTCACCAGTGCAGACCAGTGACACTGAGCTGGTCCTTCCCATGCAGGAACAGACACAGAAATTGCACCCCGAGGCAGAATTCCTTTGCCTGGAGTTTGCTGCCCAGTCCAGGTGAAATTCTGAGAGCCGGGAGAGCCCATTGGCCAAGAAAAAGTGCCCAAGGGATCTGTCCCCTCTGCAGTCCTCAGCTTCCAGAACTGGCACAAAGCCCTACCTGGGGCCAGATAAATCCAACCTCAAAGCTCCAGTGACCACAAAAGCAGAGTTTGATATCTTAATCTGCAATCCAGTCCCATGCCGGGGACATTTTTCCAGGACAAAAGGAGGACCTGATCCTATTCTTATTAAAAATGAAGGATTTCCCTGTCCTGTGCACAACATCTCCCTCTGTTCCATGTGTGGAAGAAATCCATCTTCAATGAGAGTTGTTCTGCAATTCCAGGGAAGAGACACCTTTCCCAATTTTTTTTTTTTTTGGCTGTCTTCTTGTTTTCCAAGCAAGAACATCCCTGTCCATCAGCCTGGGGCTGGGGACACGCTGAACTCTGACTGCATCTGCCCTTTAGGAGCTATTTGGATTTACAAAAGCGAAGGAATTGTGCAATCCCTGTGCCTGCAGATGTGCTGGGATCCCACTTTAATCCATTTGCTGTCTTAGGCGCCCCATCCCATAAAAGAGGATTGCACTGCACGTGGTTTATCAGACTCATCCAGGTCTTAACCTGGCAAAAAGGATGTAAAAAGAATCTTCAGGGCTGGGATTTCACAACCCAGTTGTTCCACTCTTCTGGAAGAGTTCAACCTTTTCCCTGGGGATCCTCAGAGCTGAAAATGCCTCTCAGTGACACAAGCCCAAACTGCCATGGCAGAATTTGCTCCAACAAGGAAAGATCTTCCAGAGAAGAAGTTCAGGCTATTGCCAACCGGAAAATCATGTTTGAGGTCAAGAGTCCCTCAGAAACTCTTCACAGCCCACCAGCCAGACCAGGGAAAAATGAGGATTTTCTGTTCCACAGCCTGTCCTTTGCCCAGTGCAGTGAACATCATCTGGATGCCATTAACTTCCCTTAATTGGGTTTCCACATTCCAGGGGTTGCTTCCTGCCCAGAACATCCCATTCCATGATATTTAGGACCGTTTTTGGTAGACAAGAATTCATGGCACTTTTATATCACAGCCAAACCAGCACCAGGATCTGGCCATGCCTTGTGCATCCCTTACAGGTTTATCAGGCTGTGAGAATTTCTGTGAGAAAGCGGCTTCTCCAGGTGTGGAAATGCAGTTTTGCCTCTTAATTTCACTCCTAAATCCCCAGTTTTGGGCTTCAGGGAATCTCACAGAAGGCACAGCAGCAGCAGAACAGGGTAAGGAGAGAGAAGAAGCAACAAAACCTAAAACTAAAAGCCTAAAATCATTCGTACCTTTAGAGGAGGTGTGTGCCAATGCAAAGGCTGTTATTGCTGTAATTACAGCTGTGCTTGCTGCCACTGGGAATGGATGTGCCCTCCATGCTCTCAGGGCTGCAGGCAGGGAGGGAACATTCTCCTTCCTCTGCTTTCCCAACCTGGGCATGGAGCCATCCATCCTCTGCTCCCAGCATGGCCAGGAGTGAGCCTTGCAAAGAGCTGGAGGGAAACCAAACTCACTGATGCTGATTTACACTGACACTCCAGAGCATGATTGTCATTCTACAGCCTGGAAATTTTCTTGTGGGCGAATAAATGACATAAAATGAATAAAAAAATTAAAAAAATAAATATCCAACACCTTTGAAAGCCCTGGGTTGGGTTTACAGCCATCACCTTGCTGAATTTCTGATCTTTTTTTGAATATCAGCCTTTGGGGGAGATTTGTGCATTCGTCTCCTTGCTGACACAAATTGATATCATGTAGTTTTTGCTGGAGGTATTTGACAGCAGCAACTCATGCCACAGATAATCCTGGACCAGCTAAGATTAAGCAATATAAAGGGCAAAGCAACATCTTTATTTTCTCCTAGATGAACGCACATTTTCTACCAGAAACTCCTTAAATTCAGCCCAGCACCAGCTCCAGGCCTTGCTCCACAAAATTAAATGCAGGATAGGAAATAGAGGGAAGTGCTTTCCTCAGCATCAGAGCACAGCAAAATGTGCAGAACTTCTCTGAAAAGCCTTCATTTAAAAGTAAAAAAATAAAAATCAAGGTTGGCTCCCCAGAGTGCAGCATCCCCCAGGGATAGCACAATGAGCTCTTTAACATGAGGAGTCAGAGCAGGGATAACTTAAAGATGGGAGAGAACAAAAAAATCACATTTCTTCCGAGAAGCAGGGAAATTATCCCTGATCTGGGATCCAAGCCACAGTGGATTAAAACTCTTTGGAATGAGAAGACAATCACACTTTTTCTTCTCCTTGTACACAAAGCAATTTGCCTCCTCAATGGCATAAGAATTAAATCCAGCTGGAATGGCTTTTTAATTAAAAGCATACTTTGCTTATCAGAGTGAGAGCACTTAGCTGATTACAAAGAGAACCTGGCAAACTCTGGCATCCCATTCCCCACTGCCCAAGCCAGGCTGTGCCCCAAATTCCCTGTGTTAAACCCTCTATAACTTGCCCCACCTGGGCCCTCCTCAGCCCATCTACGGCTCAGAAAAAGTCAGGTAGGACACACAGACTCCCTATAAAAGTAAAGAGAAAAGCTTGTTCCCTGCTGGAGTTCAATTTGCTGGGAATTTCCTAAGCAAAGAATCTCTACACATTTAATTTCACCTCCTTGCCTGCTTTGTTTGTCTTCACAGACAACTGAAACATCTCCCACTGTCCTGGAAGGGCGCTGGGGCCAAAGGCTGAACCCTTTCCTGGCAGATTCACCCCACTCCAGAGGGTAAGGAGCCCTTTCTCCCCAGGCACCATCACCCACCCCTTGCTGCCAGAGCTCTCTTCCTTTGCCAGGTGACCACAAAATTCCCATCTGACAAGGATGGATCACTTTCCCCTTGAGGTGTTCCCTGAGGAACTCCCCGCATCCCTGGGGTCACTGGGATGTGCTGCATGTGGGTCTCAGTTGTTCCTGTCACACCTTCCAGGACCTTTAATCCCACCGTGAGACCCTCATCTCGCTCACCTCACTCATCTCACGTCATCCAAATTAAGCTGATTTATCCTGGGGAGGGTGGTGGCTGCAAGGCAGGATTTTCCCAAGCACAGCCATGAGTTAAATTCCGAGGGCCCAGTGGATATGAGACCGAATTCCCGAAGGATTTTATCTGCCTGTGTCCTTTGCCAGCTCCTGCAAGGGAAGGAAGGGATGCTGGGGGTGATGCTGGAGCTGAGGTCTTGAACTCGTGCTGTTTGCAGTGATCCTCTGGGAATTCCACAGGAATTCAGCAGCACTTTCCTTACAGACAGAAATGAGATCTGATGTTTTTCCACTGGGAAAGACACGGTTTTTAACTCCAGTGAAACGATTTCAGCCACAAGGTGCTGATTTAGGCTGAAATAACCAACTCCCAGTCACACCCAAGGACACACACGTTGCTCTCCATGAATCTCCATGAATAATGAAGAAAATGCAGTTTTCCCCTTGCACCCAGGAGTGTTTCTTTCCACCACACTACTTAAATGTCATTATTCTGCAGGGAAACATTGATAAAACCCCCAGGTGACACCTGATCTCAGTGGCCAGGACTTCTGACATTCTTAAATACCTTTAAACTCCACACTTAGTCCAATTTTACATTTCTAAGCCTGAAAACTTTCTCCCTCAATTAAATCTGCTGCAGTTGAAGGGAGTTGGAGAACCCCAGACTCCAAAGCTGAGTAGGACTGAAACTCAGAGTTGTGAGAGAACTTCCAAAAGTGAAACTCTCCCACTGTCAGACCTGTGGCACAGGTCATGATCCCTTCTCTGAGTGGGTCAGACTGACAGCCTGAGAATCAGGAAAGTGGCATTTCCCTCTCTCCCAGAAATGGCTCTGCCATCAATAAAAGATGTGGCACATTCTGGCCATTTCATGGCCTGAAAAGGAAGTTTAAAACCAAGGCTTTTTTTCCTGTATTTATTCACCTTTCTGTTAAGAAAAATAACTGAGGACTTCTAAATATTTCCAGTTTCTTGATGGGAAGAAAAAGGGGAAAAGCTACTCTGTTTTCTCTTCCTCATCAACCAAGCATGAAAATCCCCAAGGATAAATCCCTTCACCCCTTCTCAACTTGACAAAATAACCCACCTTCCTGAGATTATTCCTCAAGCCAAAGGTTAGAGTTTTTGTTAAGGGGAAAAACCTTTGGAAGGCAAAGAGTCAGGAAGGTCTAATCTTTATATCTCGGCCTTCAGACCAGTTAAATCTCATTTCCCAGTACCCATATGTCCCAGTCTCAGCTCTGATCACTGGTGAGCTCTTTAATGGGTCTAATGGCTTCCACAGATATTTAATGGGTTCCCCACTGAACCACTGGGATACAAATGCAATTTTTATTTGGGGTACAAATGCAATTTTAGATTTCTCTCCCTCCCACCCTGTGTGAGCCCCATGCATGTGGGGCAGGAGGTGTTCACTGCATCTTTTCTGGTGGGAAGAAATTTTTAATTTTGCTGTTGTTATTTTAGCCCAGTGTGAAGAGTCAGGGTGAGACTCCCTATTGCTTGTGTGAAGACAATCAAAATTATTAATCCTCCTCTCCATTCTGATTGTTTTACAGGAAACAGAGCTCATCTGCTGGGTGAAACACCGTGCTGGGACTGTCACCAACCCCTGTGTGAGCACTGAGCACACAGTCAGTGCCACCCTGATGGAAACCCTTCCCTGGCTCTGCCCCTGACAAAACACTGCTTTCCCTTCATGGTCCCTTGGCTGGCACGGGAAGGCCACCGTGGATGGATCCCATTCAAAGCTCTCCATTTCTGCCTCACAAACACATCCCCATGGTGTCCAGACACACTCACACAAATTCCACAATAAAAAGCCAAGAGGAAGATTGTCAGAAGAGGAATCATCAGTGGGACCTTTCCACCAGGGCAAATCCACACCACTGGAGGGACTGGTTTCTGAGGAGACACCACTGACATCTCCCAGTACTTAAAGGAGATTAATTTTAGAAAGGGAGAACAATTTTTCATATGGGCAGATAGAGAAGGGACAAGGGAATGGTTCGAAAATAAGAGGAGTGATTTTTTAGATGTCAGGAAGAAATTCTCCACTGTGGGAATGGTGAAGCACTGGCACAGGGTGCCCAGAGAAGCTGAGGCTGCCCCTGGATCCCTGGAAGTGCCCAAGGCCAGGCTGGGAAGGGCTTGGAGCAGCCTGGGATGGTGGAAGATGTCCCTGCTCATGGCTGGGGGGGAATGGGATAATTTTATGGTCTCTTCCATTCCAAACCATTCCATGACTCTGTGATAACCACACAAACCCCTTGAGAGATCCTGTCCACCTCTTAACAAACCACACTGGATTTCTACACTGGATTTTAATTTCCAAACCAGAAGAAATGTTCCTTTTTCCAGGATGAGCCATTCCCATCTCCTGCTCTCCCCTGGCTGAAAGCCAAACACAGAAACAGCTCCAAGCCTGTCCAAGCTCCCATTCCTGCCAGGCAGATCCATAACTGCACTCATGCCCTGCTCCTGCTCAAGGTGCTCTGTCCTGGGCAGGTTTTCCTGACAGGAGATCAGGAGGGTGAACACAATCCAGGGAAGAGGATCACACTCATCCCCTCACTCACAAACCTTCCCCCACCCAGCTCAATCCAACCCCGCTGAGTGCACAAATTCTCCTGTACCAGCACAGGCCTTTTACTTTAGAATCATAAAACCCTCAAAGACCTCTGAGATCACTGAGTCCCATCATAAATCCAGCACTGTCACGTCCACCACTAAACCATGTCCCAAATTACACATTTTTTGCACACATTTAGGGAAGGTGATTCCACCACACCCCTGAGCAGCCTGGTCCAAAGCTTGCCAATGCATTCAGAAAATAAATTTTTCCTAACACTTCCATTAAGAAGAAGAAGATGTTTCCATTCCCCAATGTTATCAGGAGTCCAAGTGTGTAGGGCGGAAGCACATCATCCCCACGACATCAATTAGCAATGCTAATCTAGCCAGACACTAATTACAGTCTTTAGGCAGGAAAAAAAAAGTAAAAAGAAACAAGGCAAAAGCAAGTCTCATTTCCAGGCTGGGTTTAGGCACTCAGCCACAAGACCACCCCCAGCAGAAAGTTCATTTTCAGAGTCTGGAACTGAGCTGAGCTTCCCAGTTTTATCCTGAACTCTCCATCTGCAGCTGAATTTATTGGTTCAGCTCCTTCTCCTGCTGGTTGCCCCAGTGGATGCCTGTACTTCTCCCCAGGCTGCTCTGCAAGGGAAATCAGCGTTTATTTTTAGGTCCATTGCTCTCTGGCTGGTTGGGCTCTCCTCCCAGGGCTGCAATATATATTTAATACTTGTTTTCAGAGCTGACAGCCCAGGAAGTTTGAGTGGTGAACTGGCACACACAAGAAATCGTTATAAAGGAGGGGGGAATCCACCTGCCAAGCATTTTAACTCCACTTTTGGAAAGGGAGAGTTGACTCCTTAGCAGTCCTGTGGTGGGGAGGGAAGCAAGAATCAAAGACAGAGCTGCTGTTGGATGAGGATGAGGAGGAAGATGATGAAGTTGGTGGTGGTGGCTCCATTCTACAACAACAAATCCTGTCAGATCTGCAGCAGAGAGGAACAGGAGGGGGATATAACATTTGCAGAGGAAAAAAAAAAAAGGAATCCATGCTGGAAAAAGGCAGTACAGGAGAGAGAGAAATGCACCTGGGCTGCTCAGCATTCCCAGCACAGGCAATGTCCTGGGAGTGCCACAGCTCTGGGACAGATCCAGGTGGGACCAGCAGAGCCAGGGCTCATCAGGAGGGATCCAGCTGGAATTTGTGGCAATCCTGCAGTGGATCTCCCCAAAGCTGTGCTTCCCAGCCCTTCTGCAGCTGCAGTTCATGCTCATGGCTCAGCACAGCCTCCTGTCCCTCAGCCCCACATCCCCAGGCAGCTCCACACTGGGATAACAGGTCCTGGCCAGAGCCTGAGCTCTCCACCACAGCCTGCAGCAGTCCCAGGGATCCTTTTCCCTTCCCTTCCCTTCCCTTCCCTTCCCTTCCCTTCCCTTCCCTT
>JAHLSL010000022.1:2177251-2192088 GCA_025920805.1 Petroica traversi
TTTCCCTTCTCCTTTCCCTTCTCCTTTCCCTTCTCCTTTCCCTTCTCATTTCCCTTCTCCTTTCCCTTCTCCTTTCCCTTCTCCTTTCCCTTCTCCTTTCCCTTCTCCTTTCCCTTCTCCTTTCCCTTCTCCTTTCCCTTCTCCTTTCCCTTCTCCTTCTCCTGTCTTTTTTCTTTAATTTCTCACCTCTCCACTTTTAGGAATGTGACCCAGCACTGCTGGGAAAGGAAGGGAATGATGAATTGAGGAATTTGGCAGCCTCTGAAATAACTGCTTGGTAAGAACTGGTTAAATGGACCAAAACTCCCAACCCAATTCAGTCCTCTCTATGTCCTCTCTCTGCCCTTTTTCCCAGAAAAAAGGCAGAACAGCTCCATGGTGCAGGTCACTGACATGGAATTAATGGATTTCTCAGTTTGGAAGAACAGCTCCAGACTGGGCTGACCTTCATTTTTTAA
The DNA here is from genome assembly GCA_025920805.1 of Petroica traversi. NCBI lineage: Eukaryota > Metazoa > Chordata > Aves > Passeriformes > Petroicidae > Petroica > Petroica traversi. Next base: position 2,177,710 of record JAHLSL010000022.1, read on the forward strand.
TAAAAATGTGGAAATCTTTCCCCTTTCCAGCACCATGTGCAGCATTTCATTTAATATTAAGGGCAATACTCATTTCAACTCAAGACAAACCTCAGGTCTATCTGCTTTAGTGCAGAAAGCCAAATGAGCCCTATAAATAAAGGTAAAAATAAGAAAAATAATCCCCTCCTCGCTGTTCCTTTCTCCCCAGCCCTGCTAGATTTTCAAGCTCCAACAGATGGACAGATTTGTTGTCTTGTAAACCACCTGCCAAAGAAAGAAAACAAAATCCTGCAGGAAAGAAAACAAAATCCTCATATTCGGGAGGCCCTGGTGACAGGTCCCTAATTCCAGGCTGTTCCATTTGCTGGCACAACTAAAAAAGCTGCCATTTTTAGAGAAAGGGCTTAATGGTTAAAAATCTAAAGTTATATCCAGTCTTTAGCTCTTTTTGGAAAATCACTAAACCACCCACTTTTTAAAGGTAACTGCAAAGGGTGAGGAAAAACCAGTTTAGTGTCTTTTTTTCCTGCTTTAATGGAAAGATGTGAATTTATTGGGGTTGAAAATATTTTTTTTTTCCTTTTCTCTTCCACTTGATATAAAAAATCCCAATCCTATCCTTTGTTTTTCATCATAGGCCTGGTTTTTACCCTGGCCTATAATTGCCAGTGTAAAAAGAGGCACAAGATGTTAATTATCTCAATTAATTGTAGAAGGATTTGAACATCCAGAAAAGCTTTATAAAGCTCATTTTGGATCCTAAAATGACAGGGGCAGAGCTGATTAGCTGGGAACTGCATCCCCCCACTAATTACAGCCACTCTGGATTTCCTTTTTTCATTTATTGATGCAGCCTGAATGCTTCCAAGGAGCCTGTGAAGGACAGATTTTTGAGAGGGGAGCAAGGTATTGGCAGGTGCTGCCTTTTGGGTTCTTTGCAGGGAGAAAATCCGAAGGATTTTGGATTTCATAGGAGAAGTTTGAACCACATTTTGCCCTGTGGATCAAGTTCCAGCTCATGGAGTGTCCTGTGGATTTGCTGTGTTGAGCATACAGAAATTTGGCAGAAAATAAAGCCCCTTGTGACCCTGCTGGTCCTCAGGGATCTGAGGGGTTGGGTTTAATTCTGGATTAAAACCAATTCAGCTCTCAAACCTGGTCCTGTTCAATAAGAACTTCCACAGGTTCTCAAATAGTTTGGTTGCAACACCTTAAACCTGGTTGCATTCAATGAAGAGGGAGAGATGAAATCTATTGCCTGATCCTGAGCAAACAGAGCTGTTTTCCCCTTCTCGTTTTTTATTTTTTCTTCATATTTAATTTTATCCAGACTCCTTCTAAACTCTAATTTTTTGCCTCGCCCAAGGGGTGGACAATCTAGTGAGGTGTTTTGGTCTGCAGTCCCCATATGGGGCTGTCTTCATTTGCATCCTTAGGGGTGTGGAATTGAGTGTGCAAATGAGCATTAATGAGGAGCGTGGCTGCTTTCAGTTGGGATTTACAGTGGGTACAAGGGGTAAAATCAACACTTTGGTCCCTCTCCACCCTTCTGTGCCTCAGTGAAACAACATCAGGGGCCTCCGCCTCCCTCCAGACACCATCCTGCTGCCAGTCCTTGCTCAGGTCACGTGTGGGACAAAAGAGAGGCAAGCTCATGTTTTTCTCATCAATTCCTCACCAAAAGTTCACAATAATCTCATAATTTCTTATGCACTCCACAGCGTTGGGAGAAATCTTCTTGTTTGCTCTGAACCTCCTGCTCATTTCACCCCACACCCCCAAATCTCCCACTGCCACCACCAGTGGAATCACACCCCCTTCCCCACGTGGCTGAAGGCTTTGTGGCAGTGTAGACTGAAAAGCCCCACACTCTCTGGAGCTCGTGCCTTTGGAATCCTTTTTTGCCCTCTTCTTGTCCCTGTGATTCCTCTTTAAAACAAAAGTAGCTGCCTGAAGAATTAAAAAATGTTGGTGCACTGTGGTTTTATGGCATGGCCTAGTGCTGGTCGTGCTTTAAAGCTTCATTTTTGCCTTTGGTGGGTGGGAACAGGAGAATCCCTTGACATTAAGCTCATGTATTACCATGCCAAGGTGTATTTTTTCCCAAAACATGTCTCTGTTTTCAGCTGCTGAAGTTCAGCTTCCATTTCTCTGAGCTTGGTGCTTGCCCCACTGAGATCCATCCAACACCTCCCTGCAAAAGCCTTTCCTAAGCTTCAGGGCTGGGAGGGGAGGCTGGGAAGGTGGCAGCTGCTTGGTGTTGAGCAGGCTCTCAGCTAATAAATTGATATTTCAGCCTAGAAAGTGATCTTTTTTTCCCTAATCTCAGTCATGAACAACTTGAGAAAGCCTTGATCTGATTCCCCTCCCCACCAGTAGCAGCACAGTTACCTCAGTGATCGTGGCTTGGGCTGGTGCATCTTCTCTGTGCCTGCCTTTCCTCATTACCATTATTTAACCCTCTCCCTCGAAGGTAATTAACATTTGTGCCGTGGATCCTTCACAAAATGCCTCCTCTCTCTGAGAGTCGCTCGGGGAAATGTCAAACAAACGCAAGAAATTTTGGTGGACGTTAATGGCAGAGGTAAATAAAAACAACCACTTTTTTTTCCTGCCTGGTTTTTTGGTTGTTTTTTTTCTCCTCCATGCCCCTGGCAGTCAGAAACACAAAGCCTAACAGCACCAGTGTCTAGAAGGACAATATTTGAGGGCTGATTCATGCAGCAGTTTGCTGGAGGCTGGATTTGCTGTGCTGTGCCCCTGGGGTTACGTTCCCCATTTAGCTTCCTCTCCGAAGCCAGCACAACGCATCTGTTTGTTCTGCTTTCCTCTGCGTGCCTCTATCTGAATGCAGCAAGAGCATCACAGCCCATAAACAAGCTGAGAAATACATTTCTGTGCATTATTTGTGCTGGGGATTAGAGGCAGGCAAACAGTGGCCGTGGTGTTTTGCAAACAGTACCATTCCATCCACCTCCAGGACCTCATTATTTGCAAAATGAAGCCCAAACAATTGGTGCTTCCCTGTGGTTGAAGGCCCCTTATTCACTGTGGGGTGGAAACACAAGAGAGGCCCCAGGGAAAATCTGGAGCAAGTTGACCACAGCTCAGCAGGGCTGAGAGCTCAGGCTTTCTGCTCTTTCTATCCCCAGCTGTCCCCAAAAGTTTTCCAGGGAAGTTCTCCTGGAAATCTCCACCTGCTTAGAGCTGAGAGGGCAGCAGAGGTGGAAATGTCAGTGCAGAACACCAGATATCTCAAGAGTAGGAGTGGCATATTTCAATTAAAAGGATCCACCTGATCCAAGCTGGCTAAAATCTTGTCCTTGATCTCTGGGGCAAGGGCAAATTATCCAGTTCTTGATGCTCACCTGACCCTGTAAGTTAAAGATAGCAATAATTACCTACCCAACTCCCAGGAGGGCTGAGGATTAATTGCTTCATAGTACTCAACGTTTATTTTCACGCAGTCAAAGCCGCTGGGAGCAGAAAAAAATAAGCTTTGCAATTACTATTACATATCCACAGGGGACTATCCACTCACAAAATGCTTGGATAAAGCCATTTTCTTGAAAATAATTTTGAAAAATAATAATCTTACTTGCATTTGTGCAGAAAAAGAGAGAAAATCTTCAGGCTCAGAAAGAACAAACCAAATAATAATAATAATAATAATAATAAAAAAAACCCTATGCAAACAAACTAACAAGAACTTTCTCCAAACTCAGCATGGCAGGGCTGGAATGAATTCAGGTGAGCAGAAACTCCAGGATTATGAAAGCAGAGCTGTTTACAGTGGGGACATTGCAGAAATGCTCCAGGGCACAGCACGGGGGGAACAGGACTCTCCTGTCCCTCCTTTCTCCTCGGGGCTCTGCAGAGCCAAGGAGGACACAGGAGGTGCTCAGGGCTGGGCTGTGAGGACACAAAGCTGCTCAGCATGGCCAAAACCACATTTCTTAAAATAAGAGTGCCCAGAGGAATCAGGTCCTGTCCCAGGTCGTGGCCACCATGAAGAAACATTTTCACCCTCACACTGAGAAATTTTTATCTCTGGGAGTCGTTTGGCAACACAAGAAGCAGGGAAACCAAGCCAGTGATTGACAGCAGAGATTACCCAGCTAAATAAAAGCTTGGCCTAAAACGGGCTCTAGAGAGGGAGATAAAGCCTCCACCTTATCATTAGAGGGTGTGACACAGCCGATGCCGTTGTGGAAGAGGCAGGAAACTGCATTTCACATGGCCTGGCCAGAGGAACACGGAGCTGCTCTGCACGGGGAGGATTTGCTGCTGGTGCCCACAGAACAGCCCCAGTTTCTTCTGGCTGGGTGATGAGAATCTCTGCTGTTAAAATAATGAGCTGTGTTTGAGACCTCAGCAGCTGGAAAGAGGAATTTCTGGAGTTTCACTGATTTCTGTGAAGAATGTTGTGAGGGTTGGTACAAACTGACAAGTGCAAGAATCAGTGAATAAAAAAATCAAGGCTCTTCCCAGGGTGTCTGCTTGGACTTGCTGGTGACACTCAGGGACATGGTTTGTTAGTGCTGCTGGGTTAATGGACTTGATCTTAGAGGTCTTCGCCAAGCTAAAAATTCCAGGATTCTGTAATTCTGTGGTTCTCCAAGATCCTATATTTCATCCAACTTTGGCTCCACCACGACCAAAACTCCAGAACCTCTGAGAGTGGATGTGCCTGAGTTCACTGAAACCAGGTTTGAGGAGCCTGAATTTCCACACTCATTTCAGGAAGGAATGAGGGAAAGCCAACATTTCAGGAGCCAGCATGTCCTTTCAATTGGGGCTGTCAATGATGGTCTGGGTGCTCCATCCAGATGCTCTATGCCCAGTGGGTGCTGAGGGTTGGGGAGAGCCATGGGACAGTGGGATCAGCTCTGTGGAGAGCCAGACACTGGGAAGGGGGTGGAATAATGAAGACAATGCCCAGCAGAGCATTTTTGGCCACATTGTGGAACACGATCCCATTTTTCACACAATCCCATTTTTCACACGATCTCATTTTTCACATGATCCCATTTTTCCCTTTTCCAAGTCCAGTGAAAGGTCCAGCAGAGACCCAAAGCACTGGACATCCACCAGTACACTCTTTTTGGGATTTATCACCCACAGGAGCTCCTTTTTCTTTTATTTTCCTCTTCCCAAACAGACAACAAACTCAGGCTGCCTCTTTCCCTCTCTTGCATGCAGACAGGGAAACCTTTCATCTCAGCAGCTTTGTTCTGGTCAGCTCTGTCCCAGCCAGTTGCTCTCACATTGATCTGGGCAGCCCTGCCCCATTCCTGGACCATGCCAGATTATCCCAGCAGTGCAGGCATCAGCCAGGAAAACAACACAAAAATCACAGGGCCAGAGCTCAGACACGGGGATGGAGAACAGGGAGAAAGGAAAGAAGCTCCCTCTTCCTTCCAAATTCAGGGATATTTTCGCAGCTCAGTAGGAAGCCACTTGAGCCTGAAACTTGCCGGTTTTGTCTCATACATCTCTGAAACCTGGTTGTTTCCACAAAAAAATATTAAGTTAAAGGCTCTGTGTGTGGTCAGGTTGAAGGCATCTGCCAGTTTGAGGGCTCCCCTGTGAGCTCATCCTCTCACACCAAACCAAACCAATGTCACTGCAAGGAATTAATTTCTGCCACCGCCAGCTTTTGCTGCTGGCAGTCAGAGAGCGCTCCTTGTAAGATTATTGATTTTCCTGCTGTTTGTTTAGCTGGGATATCCCTTGTTTCCAGCTCCAACCTGCTCCTCAAAATCCTCCTCGCACAAAGAAGTGAGCTGCTTTTCCCGTTTCACTCATTTATAATCTTCAGGACACAAAGAACCTGACCAAGTTTTGAGGTTGGGAGTTCTCCCTCCTCGTTATGAATCAGATTCAAAGAAAGCCTTTCTGGCTGCTGCAGTTCAGTTCTCTTGCTTGAGCTGATGAATATCCTGGGGTTTTCTCTGCTCGTTTGATTCCCCTTGCCTGATGCATTCCTTACATTTCTGCTGCCTCCAGGAGAGATTTGTGTGAGCAAATTAAGCATCCTCCCTGTGTGTCAGCAAAACATTACACGCACTAATGGGGAGAAGTGTTATGTTCTAGGTCCTTTCAGCACATGTGAAAAATGAAACTTCATTTCTTGGGGTGGGGGAATAAGGAATGACAGCACATTCTCCTCAGTTAATTCTGTCTGGGAAGGTTTTGTCTCACAGAAATGTAATTTTACAGATAATTTTTGTGCATTTTTTCTTTTTTTTGCCCTTTTTTTTTCCCCCTGACAACTCTTCTTTCTTTGTAAGCAAAAGGGAGTTTCATGCCCACAACCTGACTGTACAAACCAGGGAAACCCTCTCCTAATCCAGACTAAATCATGGTAGATTTAACCAGATTGACACAAGTGATTTTCCATGGTTCCTGACAATTTCTGACAGCACAAAATGGCAATGGCATCATGATATCCCAAAAATTCCCTTTCTCTTTTTCTGTACCAAGAGGTGGCTGAGCAAAGGCGCTGAAGTGTGTGGCTTTCCTTGGATACCTGTGAATTGTGACCCTCTCCGGGAAGTTCGGCACCAGATTTTTCAAGGAAAAAAAAAGAGATTTTTAAACTGTGGATGCTGCTGTAACCCTCTAGACAAAATTAAACATATAAAAACATGCTGCCCATGGAGAGCTAAACATTACCCAGGGAGATGACAGAACTCAGGGAATAACTGAGGGAAGTGAAGCATCAGACTCCAGTGCTTCTGGGTGAAGATAATTGAATTTATTACGCTTTCCTGACTCTGTGCTGGTGACTCCTGTGCTACCTGACAGGGATTCCACGAGAGGTGAATGACCTTTCTGAAGGGCACAAGATTTTGGGGCTGGATTTTGCCCCCGAGGCTCTGCTTTGACCTCGCTCCTGCCGTATCAAAGGCTTGGCACAGCCCCAGCCGAGGCCCGGCGAAGCTTTATTTGTTTTAACAGAAAATATGACCCTTGGCATTTGTGGCATTAATCCTCTCCCTGAACACTGTTTTATCTCTCTGTTTACACTGAGCCCTCTGTGTTTTTACAGCATCTTTTCCCCCGTGCTCCCAATCCCCTCGGAACAGGACGGCTTTTCGTGCTTTGTGCTGCTGCCCTCGGGCACTTCAGGGTCAGCAAACAAGAACTTTGGCTGGGGATGGCAGAGAGCTGCCACTCCTGCTCCCACAGCAGGGCGGGAGTGGCATCTGGGGACTGGGTTATCTCCAGCTGGGAACTGGGCTGAGCGCAGCTGGCATGGGGGAAAATATTCCAGTGCCAATTCTGAGGACACCACCAAGCATTTGTGGGTGTGCTTATGGGTTTTTTTGCTCTCTTGCAGCCAATTTTTTGGTGTAGGTGAGACATTTTTAGAGCAAACACCTCTGCTGACCCCACCGAGGTCCTGCCTCATTCGCAGCAGGATGAAACTGGGGGTGAAGGATGTGTTTTCACTGCAAAACCTTGCCAAGAGCAGCTGGGCTAGAAAACCTACGGTGTTTGTCCCCTCTTTAATGGGAATTCTCTCAGGGGGGATTCAGGCAGCTGTGGCACATCTCGCTGTGCTTGGGGAGGTGAGTGGGCTGCCCTCGCTGCAGTGACTCATCCCCATCTTTTTTTCACTGCAGCTTCACCAATTTTCATTTGTTTATTTGCGCGTTCTGAGTGTATCTGATGGATGATGGATCACTGCACCAAGGCTCCAGACTTCCCATCAGAGTTTTCCAGCAGAAAGGGTGGAGAACAGGACAGGACACAGCATCAGACACTCAAATGCAACTTGCAAAACCAGAGATGTTCTGGTTTTACCATTTATCCATGCCCAGGTTGAACCCAGGCTTTCTGTTATTGTGAATATGATGATGACAAAAGACTCTAATCAAGTCCAAGATGAAATTCAGTCTTCCAGTTTACTTTCAAGTGAGAAAACAATAATAATAATTTTAAACAATGCCAAGCTAACAAGGCATCTCTGAATCAGGAGTTACAATCAGCTAAGGCTTCACTTTTAGAAACTATCCACAATCGAGGGAAAAATCACCACAGACTTGGTCTGGATTTCAGTTCACTCAAATCCTGTTGAAGCTGAGGGGGTTATAGTGTATAAAATGAAGTTTGTTCAAATCCTGTTGAAGCTGGGGAGGTCATGGTGTTTAAATTTCAGTTTACTCAAATCCTGTTGAAGTTGGGAGGTTTTAGTGTCTAAATTTCAGTTTGTTCAAATCTTATTGAAGTTGTGGGATTATAATGTATAAATTTCAGTTTACTAAAATCCTGTTGAAGTTGGGGAGGTTATAGTGTTTAAATTTCAGTTTATTAAAATCTTATTGAAGTTGGGGGGGGTTATGGTGTCTAAATTTCAGTTTATTCAAAACCTATTGAAATTGGGGAGTTATAATGTGTAAATTTCAGTTTATTCAAATCCTGTAGAAGTTGGGGAGGTTATAATGTATAAATTTCATTTTACTCAAATCCTGTTGAAGTTGGGGAGGTTATAGTGTTTAAATTTCAGTTTGTTCCAATCTTATTAAAGTTAGTTAGTGCTGAAAGCTAAATATCCATTAAAACTATTTCCTCTTTGTGGATTTATTCAGGGCTTTCCTGAGTTAGCTCCAAAGTATTCCAGAGTACATAATTAGGTGTTGGAACAACCATTTGGACCCAGAGTCAAACACCACACTGAGAATAAACAGGACAAGTTTCACTGCAGGACACTCTCAGTACCACCCACCACAGGGACTTCCAGGAAAATTAATCACAGTGCAGATCTTTTGGGGTGCTCAAGATACCAGAACCCAGCACTGCCCAACGCTTTGCCTCCCGTGCTGTGCCGGGCTTGCTCCATTCCTGGACAGCAGAAGAGCCCTGCAATAAAAACCAGTGTTTACATGTGTTTTTTAGCTGTGGCCCCAAAAGCAAACACACTCCCTGTGAAGAGCCAGCCTGTAAATAGTGAAGTGTTGGCACAGCCTGCCCCAGTTTGCATCTTCAGATAATCTTCGACTTCACTGGAGTCGTCGAGTCCCCTGCACATAAAATGAGAGCACTGCTCCCTTATCCAGCCTCTCTGTTGGGCTTTCTGGGTGGGATTTGTTTGCTCAAACATGGGCAAAAGACAACGTTGTTTGAGATTCTCCCTCAGGGCCCTGTGAGCGTGGCAAACACAGGGCAGGAGCTGCAGCACATCTGTGCTTTACGGGTTGGGGAGATGGGGCAAAATGGGGGTACTGCATCAAAAGTGGTTTTATTTTCAAATTGTGGTTGTGGGTTTGAGCTGGGGAGCATCGTGTTACAGGTGTCAGTTTGTGTCCTGAGGCCTTTAGCAATCGTTGGGAGTTTAATTGTTCCCAGCCATGGAAAGATTAGGAGAATCCTGAGGAACACATCTGAAAGGAGTCAGACAAACCTTTTCCTAAACCACCTTATTTCTGTCCTGCAGCAGCAGCACAGCTCAGGGCTGAGAAGTTCAGATGTAGAAGCCCAGACTGTAAAAATCTGGGTGACAGATTTCACTGGGATTCAGCGGTTTTTTCAGGGTGATTAGATGAACAGAAAACACACGTGGGACCCCCTTTTCCTGGCCCCTTTCTCCTGGGCAATGATCTGATCTGGTGGTGTCACCTCAGACGTGCCCTGGGCTCTGGGTTTGGTTGGGTACCAGGACACTCCAGACAGTAAAATCATGGCATGAGTGGAAATCTTGATGCTGAAACACTCCCAGACATGGTGCTGTTGAGGGTTTCAGAGTTTTAACCTCAGAACCAGGACCCTGAACTCAAAACTGCTGCAGTTCTTCAGCTCTTTCAGAGGTTGACGCTTCTGCTTTCCCTTCAGTTTGGTTCGATTTTGGGTTATTTGCTCAAGCTGTAAAATTTTAAGTGCAATGGTCATACAAACAGTTACAACCTGTGCTGGAGTTATTTGCTTGGTCTGAATTCTGTTTTGAGCTGGAAATGGGAGCAATGACCTGTGGGCTCTTGCACAGGATTGTTATCAGTATGAGATCCAATGCTTCTTTGATTTTGGTACATAATTAAAAACTATAAACTATCCTAAATATTTAACCCTTTATATTCTGTTCATCTCCAAAACTTATCAAGCCTTCCCTATTCATCTACTGTTGAAAAAATGGGGAAAACAGAGCCAGATAGCTTAAAAAAAATCCATAATTTTCATTAGAAGGATTAAAAAAAATTCTTTTTTTCCACCTAACCAGGGTTCTATTAACCTGATTAACCTAATGGAGGCAACCTGAAGAATATTTACAGAGGCTAAGCCATAAAAGCTTTACATGCCCAGTACCCATGATCCTCTTTCACATATATCTCATGTCAGTGATAATATTTGCATAGATATCCCTTGGGGGACTTGAGGCAGCTTTTCAGGCATGTCCTCTGAGTGTGTTTTAATGAGTTCTTTGTGGCAACATATTTTGAATATGAGTGATTTCCAGATCTGTTGTTTTGACATGGTCACAAAACTCAGGGCTTGATTTGTGGCTAAAAAATTGTTCATGGGAGCACCAGGAGTGTGCTGGGCAGGGAATCCTGCCAGGCTGGGCTCCAGCACTGCAGGAAAACTTCCAATCTTTTGGATTTGCCCAGAAGGGGGGTTGAGGGAGGCACTGCCTGGAGCTGAAGGGAAAGTTAAGCCGTGGAGAAGACACTGCCAGAATTCCAGAGCTGGCTCTGCTCACATCACTATTTATATCCCCAGGCCATTATTCACTGGGAGCTGCATCAGCAGACAAAAGAGATTGATTGCAGCAGAGGAGCCAGGGACACCTCACTCCAGCAGCACCAGGAAGGAATCCAAAGCAGGGCCCAGCCTCCAAATCTGGCCAGATTTGAGGGAAACATGGATGGCATTCTCAGAGGTGGAGGTGTTTTACCCAGTGAGCTGAGGATGAAGATGTTTTGGTTCTGCCTTGGCTGGCAAACACCCCCAAAGTTAGAAGGGCAGTGTTGTGTAGGGAATCCAGAGGTAATTTGGGAGATTGTGAATAACTCAGGCCTCCAGAACAGCATGAAAACACGAGGGAAAAATGCAGCTCCTGGCAATTAATTAATTAATGATGAATTGCCTGATTAACTTGGGTACATCACCATGATGGTGTGATCAGTTTTCTTCTCACACCATAACCTGTCTGCCAGTGTTTTAGATATTTCCCTTTGGGTTTGAGGTGCATTTCTTTGCCACTTCAAACCAGCTTTGAACATAGAATCCTGGAACGGTTTGGGGTGGCGGAAACTTTAAGATCATCTCATTCCAGCCTTCCATGGGCAGGGACAACTTCCACTGTCCCACGATATTCCAACCTGGCTTTCGGCACTGCCAGGGATCCAGGGGCAGCCACAGCTTCTCTGGGCACCCAGTGCCAGGTCCTCAGCACCCTCACCTCATTGTTCTTAATTCTGGATGCAGGAGAGGAGGGGAGAATTTTCTCCATCAACTTGCTGGTCACCCTTTTGTTGCTGCAACCCAGAATTCAGCCTGTGAATCCACATTTCTGAGCTGCGTCCATCGACACCCGCAATTATTTTTCCTCAGAGCTGCTCTTGATACATTCTGATAAATTCCTTGTGGCTGTGGGGCCATGTGCAAATCCCCAGTGCTTGGTGTGTCCTCCAGCAGTGACCTGGCAGCCTGGAACACCTCTGGATGTTGATATATCCAAAGCCACGGGTCCTGTAACTGTATAGAACTTATTTCACTGAATTTCCGGGGAAATGGAAATTTATGAGGCACACTCATCATATTTAATGCTCATCAATCCCCAGTGAAGCCATTGGAATCATAAAGGGGGGATGAATCTCTCTCAGATGTAGTCCAGAAATGGAATGAATTTCAAAAATATAGCCACTTTTTCATCAAAACCCCTATAAAATCAATCTTCCACTTCAGAATATAGCCCTAAGGCTTGGAGCTGACTGAAATCACTAAAGTGCAAAAAGAATCTTTAATTACATGTTCATTTGAGAGGAGGAATGTAAGACTGTGTCCCTGGGTTCATTTTTCAGGCTAATTTAGTAGTCTTTGTGTTGAACATTCTCCTCTGATGGTGGACTTGAAAAATGCATCCAACATGGAAATTTGCCTTGTGAAGAGACTCCATTTCAATTACAGCTGTCTGAGTCAAATTGAAATAATATGTTACTCTGCTGCATGAAATCACGGTCTATCTGGCTCTTTGAGCTGCCTGTGACAGTGACAAGCTTGGGACAGACTTTTCCAGTTAGGAAAGACTGATGGAAGATACTCCCTGGGCTGTCCCATGGAGAGGGACATCTTTTCATTTGATGGACATGGTTTCAGGGCAGATTTTCAATGTCACAGCAAATTTTAGATCTGTTTCTTAGGATTCCAGCATAAAATAGGGCTCGTTTGTTGTCGGTAGAAGGAGTTGAAGTTTTCAGCTCTGGATAATTTAATCACATGGGTGTTTTCTTTCTAATCCCCATTTCTTGCTTGTTTTATCTCTGGAGCAGAGACTGTAAATCCTTCCCCCCACCAAAACCTTTCAGTATTTTTAAACCATAATATTTAACTCGGCATGTGCCTTTAAAATTGGATACCTGGGCTGTGTGGGAAAAGAGTCCCTGGAATTTCAGTCAGCTCGTGTTTCAGTGATTTCCATGGATTTAAGGGCCAGATGGGATCATTAACTCACTCACCTTGATCTTTTACACAGCGTGTGGGCTGGGATTCTTCTCGCAGTTATTCAAGGAATGAAGTTAGAGACAGAATACCTGAGCCAGAATGAGCTGTCTTCCCTCTGCTCCGTTTGCAGTCAGTGGAGAAGGATCTTTCCTTTCATAGGGTAATTCATCCTTCCCTGTAATAGATTTGGGTACAGGATGTACAAATTTCTGGGGCTGTGGCCTTCTCACAGCGAGCTCATTATCCAATCTTTGCCTGAGGCACAGCTCCCTGGAATGTCAGCAGTTTGTGCCTGAAAGTGTCAAGAAATGGAGAATCCTTTTGCTTTCTGGTGCTGATTTATCACCCTTGTTGTCAAAACCCAAACTCCAAAGGTGTGACTGGCTGGATTGATGTTGATTGATATTGATATTGATAAGGGAATCTTGTGAAAGTAGCTCAGGAGAAGATAGACAGCTTGCACTGTGATGAATCCATCTCCAGTCCCTGCTCCTGGCTTCCTCATATCCCAAAGGTCTGAATGAACGGCAAAGATCTCCAGAATTAGGTGACAGCAATGACTGGGAAAGGTTTCCACAAAGGGAGGAGATGGATGGGGAGGGATGTGAGGGATGAACAGGAATTGAGTGTTGAGAAAGGGTTTGTTCAGAGAAATCAGGCTGTGGTGGGCTGACCTCAGCAGGACACCAAAGCCACTCAATCATTCCCCTCCTCTGCTGGGCATGAGAGGGGAAATATGAGAAAAGGTTTTTGGGTCAATATAAGGACAGGGAGAGATCTCTCAGCAGTTGCTGTCACAGGCAAAGCAGGCTTGACTTTGGAAAAATGATTAATTTATTGTATTACTGATAAAATTAGAGCAGGATAATGAGAAATGAAAACCAAATCATGGAACACCTTCCCTTCTTCCCGGCTCAACCCTACTCCTGAATTCTCTGGAGCTAGCTGGAATTTCCTCCCTTGGATATGGGGGAAACTTCTCACAGAAGTGACGCCTGAAATCCCATTACCAAAACCTGGCCTCCCAAACCCAACACAAAGAAACACTCTGGTGCTAAAACAAAAATACTGATAAAAGTGAATGATGACTTATTTAAAATCAATAAAAGCAAGCTTGTTTAATTACAGACCCAGTAAAGAACTTGAATAATTAATTCTGATGGGCTAAACTCAAAGCCAAACGAATGTTTTGGAGGGATAGTGTTATCTGCAGGTGGCATTTGGGGATGGCCACGTTCCCCTGAAAATCAGTGCGTAATTGGAGACATCAGCAGCAGCGTTAAACAGAACAAACAACTGCTGCTTCAGGGCAAAACTGATGGCAATGACAGGGTACAGACCAACAGAAAGGAGGCGAAATCTGTGCTTTCACTGGCAGCTTTTTCTGAAAAATGCAGCGTCAGTCAGTGCTTGGGATGAACACCTTACAGTGGCAGTGAAGGTACTTCATGGCACCTTTTTGAATTAGGAAGTAACTGCCTGATCAGGGAATACCCATGGAAAAGGGTAAGGGATGTACTTTCATGTCCTGATATGCATTAATTCAGACACCACGGCTAATTCTCTTCATTGTCTGCACAGTTAAATGGAAATAGAAACCCCAGACTCTGAGTCATGTGCTTTTCTCTCTTAATCAAAAAGTCTGTGGGATTTGTAACTTGGATGTTGAATACCTGTAAGACATAATCTGGTGGGATCCTTTAAGGATTTGTCTGAAATAATCCAAGTAGTTTG
>JAHLSL010000022.1:2203556-2217356 GCA_025920805.1 Petroica traversi
GAAAAAGGAAAAAGGAAAAAGGAAAAAGGAAAAAGGAAAAAGGAAAAGATTGAGGAATTCCATGTAAATTTTTATCATAAATTGCACATTACTATTTATCTGACTTTTATTTTCATTGTGGAGGAAGATTCAGCGGAGTCCCAGTGTGGCACTACTTGTTTAAGATGTCCAGGGAAAAGCAGAGAATGTTAATTAGAGAAAAGCTTATTGAAATAAGGTTTTACTCTGTTTATTAACAGCCTAGAGGCTTAGAAGGGGGATATGCAGCAGACCTTTAATTAAACTGTTTTCTTTTAAAGGGAATTTGCTAGAATTCATCATAGTCCGGAATGAGTTAGTGGGACAATAAAGTAAGAGTGAAAAATGTCAGTTTTAGGAGGAATCACAGGAGGAAAACAAACCAAAAAATTCCATAGTCCTGGCTGCAATTTGATTTTGGGATTTGCAGTTGACAACACAATATCCGGGAAATTCCTTCAGGGTTATAGGAGAGCAAAAAGAGGCACTCGTGCAAAGATAAAAGAAGTTAAGCAAATAAAGGTTTGAAGAGACAACACCAGCAAGACCAAGCCTGGCACATGAATATCTTTAACGGACATGTGGGTGCATGGCAGAATCATCCAGAGTGACCCAGAGAAGTGAGATTTGGCCAGGAATTGCCAGGCTGACAGTTCATCTGATGGAATTCATCCCTGATGTGAGGGTGGGGGATGGATCATCTCACCTGTCCCAGGCATTTCCCCTGTTCAACGCATCTCTTTTAGGATCTCCCTCTGAGGATCTCTCTGCCTCGAGCTCAGAAGGAGCTGGAAAAATGAAAGCCTGAATAAGTTTTTGCTTTCAGTATTGGAGAAGATGAATCCCATTTTGATGGGCAGATATTTTTGTAATTTGGATTGTTTCAGTGCGGGATGATTTTGAAAGGAGTGCAATTACCTTCACATAACTTTATTTAAACCTCTGCTCCACTACAAGTCAACTTGGTCTATAAATAAAATAAATACTGGTGTTGAAGGCATTATTTGCCTGACCTTTACAGACAGACAGTTTAGAAAAAAAAAATAATTCTCTTTTGTACTCTACAGACTGCAGTTCTTCTGGCTGCAAAATCGCCACTCTCCAGACCTTCAGGCTGCATCAGAAAATTCCTCCCTGGGGTAGTTTGAGACTCTCACTTTCACACAGGGGGTGGACAGGATGTTTTTGTATAAAAACCCTTTACAGCCAAGTGCTTGCGAATAAAACACAACCAATAATCGCTTGTTTTGGCGCTGATTTAATTAGAGCAATCAGAAATCTGCAGAAGGCTTTTTGTCAGAGCTCTGACAGAGGAGGAGCCCGCGGATTCGAAGCAGCACCATGGACAGGGGCAGCGGCTTCGCTCCCAAAATCCCGGCTCCCGGTCAGGAGCAAATGCTCCCAAATGCTCCCAAACGCTCCCAAATGCTCTCTGATCCCTTCTAAATTCAGGGATCTGAGAATATGGAATCGCAGAATAGTTTGGGTTGGAAGGGACCTGAAAGGTCATCTCGTGCCACCCCCTGCAATGGGCAGGGACACCTTCCAATAGACCAGATTGTCCCAAGCTCCTTCCAACCTGGCCTTGGGCACTGCCAGAGATCCAGGGGCAGCCACAGCTTCTCTGGACACCCTGTGCCAGGGCCTCCCCACCCTCCCAGCCAAGAATTCCTTCCCAAAACCCTGTCCTCTGTCATTTTATATCCATCCCCCTTTGTCCTATCACTCCATGTCCTTGTCCAAAGTCCTTCTCCAGGTTTCTTGCACCCTTCAGTTGTTGGAAGGTGTTATAAGGGACCATTGCATTCATTCTACATTTTTCATATCAGACAATCTGAGTGGCAATCAGAACTGTTGGTTGTGACATCTGCATTTTTCTCAGCAGGAAATACAACAAAATCCCTTTTGTGCACAAGACAGGAAAAAAAAAGGACACACAAAACTTGTCTGTTTCAAAACCAAATGATAATAGGGCATAATCATTTAGTATCACATGGGAAAATTAGAAAAGAGTTCTTCCATGTCTTTCATCCTCTAAGTTACACCATTTCTGCCTTATCTTGTTGCTCTTCTGTTATGATCAATGCCAGCAAAGAGAATTTTGATACAATTCCTGGGCTGCTGTTCCCATCATCCGTTCATTAAGTTACAAGGTCCTTACAGGAGACCACAGCTAATCAGATGAGCAAACTCAGGTGACTTGACAACTGCCAGCGGAACTGTTTCATTGTTTTGATTAGCAAATGCCTCAGGAGTCATCTCGTATTTGCAGGCAAAATGAGAAAATGCCATTTTGTCACCTGCTCATTTTCAGAACTGCCTGTTCCTGTCTTGACAGCGAGATTTTGATGAGGATTTTTTCCCTTCCCCGTGCTGTTAATCATCAATTTTCTCTACCTGAATTTCTCCAGGGGAGAAACAAAACTTTGTTAGGAAACGGCGATGAGAAAATGGAGGTGTCTGCCCACTTCTGTTTTGTGAAGAGAGGAAATCATGGCTGGACCTCTGAGCATCACCAGGACAAGTACCCTGCCTCTGGTTCTCCAGTGGGATTTGAGTTTTTGGTTTTTTTTTTAATGTAATAATGCACCCAAAATCTGCCTTTCCAACGATTCTCATGCACAAATTCACTCCTCCCAATGCTAATGACCTTCATTAAGTGGTGACTGGTGTAAATAAGTTGAGGCTATTTAGGATAATGTGTGTTTCATAGGCCTGCTGGATGATAAAATTTCCTTATTACTGCAGAGTTTATTGCCTTTGCATTTTCTCCTGACATTTTAAGTGAAAAGGGGTGAACTTCAGACGTTGCTCTGACTGCTTTCACAGGTGATTACATTCCCAAGACTCCATGAGTCACCAGAGATTTGCCTTTTAGCCTCTGGCAAGTACAAAATGAAATATTGTGCCTGCAAATCCCCACAACCTCCGCGGGTGAATCAGTTTGTCTTAGCTCCTCTGATACAACTGTACAGATTTTGCATGGAGAAACTAAAAGATGTGTCAGATAAGAAGTTCCAGGGTGGTGTTTTTGTATTTCAGTCCTGGGGTTTGTGGTGCTGTTGATATTTTGGTGCCTGCATCCTCTGACCCCATAAAAGTGGGAACAATCTCGTGGAAAAACAGCATCTTCAGCCACAAATTTTCTTCATCTTCTTCCTCACTGCTGCTTTGATTGTCAGAGTCTCTCCTCGGGTGGGAGTTAGAAGTTCCCAAACTCTCAGACTGTGCCCTGAGCAGGGTTTTACATCAGAACCAGCCCTGTTGTGGTCAGAAGAAAGGGAATTTCCTGTGCTCATTGCAAGGTCCCAGCCAGGGATCTACACAGGGTACTTTGGCTCTGAACTTGTCCCTCAATCTGTTTGTTACAGAGCTCCAAAGCGGTGAAATCATCCATTTTCTTTCTTAATTTATCAAGTCAGTCCAGTTGAAGGCATGAGAGGCTCTGCAGGTGTCTAGAAATCTTTCAGGGGAAAAGGGATGGTGCTGAGGGAATTTTAGTGTCTCAGTTTTGATGACTGAGTTGTTTTGGTGTTGACACTGTTTGGATTCCCATTTTATGTACAGTTTGGATCACAGAGAGAGCTCATTGTCTTGATGAGAGAAAGGAGACCAGGAGGGAAATCAGAGAGTGGTTTGAGTTGAAAGGGACCTTAAAGATGCCCTAATTCCAACCCCCTGCTGTGGGCAGGGCCACCTTCCACGAGACTTGCTCTGAGCTTGGTACCATTTTACTCCTTTTGTTTTGGTTTTTGGGGTTTATTTTACACAACAATGAGCAGATTGTCACTGCATTGTCCATTGCACCTTCCTTCCAAATCGTGGTGACTTCGCTTCATATTTTTATGAGATGCTGAGGACCAGATTCAAATATTATTGACCTGATGCTGAGATTGGGACTCCACACAGTGAAGATATAAAATTTCCAGCTGCTAACCCAAAACACTTAAATGTCCCTTCAGGCTACATGTGAACCTCCAGAGCTCAGGTCAGCTGTGATATTAATTGCTAATAACAGCACATTTTTCTCCTTGCATGATGCAGCTGTGGCAATAATTTCCACTGGGGTTATGGATCAGGCTTAGAATCTTGTTGTAAACTTGAAATATTTGACCCTTTTTTTCCATAAATCTCAAAGTCTTCTCCTTATTGGCGAAGTTAACATTAAATTCAGCTGTTCGCCTTTTTAGCTGGACCCTCCTTCCTCTGCAGAATAAAGGCAACAAAATATAGCCCAGTGTTATGGGAAAAGAACAAGACACATTTCACAGTGAGAGTTTGCAGGTGGGAAAAAAATTAAAACAGAAGGATTAAAAAATAAAACAAAAATCCCCACCAAACCCAAACAATTGCAACGAACAAACTTTCAGATACAGCCGAAACATTCCAGCCATTCACCTAAGAGCCAGAAACCCCAAATGCCATGCACAGACTGTCATTTTTCACTGGGGTGTGCTTGAAATTGGGAATTTCAGCTGGGGCACACAGCTCTGAGTGTAAGGATGGCTGTACTTGTGTGTGTGTGTGTGAGAAACACAGCTCGTTGCTTGGAATGTATTCCCCAAATCATTATATTTTCAAAAACCTCTGACAATAAAATCACCTTTCACCTTTTTGGACAGACACAACTTCCTGGTGTTCCCACTACATCTTTCATCCCATTTTGTCCCAGCAACATGGGAAGATCTGGGAGGAGGTGGAGAAGGAAAAGAGAATTTACAGGCAGCTAAAAAGATGTTCTAGTTTATCACACTAACTTTGGAGTACATTCATGAACGTAAAAATAAATAAAAATAGAAATAAATATAAATGTGTGTACTTGCATATACATGAATTTAATATATTTATTAAATATATTTTATTTATAATTATTGAATGCATATATTTAATATATTTTATTTATAATTTGTTGTTGTCTCCCTAAAAACCATCTGGCTCTCTGAAGATACTTTCCTGTCTCAGATCACTGCCTCTCAAAGCCAAATCTGATGCTCAAGAGTGACATGGAACAGCAGAGCAGAGGACCCATGGCTTGTGCACATTCTCTAAAGAGGGTGGAAGGAGTGAATTGGGCTTTCACTCAAACCTCTGACTGAGGTTTATTATTTGTGCTACAGAGAGGGCCAGAGCGTGGCTTCTTTTTGTGTGCACCAGCAAACTGTATTTTTTTAAACAATTTGTGCAGGTTTTTATGTAAACAAGTCGATGTGGCAGCCACTACAAGAGCAGCATTCATAAATATCCACTCAGGATGGAGGTTGACTGCTTTATTCAATACTAACTCCTTTTAAGCTGCAGAATGACCAATTCTATGTAGCTGGGATGAGTTTTCATTTCCTAACAGTGTCATTTTCTGCTCTATAACTGCAGTGTGTTTTGGAGTGCCCAGTCTGAACAGGACCAGTTTATCTCTGCTGTTCCATTCAGTATTTCATTTTTCCTTCTGTCGCCTTTTTGTAAACCTGGAAATGAAACTCAAGATCATTTTCGCACGGAGGTAGCACAAAAGGGGATCTTTATTTGAAGGCTTTCAGGGGCAGTCACAGAAAGATGTCCACAATAGCCCACCCCCACAGGGGCGAGTAGATATTTATAGGTTTATGAAATTAGCATAATTGATTAAAAACATCATTTAGAGGGACAAGTGGTGATGCAATTCCCCCCCAGGTCAAGCCCCTTCTCTGGAGTTCCCTCCTCACACTGGCTGTGCTTTGTACATGAAATGGATCTCAAAGAGTTGTTCTCAGCCTTGGTAGAACCAAGACAGGACAGGGCCTTTTACCCACCAGGGCTTGGAGCTCTGGAATTTATTTTGCTTTTCTGCCTAAGGAAAGGCCATAGAAAATTACTGGGAAAGCAAGCTGCTAATGCAATAGGCTGCAGAGCTACAAATACATGTGGGAACATAGAAAAGGAAAAAAGGCAAACCCCAAACTGTCATCACTTCCCTTCCTGCCTCCATAACACATCCCCAGCAGGCTCAGCTGGGTGCTGGCTGCTCAGGAATTCCCTCACTGCCATTCCAGGGGCAGCTAAAAAGGAGGAACATTTTCTTGGACGGCACCTGGTGCCTCGTGGCTCTTTGAAAGCCTCTCTGCCTCCCCCTCTGTGACGTTCTGGAGGCATTGACACCATGGAGTCTCGTGGGGCTGGCAGGTCTGAATGCCACAACCCTCACAGAGATGAGGACACCCCCTTTTCTCCCAGGCACAGGCATAAACTGCTGGAAAAACACTGGAGGAGCTCTTGGATCTGGAATGCAGACAAGCACTCAGGAGGAAGAACACGGAGATGTTTTTAGCAAGCTCCCATTGTAGAAAATTGTAAGAGCTGGAAAAATAAATACTTTATATAGACACAGGGTTTGGTTTTTTTTTGGTTTAGTTTTCTTTCCATAGCAGGAAGCAAACATTTGTTCTGAGCTCAATCCCTGCTCTTAATGCATAATCCCCAAACAGTTCTGGCGTCATTAAGAGTTGCAATAAAATGATGTTCCCTCTTAAATAGCCTGGCATGGAATTTCAGGCTGAGCAGAAATAAAAGAGACAACTGGAAAACCAAACAGAAATTCAGG
Organism: Petroica traversi; assembly: GCA_025920805.1. Classification (NCBI taxonomy): domain Eukaryota; kingdom Metazoa; phylum Chordata; class Aves; order Passeriformes; family Petroicidae; genus Petroica; species Petroica traversi. The sequence goes on from JAHLSL010000022.1 coordinate 2,210,149, forward strand.
TACAAAACATTGCTAAGACAACAGACAGTTGTGCTACGTGACTAAACTCCCACATGTGGAAGGAGCTGAAGGGATTGGGTGATTTGCTGTTTAGTGTTATATATTTATATATATTTTTATATATTTATATATATTTATGACCAATAGATGGTTCTGCAGGCTTCACCACAATGAAACACAGGGAATTTTACATGTTGGTTCTTAAAGAAAGACCAATCCAACTTGCTTAAATATTCAGCAGCCCTGATTGCCTCGTTTCTCTCACGTTTTCCCTCCATATCAAGAGCTCCCCACTTTAAATGGAGGAAGAAGAGGTAGGGACTATGAAGAGCCTTGTTTATTCTCACTGCAGGGTACATTTCATAGCAAATTCCATTATCCCCATCCTGTCACACGAGGCTCATTCTGCCTTTATTTCCTAGCCCAGCTGTTGTGGAGCTTGTTTTCCCTGTAAAAACTGTCAGCAAGTCTGGGCTGGGCTGAAATCCACTTTAAAATGGAATTGTAAACTCCTGGGATGGGATTTTGTTGCCTAAGCCATTATCTAATGCCACACTGAGGTTCCCTCAGAGCACTGTGAGTTCCACATCTTGTTTGGGAGCTTGGTCCAGGAGTCTCAGGTATCTTCAGACAGCTGAGTCCTGTCCTTCTGTGACATGGATTTGACTTTGTCAGTAAAGAACTGTAAATTTAGGTTTCTAAACCTGCAGGGTGATACAAAAAATGGAAGGTGAGCAAACTCACGGATCAAGATAATGATCACTGATTAGGGAAAGCAAAAGCTGAACACACAAGTAGTGCAAAAAGAGGATTTTTTTTTTCACTAATTCCCATCTTTGGGAGATTCCAGCCTCCTCCTGGAGAGCAGGGCCTCTCCAACAGTCACTTGATGCATTAAGTGCCATAATCACCAACAAGCTTTTATTTCTGAGCACATCATTATAAAAACTGTGTGTGACAGAAAACGCAGTGGAAAATGAAACACAGTGGAAAATGTAGAAATTAGGAAAAAAGGAAAGCACCCAGATGCAAACATCCTGTGGAGACAGGCCCTGTGTTCAGAGGCATTGACCTAAACTGGATTTCATCAGGCTGACAACTTTGGATGTGATTTGAGTGCAAGCAATCATTTGATAAACCCAGTACAAGCTCAGGGAGTGGGAGGTTAGAGCTGCCACTCTGATCCTTTCACAAAACACTTGACCCTTTCAACTCAAGGGGGTCGCACCCAGTTATGTCCAGAGGTCCCTTTCAGCTCAAATTATTGTCTGATTCAAATTTCCCTCCCAGGCAAACCAGTTTTCATTTCAAACAGATTTATTCCTTGACAGGAGATGGATTCCAGGCAGGATTTCTCTCCATCTAACTCTGGTGAAGAGGATTCCTGGAAATCAGGAAATGGAGCTGGATTTTCCACCCACAGTTCCCATTGCATTGATTCTCATCTGGATAACTGAGTTCTACAAATGGATCTGCACCAATGAGAACAATTTAAACAATTTTAAAAGGGAAGCTCATTAATTTCTTCAGGAAACGTGTTCTTTTCACCATGAATTTCCTAAATGCTTTAGAAAATATGATCTGCAAAGTCTTTTTGATGTATGGTTGAGACTCAGTGAATTATAATAACTCATCTTCAAATGAAAATCTTGCAAACATAAGACCCAACTCGTTAACATTCAACACAAATCTCATATTCCAGTAAAAATCTGCCTTTATACCTAGTTACAATTCTGTGTCTGCATTTAATGGGTCGAGGGGTAATTAGAATGGGGTGGAAGAAGCTGCAATCAGGCACAGTTTTCTGAGCCATCTCCAAAAGTCATGCAGGTGCCTGTTTCCTGTAATTTCATTACTTACTGAAAGCTTTGTACATTCATCTTTTAAAACATCACAGGGAAGCAGCGCCCTGAAGTATCTGTTCTGATTAATTTCTACAATTAACAAAGATATTTCCACAGTTTAAACTCAGCCATGAGTCAGATTCAGGAAGATGTTTATTTTTCATGTAATAGTTGCAAAGACTGTAAGTTTAAAATGAATAAAAAACTTATGCGATAAAAAGGAAATAAAAAAATATTTTATTTCATCTTTCAGCTTCAAATGAAGAGGTTTAGCCAATGCCTTTATTAACATCTTTTAATTTTTGGTCAGGTCTGGATTGGTCAGGGAGTTGGAGTAGATGATCATTGTAGGTAAATTCAAAATGAGATATTTCTATTACATTTTACCCTATTTTTATATCTCCTTCCTACCTGGGTAGCACTGACCTCTGGCAAAGACACCTATAAAATAAAGGCAGGAATTTACTGACCTGATACATCTGTGTGTATGTACAGAATGATTTGGAATATGGGGTAAAAATCCAATTCTACAGGAAATCCTGGCATAAAGTCAAGCCTTGGTCACCAGTATGATGTCATGCAATATTTTCTCTAGCCTAAAAATAGGCAGAAAGTGACAGCCACTGTTTCTCATTTCAGCCTGTCCATTGCTTTCCAGAAAGTGCTGCTTCAGTCCTAGTGCCAATCAATTTTTATAAAATGTAGAGCAACATTTGCACAATTCCCTGTGATGTCTCCAAGGGAGAATAGCCAATAAAGAAAATTTAATAAGTTGATTAAATAATTCAACATTCTGCTTAGATAAAGCAGTGGACACACGAGCCACAATTTAGTGGGGTTAAGGTAATTCACAGCATTTTGCACCTTGCTCTGAGCAATTAGATGTGCTCAAATTGATATTTATTTGTGATTTTTTTTTTTAACCACAGCTCAATATAAAGTGTGGAGTCATTGTAATAACATAGAACTCTCACAGGAGTTCCACTGAGTGGAGAACAAAAGGGAAACGTGGGAGCTGTGCCCACAAGGGGAATGCCTCAGCAAAGGTGATGAAAAGACCCTTTCTGTGTCTGAGTGATGGGCTCAGACTTTACTCACTGAAACACAGGGATATTTAAGCTTTCAGAGAACAAAACACCTCAGTAAATGTGCAACATCCCCAGGTGTGCTGCAGGAAATGGAAAAGGAACTGATCGAGATGATGGGAACAATGCTGGTGGTGCTCTAAAGGCCACTGGGCTCCATCCAGCAATTTGTTCACTCACCACTCATTCTGCAGAAAAAAATAGAAGTTTTTCTGTGCAGAGAGACTATAAAGAAGAGAAGGAAACGGTGGAGATTTGTTTGGAGCATGATCCAGTCTCCTGTCATCAGCACAGGCACAGTCCTCTCCAAGCTGCTCGAGCTCTATCCTGAAAGGAGTTTCCACTTTTCCCTGAGACTTTGTTGCTTTAATCAGTGCTGTCCCTGAACTTCATCACTCCATGACGCCTAAGATTAGTTTGATCCTGACTAAATGGCAGACAAATGTAGGAAATCAGTAAATTCCAGTATCGTCAGAAGAAGCTGAGTGTGTTATGGTAGTTATTCACAGCTGGGCAGTCCTTGACCTCGAGAGTGTGAGAGATGAGTGCTGCAATCCATTTCATATCCTCAGCATTTAAATGTGTGGGAGTTGTTTCTCTCCCTTCGTAAGGAAGCCTCTGTGTCACAGCTTTCTTTCAGCTGGGTTCACATTCCTAACGAAGAGGGAAACGTCAGAACAAACTCTGTATTTCAATTTAAAGCTTTGCACACAGAGTCCATTCATCCAGGTGTGCTCTAACATAAAACCCCATTCACATCCTTCCCTAATTTTAACTTGCTGATGCATCCCGTGGGTCAAGGTGCTGGATTTTTTTCTGAAAGCAGTGAACTTTTGAAAGGATATGTTTCACAGTGGCTCCTCAGTGTTTGAGTTGGGGTATGAACATTGTGAACACATCATAAATCATGTTCCTTCCTTTCACGCTGCAGCGCCAGTGTCACAGCAAAAGTGAATTTTAAAGTTATCTTTCCTGAGCTCTCAGCACACTCAGACAATGAACAGAAAAAGGAACGGAACAACTTTCAGTATAAACCACCCAGCTAAAACTCAGAGGATGCAAAGGAGCAGAGTTCCAGGGGTTTACAACTCAGTCTTCGTGAAAATATTATTTTTAAAGAAAAGGAAAGGAGGCTTTCAGACTTCTTACCTGTGGAGCACATCCTGACATCAGGAAATGCAGAGCCTGCAAGGAGGAGCTCCAGGTCGAGGAGCAATGCTGGGACTAATTCCACTGTCCAAAAGCAACATCCTTCAAATCCAGGAATCAGTGTCCTGCAGAACGTGTCCCTGAAGTATCAGTGTGATAAAAAAATCCCAGCAGTTTCCCCCTTGCACTTTTGAGGAACGAAATTCTCACAGGGCTCTGCCAGTCTCAATGTGGCCTGATATTCTGGTTGAACTTCTGTGGATGTACAGCAAACATTTTCACTTGATCCAGTTCCCCTCAGTAAGTGACAGAGACTTTTCAAGATTAAAAATTTACTAAGTTTGGTGCCAAGAATGAGGGAAAAAATACATTAATGGCAGAAGTTTCCTGTTTTAGGCTTTCAGCTGATCACAGGGATCAGATACGAACCTGGAATCTCACTCTGGAATAAATTGCAGCCACAGAGAGACATTTCTTAAAATCTTAGGTTGTTTTCTCAGTGATGTAAATACTCGATACCACCAGGAAACTGATATGACCTTGTTCTTCTCTGTGAAGAATTAAGATGCTGAGATGAAAAAGAAGAATAAGGTTAAGAATAAATAAATAAGATAAAACCAGCCAAACCCCTTTAGCACAGCTGATTTGATTTTCCTTAAAACTGTCATAGGTTTTCCTTGAAGAAGGATGAGATGGGAACATCCACTGTGATCCATCTCCCTGGAAGAGCCATCCTTTCCACTTGGAATGAGAATCTGCTTAATGCTAACAAAGTTCAAGGCCTTTATTTATTCCCAATACACAGGGGCAGGGACCAGACCTGAAGGCCTGTGATGGTTTTATTTGTAATTTTGCCTGATGCTGGTGATCTCTGACAGCATTTGCTTTATTGGGTTCATTCCTCTTGTGCTGATTACACGTGTGACACGTGTGCAATGACACCACCGGTGCCACCGCCCTTCAATCTTCTTGTCCTTATGTGATGCAGGATCCCTGTCCCAGCTGCCAGCCCCGTAAATCTGCAGGCTTTAATCAATCAGGAGCACATTTAATGCAGTCACTGAGCAGTCACAGTGCTGTAGTGAGTGACAAATGAAGCAAACGTGCTGTCACTGAGCACGATTGAGGCAGCCCTGCACCTTTAGGTCTGCAATGAGTTCCTCTGCAACATTCCTGCCTATTACTGTTTTTATTCTTCCAAAATATGGAGCAGGTCTCTTGGCCTCCTCCCTTTCACTCCAGGTCAGCACCTGGGCATGGAGACCTTGGATCCATGCAGGGATGCAGCTCCACTTGGGGCAGCAAAATGGAAAGCGCTTCTTGCTTTTCTAATCCATTTTTACTGCATAAAGGTCTTTCTAAAGAAAATATCAGGAAATTTGGGGTTTTTAACACAGAAGTACAGATGGTGCAGCTGCTGATTTTTAAAGGATGCAGCCACCTGTGGATGAAGGCCCATGGAGACCGCAGGAGGTGAACACTTAAAATCATAGAATCATGGAACCATTAGGGTGGAACGACCTGCAAGACCATCCAGTCCAACCTCAGAAGTATCACCCACTAAACCAATCACCAAACTTCACCTTTCTCACCCACCCCCACTGGAACTCACAACCCTGAGGACAGAGTTTGGCTCCAGGAGTCCAAGCTGAGCCTGTTGAATTTTTCTCTAAGGTGTTTATTGGTGTCTTTAACTCCAAGGGTTCCTATCAGCAGGAAGACTCAGCGTTCGGGTCCTGTGTGTGTGAGATTTGGAGCTTAGCAATAAAAATGTACATTTTTCTTTTGAGACTTCTCTCAGGTCTGGATTGACTGATGTGTTTCATTTAATTGTCACTGGGAGGACTATGGACTGCATAATTTATTTCTTCTAAAAGTGAAGAGAAGAAGTTCCTCGCACTCTTTTTCACTGTGAACTAAATGTCTGCTTGCAGGAGCTGCTCCAAAATAACTCCAGGACTTTTCTTTACCACACACCAGACCTCTAATGGAAAAGCTGTTAAAAACCCACTGCTGTTTTCTTAGGTTCCAAACTCTCTCTTGAGGAATTGCTGACATTCCTGACACTTGTGCTGAGCTGCCAGGTCACGTTGTCACTGCCTGAAGATCCCAGTGCTGAACATCCCTGAGTATTTCTGCCTTTTGGGGTTCAGTCTGAGATGTGGTACCACAGGAACATCCTGATTCAGGCAGTTCACCTGGGTAATGGGGAAGTGAAAGGCAGAAATTAAAGAAAAAAATGTCTTTTTGCCTTTTTTGTTTCCTGACCTGCTCCCTTCCATAACTTACATGCTAACTTAAAGACCATTAATTTTAAAGCTCTATACGGTTTCCGTGTGAAATATGACAAAAATAGAATATTTATGGAAGCAAACACTAAAAATTAATTTCTTTCTATCTCCCATCAGCTTGGATTCACTGCCCAAGGAGGACAGAGAAACAAATAAGTCTGATTCACACTTCTCAACACTCTTCTCTCTGAGCTGCTGCCTGTTTTATTGAGCTCCCATATAAATGGTTCCTTTTCCTCTTCTGAATTAAAATGAGTTTTACACCAGCCAGGTTTCATTACTTTGTTTATCCTTCCAAAATACTTGCGTGTCTCCAACTCACAAAACATGTCTGATTTTGTTTGCAGATGGTTTTTACCTCCCATGAAATAACCAAGAGAACATTTGGATTGATTGCACTCCTTTATTTGCCTATTAGTCTGTTTGTAGCTGCAATAAGAAAGCAAATTATTTCCACTGTATATTTTATTTATGGGATTTGACTGAAGATTAAACTGCAGAGCCTGATTCAAATGCTAGAAATTATGGAGTTGTGGCATCCAAGGACCTAATTGGGAGCATTGTGCAGGATTTGCATGCAGAGCCAGATGAAGAATCAAAACTTTCTGCTCCTCCTCTCATCGCTTTCAAAATTTGGGGTTGTTCAAATCCATGCAGAGCAGCTTTGCTCACCCTTTTCTGTGTCCTTGTCCATCCCAAAGCAGTTAGGAGCCATCTGAAATGGAGAAATGGAGAAATAAAGGAGAAATAACGGAGAAATGGCAAAATGGAGAAATAGAGAAATAATGGAGAAATGGAGAAATAATGGAGAAATAATGGAGAAATAATGGAGAAATAAT
>JAHLSL010000022.1:2217366-2242274 GCA_025920805.1 Petroica traversi
AATGGAGAAATAATGGAGAAATAATGGAGAAATAATGGAGAAATAATGGAGAAATGGAGAAATAATGAAGAAATGTAGAAATGGTGGAGGGATGGAACACTTCTGCTATGAGGAAAGGCTGGGAAAGCTGGGGGTGCTCACCAGGAGAAGAGAAGGCTCTGGAGAACCCTCAGAACCCCTTCAAGAGCCTAAAGGGGATCCAGAAGAGCTGGTGAGGGTCTGGGAACAAGATCCTGGACAAGAGAGGAGGAAATGGTTTTAAACTGCAGGAGAGTCGATTTAGACAAGGCACAAGGGAGAACTTCTTTCCTTTTGGTGGTGAAACCCTGAAATGTTGTCCAGAGAGGCAGTGGATGCTCCACCCCTGGAAGCATTGCAAGTCAGGCTGGACGAGGCTCTGAGCACCCTGATCGGGTTGAAATGTCCCTGTTTGTGACAGGGGAGTTGTACTAAGTGACCTTTTAATGTCCCTCCCAACCCAAACTGTTTTATAAGTCAATGTTTGTGTGATTCCAAACAAACCTTGCTGGAGTCTTTGAGTGAGTGCTGAATTTTGCACTCTCCAGTGGGCTGGTGCCACATGGTTCAGTGGTTTGTGAAACTTCCTTGTCATCCAGGGTTCTAAAGTGGGAAGATCTCAATAATCTTAATAGTCCCAGGATTCCACAGCCAGCTTCACTTTCAGGATTCCCCTTGGAATTTTTCAGACCAGCAAGGGAAGTGTCATAAATTCTTTCCATTAATTGTGATTAATGGCATTTTTCAGGTTTTGCAGCTCCTTTGCTTCCCGTATTTTTGAAGCTGAAACTCCTCCTTTGTCCCAGACTTGTACATTTATTGCCAACATCATGGGAATACGTTACAGAGGAGATTTTAGTAACAGGTTATATCCCACCAGAGATGGAAGAAAAATGAGCCAGGATTGTTATTTTTACAGCGATGTTCTTTTGGTGAGTGTTCCTCAGATGCAGACAACAGACCCATTTGCTAATTGTTTCTGTGTCCCGCTACTTGCAAGATGCTTTAAAAAGTACTTTATTGGTATAAATGAAGGAAAAATCCTGGCTCATGCTTCACTAAAACCTCTGTCCTGATGAGTCAGTGTGTTCCTTCCTTCCACCTCCAAGCAATTATTTTGATCTATGGAACAGCCTTGATGAATCAGATGGCTTCTTTAAGTTACGGGGAAATAACTTGCAAAGTTTTAAGGAAACAAATGACTTAGACTGAATTTCTTATTAAATACAAGAGAAAGTCTGGTAAACAGTGCTTGGCATAAGGTTCTAGGGCCCAGTGAAATGTTTTTGTTCCACTCTCCAAAGCTTTTCCTCACCACACACACTCTGAAGTTAAACAGAAGTGAATGCAAATGGAAACTGAAGTAAAACTGCTGACCTAGATATCTGATGCCACAGTGAAGAGGAATACCCAATCTGAATATTAATTAGTAATCAATGAAATTAAACTGTTGCCCGGGAGTATTTGTGAAGATCTCATCTCGGGATTAAAGCCCTAGAATTAGTGCTGTGTGTGGGTACAGATCACCTCAGCCACAGGTATTAATGGCTTGTATTGGAATTTTGGGGTTGTATCAGGCACTTTGGGGTTCATTTATGGTGGAAATTACATTTTTTACTGCACTCAATTTTCAGACCCAGCTTTTTCTCTCAATGGGAAACCTCTGGGTTTTCACACTTCCTGTGCAGATCTCCCTGTCTGGAATGGAGAGCTCAAAACTGGATTGAAGGAAACCCCCAACCTTCCACAGCCCAATCCATTCAGTTTATTTTAAATACTTATTTTATGACCTGTAATGTCCTGTACTCCTCTGAATATCCTGATTAGATTTCCTCTACCTGAGAGGCAGCCTAGGAGACAGCCCACACTTACATTTAGCAGCTCAGTCCCATGCTGGTTTTGTTTCTCTTTTATGTACTCTTCCCTTTGGTAAAAAATGTTACATAATTCTATTTTTTGTTTATTTAAATAAGTTATGAGGTGGAAACAAACCTTTGGCTTCTGCTTTTGCACAGCCCTACAGGTCCAAAATAGCAAACCTTTGAGCCTGGAGTCCAGAGTTTGGAGGCAGTGGTGCCTCTTTGGATCCAGATTGGTTAATTGAGGGTAAAGTCTCATCTCGCCCTGTTTCAGTAATGCTTCAGTGAAAGCCTCAACTAAAGGTCACACACGCACTCGTGTCCTAAGCTCTGTGCTCCTGAGCTTGTACTGCTGCTGGGATCTTTTGTTTTCCACTTCCAGGTGGATAAATCTTTCAGCACATGCTACTTTCTGCTGGAGAGGTTCCTCTTGGCACTCAGGTGGAAGTGGAGAGGAACCTGCACTGGGCACGTTCACCCAGAACACGTTTGCTAAGGGCAAACTTTGCTTTCACAGCAAGAAAAGCAGAACGTGAAGTGAGCAGTGAAGGCTGAACCTGCTCTTCTGCAACCCCTTCCTTCCCTGGAACAGCCACAGAAATGTTACAGAGAAGGAAATTGCTGCCTCCTTTTCTGGACAGCCTGAAAATTCTCTCCCCCCAGTATTGCCAGCAAGGCAATCAATAGAAATAATTAAAAATAACAAAAAAGAAAAGGAAAGTCCCGAAGCACCATTTTGTCTGCGTGTTTGTGTGTGCTCGTTCCACAACCAGAAGATCACCAGCTCGTGTTTTGGACAGTCCGGGGTGGGTGTCTCATCTCCCAGTGCTCCACCAGTGACATCTGCTGGTAATCGCCACCCTCGGCATCCCACAGGGTGATGGGACCAGGTGGTGGGACCCGACATGGTCCAGGCACATCAGAACCCTCATTGCTGGGAAGAGCAGCCATGGGAAGGGTTGTGAAACCTTCCACATCCTTCAGGCCAGCACCATCCCTGGATCATGGCCAAAATTATGATTTTCATAACTGATTAATTCTCAGAAAGGCACAGTGCTCATGTGGGAGCATTTATTTACGTCAAATAAATCTGATTTAGTGCTCTAGGGCTTCTTGAGTAACTGGGGTTTTGGTATTGCATTTTAGCTCCATTGGCTCATTTTATTTATTCTCTTGAGTTAAGACTATTGTGCAAGTTAGTATTTTTATGGCTCTTGCAAAAGGAGAAACTTTTCTCTGCTGTTTTGAGCCAACGATGATCACGCGAGCACTGAATTTAGTACATCCATGTCACACAGTTTCCAAAAGATCCCTGTTCCTGACTTCCAGGGAGTGCATGTTAAGCCATAACCATGGGATTGGTAAACACCTACAGAAACACAAACAGCGGTCCTGAAAAGAGGAATTTCTGAGTGTTTGCATGCAATGACGTTTTCTGTTTGGTCTCTGGTTCAACACATCTGTGAGTGTAACATGTCATTCCTGAACTTCAATCATCATTAACATTTGGTCGAATCCCTCCTCCAAAACAAATACGAAATAAATGACAAACATCAAGCTGAATTCTAAAGTTCAGCCCCGGCTGTGCACTTCAGCGTTCAGTGTTTGCAGACATTGCTCAACATCCAGCCCCTGTTGGAGATGAACTCGTGGTTGTTTATTTGGGGCCACTGGACCACGGGAGGCGGCAGCACTTCGTAGCCAAAAATAAAACCTGCTGTGTCCATGCTGAAAAGTAGTGGTGCTTCTACCTTTTGGTTTTTAACAATCTCTTTCTTGGCCAAATAGAAATGGTGGCTGATTAACTGGTAGAAAACACATTTTTACAAAATAACTTTTTGTGAAACTATTCTGCTGCCCAAATCTCAATGTTTGGCTTCTGTTTGTGCAACTCTTGGAATCAAAGGGTCACAGAATGTCCTGAGTTGGAAGAGAAGCACAAGGATCCTTGAGTTCAACTCCTGTCCCTGCACAGACACCCCAACAATCCCACCCCAGGTCTGAGAGCGTTGTTCAAACCCTCTCGGAGCTCTGGCAGCCTCGGAAATGTGCCCATTCCCTGGGGAGCACTTTCAGTACCCCACAGATCTCTGGGGGAAGAAAATTTCCCTGATATCCAACCTAAACCTCTCCTGGCACTGCTTCAAGCCATTCCCTTGCATCCTGTCTCTGATCATGAGATGTGTTTTCTTTATTCCAGGATTTTGTTTCTCAAGAAAATTATTTCTTGGAATGGAGTTAGAGGGAGATGTCAAGAAGTGTCCTTCCCTGAAAATCAGGTGGGAGGAATTCTTGTCAATGACTCCAAGTGATTATTGCACGTGGGACTGCTTCATAAGCAGTGCAAATTATGACCTAAGGCTCACAGAATCACAGTAGGGTTTGGGTTGGAAGGGACCTTAAAAACCATCAAATTTCAATTCCCCATCATGGGCAGGGACACTTTCCACTGTCCCAGGATGCTCCAAGCCCCAATGTCCAACCTGGCCTTGGACACTGCCAAGGATCCAGAGGCAGCCACAGCTTCTCTGGGCACCCTGTGCCAGGCCCTCACCTCCCACAGTTAGTGAGACATTTTTTTATTCTTTTGTTGTAAATAAGAATTACTTGCTTTCTAAGGGACGTCACTGTCCTTCCACCCGCACTGAAAAGACACATTTCTACATTGTTTCTGCCATGAAAACCCAAAGGAACCCACTCCAGCTGTTCCCGCTGCAGGAGACCTCCTTGCTCCTGTTGTTTCACCTCAGCACAAATTCCCAGTGAAAGGTTGATGGATAAGATCTATTTCTGCTGAACCACAGGCACCTCTGTGGTCATTAAAGTGATCACACACCCCCATCCGACTTCTAGACATGCATTTAATTTCCTTAAATTCATGCTGTAACAACATTTCCCTCGTGGGCTGTGACACAGCCTTCACTTTCTATCAGACGCTTTTAGCTGGACAATTATCCGATGCTTCTTAAAATGGTAATTATTTCCCAGGGCCACAGCTGCACTCTGCAGAGCCCAGAGGAGCTGTGGCTGAGCTGCTGTCAGGTGGATGCAGCACCGTGATTTACAGATGGTTAAGCTTAAACAGGGTGGACACGAGCTGCAGTTTCCACTCGGGCTGGGAGCGGGGAAATCTCCATGCAGTGAATTCATTCCTCAGTGCAGAAAATGCTCAAGGCTTTCCAGGCTGCATCCTGAGGCACTTCCATTGGGAGTTCACCAAATGGTCATTTCTAAAATTTCTCCAGAGCAGCCTGACATTCTGCAGGCCTGATTTAAGTCCAAATGTGCTCCCAGGCTGAATTCTCCTGCTGCCACTTGGATATTACTCAGTGGGCATACAAGATGTTGCTGCCTGCTGAGTTCCTGTAAATCCATAGGCACATCTATATTTTGTATTAGTTAGGAGAATGAAAGAATTGCTCATTTGTTTTCCCAGGTGGAGAAAGCAATAGAAAAATCATTTTTACCAAGTGACCATAACTTCACTGGGCTTTGGCTGTCTGCAGTCACAGTGCAGACCCTTGAAAAAACACTGTAGAGATAAAAGGTTATTTGTGCTAAGATTGAGATACTCTGCTGGAAAGACCCTCTGAAAGAGCTTTTTTTTCTCCATTTTCTGAAGGGAAACAGTTCAGATCTCGATGTTTATGTGACAAACATCTATATTTTGTCTTCATGTCATGATTCCTCATTTCCCCATCATGCAATTCCTTGGGAAGAGGTTAACCTGCTGTGGAGAACATGCACAGCCAGCTCCTCTAAATAATGCCAAAATTCCTACCCTGCTCTTAAATACACATTTTAATATCCCAAAAACATCTTTGTGGCACTCTTTGCCTGCCTCATTTGGCTTTGCTGGCCTTGAGCCAGGTTTAACCACCCCGTTGTTTCCTGTCATGGTGCATCCATCAAAACGTGGGATCACAGGAATGGAGAACATGAGGTAAAAAAGAGAACTTGGAAATTCCAGCTTCATTAAAACAAAGGAGCTGGGCACTTCTTAATGTGCCATATTAAAAAGTGGTTTCGGGGTTTAAATGTACAGTTCTACTGGAAAAGGCAGCCAGTGCTGCTCTTTGGCTAAATTTTGAACTCTTTACTTAATAATTATTGTAGCAAATATAAAAAAAGCAACCCATAAACCTTCCCTGGATTACTGGGAAGTTTAGTTGAATCGAGAGCGATTAGAATCGGCCACAAATCTCATCTCCTTTAATTCTTTGAAAGTTTCTGGCAAATCTTCAAGGTCTTTAAAAATGCCACACAGAGGTTGGTGTTTGGTTGTGCATAACTAAGAGAGGCTCCTTCTCTTGTGTTTCCTCAGTTCCCATTTATTTTCTCTAAAATAAACACTTTTTTGTGTCTAAAATGAGGATTATTTCTTCAAAATAAAGACTGAATGCAAAGCTGCCCCTATCTAAACTCGAGGAAGCTGAGGGGAGATTTTGGCAATATTTTAACCATGGCAAATCTGATTGTTTCCCTTTACAGTGGACTGCAAACACCCTTAGACTTTTCCCTTAAATATTGTGCCATTCTCCTTAAAAAATTAAAAATTCCCTCAGATTCAGGTTGCCACCTGGCAGCTGACTATAATCCCTGATGTGAGCAGGGTAACTACCTCAGTACCTAATGTGCTGCAGGAAGAGATAAAAGTTCGTGGCTCTCGAGGGTGGAAATAATATTTATGAGGGAAAATAAAAGAAGGAATTAGAAATCCAGGCTCTGTTAAACAGCTCTATAAAGGAAGAAGAACAAATCCGCAGCACTAAACAGGTGTGGAAATGACCCTAAATTTCACCTGGGAGAAGTTGGTCACTTGTAGTGGTAGAACATTAAGAACATTTTTATGGACTTTCTCTGGAAGGGGTCTCTTGTTGTCTCCTCTGTTGCCTGAGAACCTCCTGCTTGATGAATGCTTAAGAGGGAAGAAAAAGGACAAAATTTCTCCTAAGGAGGAATTGCCCTCGTGAGATGAAACATTTAAAACACCATTTTTAGATGGTTATGCAATGTTTATAACTGGTGCATGGTCTCACACTTCAAAAAACCAGAAGAGTGAGGTTCAGGCAAGTCAAGTGGTGATTCACATCCCATTTTTTTTGATGTCTAAATGCTAAAGATGCAACTCTAAATTGTTCTAAGCTCAGGGATGTTGTCCTTATAGAAAACAGAGGTAAAATAGAAGAAGTTGCCTCCAGAAATGGATTCATTTGGTGACCATTTCGTTAGTGTAATACATGGAGATGTATTCCCCTCTGGAGGTGTTGATTTGTCTCCAATGCTGCTGAAGAGAATCCTCTCTGACCAGTTCAGATTTAGGCATTTGAAAATGAGAGTTTGAAGTCAGGTTGCACAAATCATAGTGATGTGATTATGTTATATTCCAAAATGGATTTAGTGGAAATGCAATCCAGAGGATTGGCAATCTAAGGAAAAGCTGAAAGTACTGAATTTTTTCAAAGAAAGCAGGAGTTTGATTACTAATATTAAAATCAAATTCTGCTTTGACTCATTAAACAGGCCCATGAAAATAGGATTGTATTTCCCTAATCTATGAATTGTCTAGGATTTCTTTTCATAGTTTCCCATTTCTGGGTTTACAACTCAAGTGATTCCACATTTCATGGGATTAGAGAATGGTTTGGGCTGGAAGGGACTTTAAAGCTCATCAAGTTCTACCCCGTACCTTGGGCAGGGACACCTTCCACTATCCCAGGCTACTCTAACCCCATCCCTTTGAGTTTTGACAGTGCACTGCTGACAGCTCCTGAGGAATGGACTAGAGTGGAATGATCCTCAGTCTAATCATTCCATCAAGGCTGCTTTTCCTTAATTTCTCATTAAACTCTCATGAGGAATATTGTTAGAAGCCCCACCAATGCCTCAGTTCATCTCATAAATTTGTTTTTCTTCTTTTTTTTTTCACAAAGTGCCCAGGAAAGATCAGACTTTGTTCAGATGATTTCCGCTTGACGAATCCTCGCTTGACCATTACTCACCTTCTCGCAGCCATGATGAGAGAGATTTAATTGTCGTGTTTTATTCCGAAGGGATCCAGGCCCCTGAGGAGCACAGATTGTCTGGAAAAGCTGCTTAGTCACTGAAGAATGAAAATCCTTCTGACTTTCAGCGAGACAAGTGCCCCCTGATCAAAGTGGATGGATTCTGAGCATGCAGCAGGGCTGGGAAGATGTGGGGAGCATATGGGATTGGGGGCAAATTTAAGCCTTGGAATGCAGCAAATTTCACCCCCTGAACAGTGTGGAGCCACAAAGGTCATTCTTCACTGTTTGGTTCCCTGGGCTTTAATGATTTTAATCATTTAAATAGCTCAATCATTTTAAATGCTGTTATTTTGGAAAACAAGATTAAGGCTCATGGTGGTGGTGCAATTAAAAATTGACCCTGCAGTGAGTCTATATAAATCCAAGGGGAATATCTATATACATCTATATTTATATCTATCTCTATCTAATATATATCTAGATCATCTATATCTATAATCTATCTAAATCCATATCATATCAATAGATACACACCAGATATAAAAATTTAGGAGAAAAGATCCTTATTAATCAGGGATTTTAAAAGTGCTTTTCAATTTTAATGGAAACTCTTGACCCTGAGTCATGACAAAGACTGGTGTTGGAGAAAACTCCTTCAAAATTGCACTGGAGATGTTGGCAGGATCCCTGACCACACCTTGGGAGTGTGGGAACAACCCAAATCACCTCTCCTCACTTGTGCCCTTCTTACATCAGGGAGAAACACAAATGTTTTCTCTCTATACTTTCTCAGATACACAACAGGAATCTGCAGCTGCGTCCCAAATTCCTTGTCGTGCCCTGAAGGAACGTGGCAGGCCAGCCTGAAGAGTATTTAATCCCAGACAAATTGCACCAAAATAAGTGACTTTTAATCTCTGATATTACTCCAGCTGAATTGTCAGCCCTCACAGCCCTGTGAACTTTTTCCAAGTCCATTTTCATGTTGACTTCTTGGCTGAGGAATGTCTTGGCTCTGCTCTCCTGCTTAATTTCAGTTTTTGGAGTCAGTCCCCTGGTTCTGTCCACATTTTTCTGCTCTACTGGTCATGACAACACTGAGTGACACCCCAGTGAAGTCTGCCAAGGGAGGAGTGGGGACAGGACTGAGCATGGAGGGAGATATCCCTGCCTTGGCCACTCCTTCTTTGCGTTGGATAAAAGAAACAGAAACTCCTGTTTAAATGCACAAAACATCCTGATTCTATTTTTTCAAGATTTTAAGCTGTCTGGGATGCAAGTTTTAACAGATTCTTACTCATGGACATTGCTGCTATTTAGCCTTTTTTCTTATTTGTCTTATTAATTGCTGAACATTCTCTATCAAGCAAAGTCAGTGTTAAATGACTTTCACAAAACATTATTTCTTGCAGTTAAATACAGCCAGAGAAAGACTGCCCAGCCTTGGATAAAATGGCTGCAGGTCTCCAAAGGAGCTGGGCTGATCTGCTCCTCCCAGAAAAAATACACTTGTTGAGTTTCTGTTTCTTGGGGGAGTTGAGCATTAGGGGATATTTTTCCCTTCTGATTTTGTTTGTTTGTGCCTCTAGAGCCCAAAATGGGATGTTGGAATGGGGAGCAAAGCAGCAAACATCAAACAGGCTTGTGCAAAATCCCTAAACGCACTCTGCAGTCATGATGGACCTGATGAGAGCAAAAGGGTCAGGGAATGTCCCTTTGGAATATCCATGGGATATCCAGTGCTGTCACATCCCAGTTTTTAGCTGTCCACAGTTTTAATGTCCAGCTGAGGCATTCTCTGCTCCATGTGAAATGATAGAGGAGAAATGAACACCCGATTCACACCATCCTACACAAGATATATTTTATATTTCTCTCCACTGATTATTGAGGGAATCTCATTCCACTTCCAGTCTTCTGCTACTGAAACAACTGTATTTATTAATGAATTGAACTTTGCCTTAAAATTAACCAGCCTGATTGGTCTCCTCAACCTGTTAAAATCTTGGTCTGGAATCTGTTCTGCTTAAAAACACATAACTAAATGTAGCCTAAATTTACTCGTGACCAGTTTAATTCCATTTGTTCTTGTGCCAGAAATGTCATCCTTGTCTTTTCACAATAATTAGGAAAAATTACCGACACAGTTGATTCTCCAGCTGAGAAATGGGACAACATGAAAGCACAAAGAGATGTCTGAATGGAGTGCCTGTGTTGGCAAAGTCGATTTTCTTTTTTTTGCCTTGAGATTTCCTTTTATTCTGCTGAAGCCAATAATAAGATCATGAAAGGCAGAACTAATCTTCCCTCCTGCTTTGAAATTCCCACTTTAGGTTTAGTTTTCCTTTCTCTGAGGGAAGATTTCAGAGACTATGACTTATTTTTTTTTTTTATCCCATTAGCTCCTATTTGAATGTTTGTCATTCCACACATGGAATATTTCCTTGAATGAATTACACAGATTCAGTGTCCATCTCACCAGCACTTAGAGAAACCCCTTAGAAGGATTTCAAGAAGAAAGTGCCATGTCCTTTCTTTCTTCTCGTGCTTCCACATTAATGCTGGAACAGGGAAAGTTAATTAAAGATGAAGGACTGGCGACGTTTCTGAGATTTTGTTGCAGAGAACAATTTATGGGAGCAGATTTGCAGCTGATTTAAATTTTGGGAGCTCTCTGAGGAAGGAGATTTGATAATGTGGGTCAGCAGGGCTCTCGGGACAGAATCTGCCTTTCAACTTGTTACAGACTGTGCAGTAATTAGAGTCCAGGAGGAAGGAATAAAATGTGTGTGTGAAGGATGATAACATTTGATATCACTTTTGAGGAGTCATCAAAATTCTTCATCTCCATTCTTTTCTCTTTTCAGAGGAATGTGCTGAGATTATATTGAAACATCCTAATTCCTTGTAATAAGGGGAGAAAAAACCACTGTAGAAAAAAAAACTTTCAGAGCTGATTTTTACAGAAGTCACATTTATTCTGAAGCAAAATCAACTCCATGCTTGACTTATTTTATAATTTAGAGACACAGCCTAAACCAACCAAAGAGAAATAAATTTGCAATATATATAAGACAGAGATAAAAGTATAAAGTCGTTTTAGATTATTTAACTTACCCTGAAATATAAATATTAAACTTTGTCTTTCCTTCAGAGCTTGTTATTTTCAAAGTTTCATTGGCTAATTAGGGATTGTCAATCACTGAGACTCCTGGAAAAAACCAAACAAGACAAAAGAAATACTTGGAGTCTTTCAAAAAAATAAATGTACATGGCTTGAACTCCTGGAGCTTGTCTTATGCAGGTGCTGCAGGGCTCTCCTTTGCTCATCAGCATTCCTGCCAGAGGATTTGCCTGCTGACATTTCCGTGAGGAGGTGGCATTTGCTTTTGGGGGATGGATTTGGTGTCGTGTATTCTGAGCAGTAACTCTTTTCTGACGGCAAGCAAAGGTCATTTCTGCAGAGCGGGGAGCGTTTATAAACTTCCTGAGAAAGGATCTGGGCATGAAGCATCCCCTGAATAGTAAGGATGTTGCTTCTCTGAAAACTACTGGTTTTTTTCCCACACATTCCCACTTTTTTCCCATTTCCCCCCCCCCTTTTTTCTCCCCTTTTTTCCCCTAGTTTCTTTCTATGAAGCCTACAGGACTAAAATGATGCCATCAAAAATTATTCTTCATTGTGGTGCTGTTGTGCTTCTTAAAAACAATAAGCAAATATATCTCAACTGGGAAGTTACAAGGTAATTTTGGTTGTGAAAAGCGCATTATTCTGATTTGTCCAGGGAAGCTGTGGCTGCCCCATCCCTGGAATTCTCTAAGGCCAAGTTGGACTGGACTTGGAGCAACCTGGTCTAGGATTGTCCTCCACAGACACCCAAAGCCACTAAAGACATCCCTGAGCTTCCCAGCTGTCAGCCTGAAAGGTTGCACGTCCTGTGTTGACTGTCAGCTCTTCTGGGTGCTTCAAACACCTTAAGGCATTTCAAACGACCCTATTAAAATTTGTATTGTAGATAAAAATAAAGAAATTTAATTGTTTCATTTATGCTTTTACACTCTGGTTCTCTTGATAAGAAAATTTATTTCTTTGCACTGTTATCTTGATATGAATATATATATATATATATATATATATATATATATGTCTTTATATGTATGTTTATATATTTATATATGTATATATTTATACATCTCTATATTAATATTTTTACAAAATAATGTTGATACCACTGAATTATGTAATAAATGCTCCATAGAGAAGTTGAGTAGCACCAAAAGATCCTGAGGAGTTACTGAGCTCATCTCCGAGCCCCATCGTGTTTGTTGATTGAATCACTCTGGAAGCTCCACTAATTACATTGACTGGGGTTTTAATTACTGTTGTGAGAATATAAACGTCTCACTCATGTGGAGATTTCTGCATCAATTTCCTCAGTGTAAATACCTGAATCTCCACCTTCCTTCCTCTCCATTCCCACAGGATGGAATTCCCTAAGCTGGGTGTTATTGATTAAATTCACACCTCAACAGGTCCCCGTGTCAGATTTGACTTTTCAGGCTCTTCTTTGCCGGTGGCTGCTGTGGGAAAGCTGAGAATTACAAAGACACCCCTAAAATTCTTCCTTAGAACTGACCTGGAAAAACAGCCCCGTATTTCCTGGCATACAGATAAAAAAGACTAAAAAGCATGAATTATTTATCCACTTCTGCCTTTGTATTTCTAAAGGAGGATTGGAGCAAAGAGCAGCTGAGGACACCGAGTTTTCCTGGGACACTTTGGGGTCCCTTGTACAACTTCTGCCCACAGACAGAAATGAGAATAACCCAGATCTTCTGGGGCAAAAATATCTCAGATTTGAGGCCCTGGAAGAGGTGATGGGAATATTTCACCTGATTGGTACAGTTCTTGTCCAAAATAGTGTTTACAGTTCCACATCCCAAAAGCGGAAAAACTCTGGGTCACTTTTATGAACTTGTCTTTTGGGAGAGTCCAGAAAATCAGATTTTGTAGCTGTCACACAGAAGAAAATAGAGCCATTTAGACACAGACTAATTTCAGATAAATCATACTTATTGTAGCCAGGCTGTGGAGAAATCAATTACAACACCACGAGTAAAGCTAAAATTGGCTACTCCTTGGGTAGGAAAATCAGTCTGGCTCAGAGCAGGCATAGAAATTATGGACTCCACAAAAATATCATTTGGTACTCAAATAAATATTCTGAACTGCAGTGGTCATCTCATTTTCTGAAGGCTGTGAAGTTTTGCATGGCAGTTCTTACTCATTGTCTCTGATTTATTTGGGATGAGCTGCTTAAGGTGTCCTAAAGATTCCAAAACATCCGAATAATTTATTTTTTTTTACATGTAAGCCAATTAAAAATGACCACTCAGATATCTATCCTGGGAGGGCTCATTTAAGCCAGGTAGGAGTGATCTGATTATTAATTCCTGTCCCTGAGCTGCCTGGCTCACATGGAATCTCTGTTCTTTCTAATATTTATTTTTTAATGATTTTTTTTTTTTTGCACTGTGTCCAAGGCAGCAATGTAATTAACAGCAGGTACTTATTGGGCATCAGAACATTTTCAATTTTGCTCAAAAAACATCATTTAAGAGGCATCAGAACTCTTGCAAACTACATTTAAGTCCTATTATTAAGCAGTGGATCAACAGAAAAAAGAGAAATGAGTGGGAGAAGCAAGTAATTAATTTATAGCAATTGCAATTTTTCATCTGTGGAATGAAATGTGAACAAAGGAATGGGAGAGATGGTCATTTCAAAAGGCTTAAATGTGGAATCAATCCATTGTTAGACTGAACTGTTCTCATGAGGTTTTTTTTTGTTTGTTTGTTTTTTTTTAAAGTTAGTTTTGTTAAATAATTAAGAAGAGACAAAATTGAAACCTCCCAACAATTTCTGAAAATTATTTCTGTTATTGCTACCTTGGAAACACCATTACAGATCCTCTAATTTTGTAGGATATATATCAAGAGATTTTTTTTTCACTTATTTTCCACAAAGATTGAACCAGATGAGTTGTTCAAGTTCCAGAAAGTAATCAAAACATCAGAAAGTACTTTTAGAATTTGAATAAAATATTTGTTATAATATGTGAACACACCCCAAAAACTTATACTGAAAAATATCAATCTTTTAAAATGAGCTCCTTATGAAACCCTCTAATTCTCTTTTCCCTCCAAGAGGGTGAGATGGGCCCTGGTGGCAAAAAGTTCTACATCATCCCACACATCAGGGTACAAACCATGGCAAATCTCAGTTTCTTGGTTGCTGATTCTGTTTGCTGGGCTTTTCTGGAAGTTGAGTTTTGGGGAGGTTTATGTCCTTTTTCAAATTTATAAGAAAGAGATATTTGGTGCTCCTGTTGCTGTGTCATTGGTCTCACAATTCTTTTCTCTTACTCTAACAGCTCATAAATATTTTCGCTATTTTAATTGTTTCACTATTAATAATGAGGATTATTTTATGGTGGAGCAAATAGGGGGTTAGAAAAAAATATATCTGTAAAATTCTGTATGAATAAGATCCAAACCACACTAGAACAGGACTCAGCATCCTCTTGAATCACTTCTGCCGTTTCTCTATTTTTTTCTTTTCTCTACATTCCCTACCTTTCAAAGCTGTCTCAAATGCCAATTCCCCTCAAGGCTTGAAAATGGGATTTCATATAATTTCTTTCCTTTTTCCCCTTTTGAATTTCCTTGGTCCTTCCCTTTCCTTCCCTTTATCATTGTTTCAGAGGCTTAGATTAAGCCATAATTTGATTTAGCCTTATTGATACCCGGTAATTTCCTTATTTTATTGTCTTTGCCACAAGGATGACAAGGGAGCCCTTGATTTTGTTTAAACCCAGCTGATTTGAGGGTGTCTTTTTTACCTTTAGGCACAGAATTTTCAATATATACCACAGATGCAATAACTCAGTTGTGGGAAACATGACAGGAAAAAAAGTAATTAACATAAAGAGAAAATGGAAACAATATCAAGAAGGAAAGAGAAGAAAATGACTTGTCCAAAATATAAATAATAATTATAAAGAAGGGCAATAAAAGTCACCATAATAAAGATTTCTCAGACAGCAGACAAAGTGATCTGAATTTTTTTTAACAGGAGATCTATGAGCTTTGAAGGAATGTGAGAGAGAGGCACATTTAGGTTGGGAAACACAGTCAGGATTTTGATAATTAGATTTTTGTCCCACTTGGCTATGCCATTCCCCTCTGGTGTGAGCAGTACAAGCTGCCTCCATTAAAAACAAATATTATCATATTATCAGCACAACATTGTTTGGGTGTTCCAGTAAAATTTGCTTTGTTGCACAAAACAAAAAAAGTTCCATATCTAATAATCTTTAAAGTGAATGTTTTCACTGGGAAAATGCAGCCTGTATAAGAAATGAGGACCCAACTTTCATGGGAAGAAGACCAAATTAAAAAAGAAGTTTGCAATTTGGACAGAATTGACTAATTTTTTTTCCTTAAAGACTTCAGTTGACTTTGGACAAGGACATGTGATTCTCTCTGTTGCTCTCAAGGCCTGGAAATTGAATACTCAGAATATTCGAGTTGAATGAACCTCCTTTAACTCAGGCAAATAATATAAAAATCATATTTTATTAATGTGAATAAGAAGGGAGAAAAGAAGATACATTTTTTTGTTGTTTGCTTTCTGTAGCTCTTTAAAGTCACAGCCAGTCCCTAAAACTGTGGCAGGTTTTTGCTGAGGGTGCATTTTTTTAATATTTGGTTATTGCTTTCAGAAAGATCTTTTAGCTGCTGAAAATGAATAAAACTCAAAGTATTTCCATCTCCATGATTCCCAGTTTACAGAAGGAAGAATGAGAGACAATTCAAAAGAAAATAAATAAATGAAACTTTTTTCTTTCTGACTGCAACAAAAAGCTTAAAAGTGTGATCAGGGAGCATTTTAAAGGAAAAGAAAATGAAATAGCAAGACATGAGTTGTTTATCGTAGCAAAGGAAGGCAGGTGGAGACAGGCCTGAACTTCACCAGGTGAATTCCAGGAAGGATAAACTGTTCCAGCCAGGAGGAGCAAAGGCTGAGGGACATGTGGGCATCAGCTGGAGCTGAGAAGGAAATTTATATCCATCAAAACTCATGAAGTTCCTGAAAAGACTCATATGGGAGGCTGGGAAAATTTGAGTTTCTTTGAAGGAGGAGGATATGAGAGAAAGGAGCCCACAGGGAGGAGAGACACAGGACAAGGGGGAATGGCCTTTAGCTGGTGGAGAGTAAATTTAGATGGGATTTGGGAAGGAATTGTTCCCTGTGAGGGTTTGAGGCACAGGGTGCCCAAAGAAGCTGTGGCTGCCCCTGGATCCCTGGCAGTGCCCAAGGCCAGGTTGCACAGGGTTTGGAGCAGCCTGGGACAGTGGGAGGTGTCCCTGCCCATGGCTGGGGTGACACTGGAAGATCTCTAAGGTCTCTTCCAACCCAAACCACTCTGTGACTCCGAGATTCCCTGAATTTCACTGCACTGAGATGTCCCATTATGCTCCAAGCTGGTGCTCCTAAGGCGAGACAAACAAACTCCTTTTCCCCCCTCCGTTTACCTCTGGATGCTTAAATCAGAGCCACAGGTTTTGGGGTTTTTTTGTTTTTTTGGTTTTTTTTAGTTGGCAGAACTGAAGGAGTCATAGGATTAGAGATTCTTCTTCTCTCTCTAAGATGAGCAAAGAAACTCTTCAGATAAGGAAATTTAGAATAGTGAACTCTCTAAGTGGCAACCATTGTGCTTTCAAGGACAAGGAGCCTCTGCATGGGCATCTTGTGCTGCTGCCATCAGGAAATGATATTTCCGCTTCAGTCCCTTGTTTGGTTCAACCGTTCATCACCATTTTGCATTCGCAATAACCTTGGGGAAAATTTGAATTGGGAATTAGGAATTAAGTGCCACTCCCTGAAGGCTGGAACAAATCAATTTTTAGGGACCATCCCAACCCCAGCCGTTCTGTGATATGATTCCTGCGCCTGCCCAAGACTGAAAGCAGCCCTGAAATGCCAGGTAAGGTCAAGGACTTTGGAAAAAAAGCCCCAGACTGGTTTATCTTAATTTCATTTACAGTAGCACAGAAGTGATATTGGCTAAAGTGGAAGGAGGCAGAAACCCAAAGAGAACTTAAAAATTACTTGAATTTGCCATTGCTAAAATGCCATTTCTCCTACAGAGTAACACTTTGGAAATAGGATGAAAAGCATAATTTAATAGAAAGAGGTTAAAGAAAATTACCAAAAATTAATTGCTTTTCTCCTCCAGCATAACACAAATGTTTCTAATGACCATAGAATTATAAAATGGTCTTGGAGTCCTTGAATGGTTTGACTTGGAAAAGATGAAAAAGTTCATCTCGCTCCCAACCCTGCTGTGGGCAGGGACACCTTCCACTGTCCCAGGTTGCCCCAAACCTGTCCAGCCTGGCCTTGGACACTTCCAGGGATGAAGGTTGGTTGTCTCCACAGGCAGAAGACACTCAGTGCCAAGATCTTTTTTACAAATTTGGAATATACACAGCAGGATTAAATGGCTGTGAGCAGAACAAAAATAGCAGAGCCAGAGCCTCACCACTCCCCTGCAATTGCACCTGAGGGTTGTTAAACAAACTGCCAGAGCCTGGCTGTATTTACCACGGAGATGTTTATACAAGTGAGATAAGGAACTCTCCTGGGCATTATGATTTAGCCAAACACGAAGCAGACTTTAATCAGATGAGGTTTATTGCCTCACTTGAGTATCTGGAGAGCAGCTGCACTTGTGCCTTTAGAGGGAATGCAGCTCCTGCTTGGGCACTTGAACCCACCAAGGAATGACCCATGTGTCGGTGACACTGGAGTATGGGTTGGAAGGTGCTTTTCAACCCATAAATGCTTCTCAGCATCTTTAAAAACTCATCTGGGGCATTTAAAGGGGTTTCACCACTGCTCTGATGTGGCCACAGCTGGATGTCTATTCCCAGCTAGTCCTGAGGAGTGACCTGATCCAGTCCTGACCCTCTCCCTGACCCAGGGAATCACAAACCAGGCATGGCCATGGCTGAGAGCTCCCACCAATCTCTGAGGTTTATCCTCTGTATGGAATACTCAAATACCACAAATCAATTTTCTCAGAGAGCAAATGTTGTGGTTTGGAGCAGAGTCAGCCCCGTGGTGCATTTCCCGTTCTGCAGCTCTGTCTCCTGCCCACGGCTGGGCACAAATGAGGAAAGTGCACTCTGGAAGGGTTGGGAGGAGCTGAGATGGGTGGGAAGGATGCTGAATCCCACAGCCCACGCTCTGAAAAGCTCACAAGGTCAGTGCTCACAAAACACAGTTCTCCCTGTGCCTAAAATTCAACTAAAAATGTTTCAACCATTAAATCTTCTTAACTCTTGGGAAACCTTGTGCAGGTAGGAGAGGTGAGAAGCAGCATCTCCATGGAGACACAGCAGCTAAAGCGTGGTCCTACACCAATGCAGCTGTTTTATCATGTGTTGGGACTGAACTTCACCTTCCCCAAGCTCTGAAAGGAGCTGGATGCAGCTTCTCTCAGCTTTTCGAAGGTCCAGGGCACACACACCAAAACCTGCGTGGGAACACAGCTATTCACACTTGGATAAAATTGGCAACTGCTGAAATTCCTTTTCCTCCTCCCAAAAGAAAAGGAATTCTCTGCCATTCTCAGGGAACATGGATCAGGTTTCTCTCTGAATTCCTGTCCCTGGCACCAACTGCTGTCTGCTTTGTGGATGAAGAAAAGGAGGGGACACACTCCCACCTTTCATGGGGCTTCCATACAATCTGTGAATTTACAAGAAACTGGGATGAAGCTTTGTGTGTCTTTTTTTTTTAAAATTCCATTTACCAACTCCGTGGTTCAAAAAATACCCAGCTGGATCCCTTATTTCAGCTCACTATTCACCACATTTCTCATAGAAACAGGATGGCTTCTCAAATCAAATATTTCTTTTATTCAAATGTGATTCAACACATAAAAAGGATTTTAGCTGGGTAAGTTACTTGCATTTACAATGATCTTAGGTTAAGTCTAAACACCTGCCTGATACCAGGCCTAATCTCAATTTGTAAATCCTCTCATTTTCAGAATTCCCTCATTTTAGCTCTGTCCCTCACCAAATCCCAGCAGTGCAAACAGAAATCCTGGTACTCGCAGGGTTCACCCAGATTGACAAATTTATGCATTGATCTGCAGGTGGCTCAAGGTGTGACATCAGAACTCATCCTTACATTGTTAAGTGATGACAGGCGAGTTGCTCTCTCATTCCATGGTATTTTTTTGCTGCCTGCATGCAAACCCTGGAAAAACTGCCTTCCAGCAATCAGACAAACAGAGATTGCATTGACAGGAGGCTGCAGAGCACTCACAGCCTCACAATCACACAATCACAGAATGAATTGGGTTGGAAAAGACCTTTGAGACGATCAACCTAACACAGCAACACCCAAACCTGTGTTTTTAACTTCATTCAGTTACCTCGTGTAACTCTTTTCAAAAAGCCCAGGAGAGCTGCTCCCAGTAGGGCTGTGATGTGTAATGAATTTACTTTTGTGCACCAAACCCTTTTCCTAAAATCCTAGAATGGGTTGTGTTGGGAGGGACCTTAGAGATCATCCAGTGCCACACCTGCCATGGGCAGGGACACCTCTCACTGTCCGAGGCTGCTCCAAGTCCTGTCCAACCTGGCCTTGGACACTTCCAGGGGTGCATTTTCCTCAGGTTGGAGCTTTGAGGTTGCAGGGGCAGGGAGGGTTGAGGGCTCCTCAACAACGATTTCAAGCTTCCTCTTAAAACTCTGAATTAGACAGTTCTGCAAATAACTCCCTACAACACCTAAGTGATTGCAAAAGACAGGACAACATCAAAATCACCTGGTTTAATCAACTCAAAATCACCTGCTTTAACCAACTCAAAATCACCTGCTTTAACCAACTCAAAATAATTTTCCTTTGGAAAAGGGTTGTGTTTGACCAGAGCTGTTCCTCAGTCAGGGCATTTATCTCTTATTATCTCTTTTTTATTTATCTTTTAGTATCTCCTCCTATCAGAGTTTCAGTCTCCAGAAGAACACAATGAGCATGATTTGAGATTGTTTTCTGGGCTTGCAAGGACAGACAAAAGAAAGGAAAAGGCTTAATTTTGCCCAACTGAAATGAAGCAAACAAACTATCACAGAGGAATAGAAAGCAAGAAAGAAATTTTGGATTGAGTCTGAATCAGGAGCAGAAATTGTTTGGTTTTTCTGGTGACTGCCACTTCCACAATGTAACATGAATTTTTCTTAGACATTATATTGTACTCTGAGGCTTTTTATTTGTTTAATAGGAGAAATTTAAAAAAAAATTAATGTTGTAAAAAATAATAGTAAACCTTTGCTTTTTTAGGCCTGCACCTTGTGAGTATTTCAACTGAGAATAACCTGTTTTTTTCTTGTGGAATAGGAGATCCAGATCCATGCTGGGTAAAACTCAACACCTTGGTTGAGATGTCCTGTGATGCTTTTTTTTTTTGATCTCTGTGTTGAATCCAAGGAGGATTTTGGTATTTCTTATATCCCAGCTGCTTGTTTTGAATGCTCAGGGTCATTTCCAGCCCTTCAGGATCCCAGACCATTTGGCACCATGCTTGGTGTAAAAGCTGGAGAAGAAGGAAACACAGGGGGCTTTTGGGGTGAAGGAATTTTTCTTCCCCAGCTCTCCTGGGGAGGACTCAACCCCTGCTTGCCTGTTGGAAACAGGGAATTAATTCCTTGCTTTGTTTTGTGTTGTTTGTGGCTTTTCCTTCACCTATTTATCAATCTTCATGTCAACAAATGGGTTTTCTCACTTTTACCCCATATTTCTCTCCCATATCCCTCTGAGAGGTTTTGGAAAGAGGCTGAGTGGGGCTGAGCTTCCAGCTAGGATTAAATCATGGCCACGGGTAGGATTGGCTTGTTCAGATGGGTGAAAATGTTGGCTGGGAATGAAGGGAATCTGTTCTTCCAGGCCTGCTTGCAGGCAAATTCTTTTTACTGCCGGCAAATAAATTATTTTAACACTTTGCTTTCTTTGAATTATGCGCGAATTATTTAATGGGTTTATTCTGAAGCTCCTTTGCTGTGTAGACATCAACTGCAACTCACCATGAATTCACTCCAGAAAAAATTGGCTTTTGTATCCAAAATACTCCAGGAACATTGCTCAGAATGTTTCAAAATACTAAATAAATAATGAATGACCCATCTAAATCATTATAAAACTGATCATTGAGTGAATCACTATGTTTTTATCTGAGGGAGCTCGTGTTGAAATATGTGTCATGTTGGTATTTATTCTGGCCTCTGCCAGAGTACCAAAACTTTTGAAAATTTAAAAGAAATTAATGAAAATAAATAGGGTTTTGTTTATTACAAAATGATACTATTACAGTGATTGTATTTGTAGCTGTTTATATTAAAAATTTGGTATGCATTCTGTAAATTTTAATCACAAATATTGTATTCTCACAGCAGTGAATAAATATTCTCACAATGGTGAGCCCAGGAAAACAAATTTGGACCCAATAATATGGGACAAAGAAATCAATAATTTCAATGTCTGGGAGAGATGGACCCTGCTAGAGACAAGACTTGTTTGCTCTGTCAGTTGTTCTTCTCTTCTCCTTCCTTTTCCTGCCAATAATCCAATATAACTGGGGGACTCCAGACTGAAGCATAGTTTGTTTGGTGCATCCAGGACTCCATGCATTGATACTGCTTGGGGTGCTTTTAATCCGAGACAAATTTCCTGCCTTTATGTATACATATATATATATATATATATATATATATATATATATATATATTTAGCTCAGAGTTGCCTTTTTAATGTTTCATTTGCGCACTTTTCCCAGGAGTCATTTGATGTGATGGACTTGACTGGAGCATCAATGCAGCCTTCCAATCTCTGTGCTGTTGGAATCATCTTTAAGCATTGCAAAAGCCTATCTTGGTATGAAGCTCGATTTGAAACAGCCGAGGCCAAAAAAATTGTTGGAGTTGGAATGGGAGAAGCTGAATGAACCGATTTCACTTTCATGCCACCTTTGCTTCCTTGAAAAATCCCGGGATATGATCAGGGAGCAGGAGCACCAAGCTCTGCAGTGCTCACAGGACAGAGATCTGCTGGAACAAGCAGGTTTTTGGCTGGCAGCAGCAGGAATAAATTATCCATGAAACAAGCAGTGAGCCCTGGGTAAGGTGATTTTTGGGACACACTTTCACCCAGAGGTAGTTGATATAATAGTGGATTAAAATCAGCCTTCGTATGACTGTCCAAAGTGGAACACAAAATTAAAAGTTTTATTCCAGAACATGGTGAAAAGGCCTCTCCAAAAGCTCTCCATTCTGCTGACCCTCCTGTAGGATTTGAATCCTGCTCAGCAAGTGCCCTTCTCTTGGAGATCTCCAAAAAGCAACATGAATAAAGTTCTGCTCCCCATTATGGACTCAGCTGTTTCTTTTCTATTCATCTTTGCCTTGAATCTCAGTGAAGGGTTAAGTTTCCAAACAGAACGTTTGTCTCTGATTCTTTGTTCGAGCCATATTTAGTACAGAAGGCCCTGTACTTCAGCACTGACACCTCTCACTGCACTGAGCTTTGGAAAAATTCCCCAGAGGAAAGAGCAATTAGAGCAGGAGAGGAACACAGTGACTCAGAACACTCTGTGTGGAGCTGGCAGGGAAGGGATGCTCTACTGAAGCTCTGAGATGCATCAGCTGTGAAAAGAACCAAGAGTTGGAGTGTTTTCCCAAAAAACTGTGTCCCACTTGGCCTCCAAATGTGCCTGGGTTTCTCTTGATGCAGGAATGATTTTTTCTTTTCTTTTCTATACCTTTTACACAATTCTGTGTATCCACAAGCATCAGCAAACCTTTAACCCTTCCCTGAGCCTGGTGCTCAGTGCTCTGGGAGTGCCCTGCAGGCCCTGAGACTGAACAGCCCAGAGCTGCAGAGCCAGGGACACCAAACATTCTGCTGGCTCAGGAAGCCAAGGGCCCCTGGCAGGACAGATTCTGGAAACTCGAGCTGAGCCCAGCCCAGCCCCAGCATTGGGCTCCCTTGTTGGATCTGCTGCTGTGTAAGGTCTGTAACTTGTGTGTGTGTGACTGATGGGTGTGTGCATTGTGTCACCTGGGTGAGGTGGATGCATCCAACAGGATCTTAATTAAAATACCAAGGTAACGACCCCCAACCCTCTCACCGTGTCTGGCTTCATTTTCCTGACGCCAGGAAAAAGGCATCACTCTCAGGTTGTTTTGCACTCCTGACTCCTGTGGCTGATCAATATTCAGCCACGTGAAAATAGCTCTTCCACAAACCATGGAATTGTGCCCACACTCCAGTCGAGTCCAGTGACACGGACAGCCAAAGGTTTCGGAATGTTGCACTCGGCTGACAGGAGTGAGAAGCAGCACTTCTCAGAGCTGAAAAATGGGGCTCCCAAACCCAGGTCAGGCACTGCAACCATCCTGAGGCCCAAGGAGAAACCTGGAATTCTCAAAGGAACCTTTCTACCTGTAGATTTTTTTAGAAAGTTACCAACATATCTCCTGGGAGAAGAGAAAGAAAGGGAATAGCAGTTTTCCTTCCCTTTTTCCCTGTTCCCAAAGCTGTTTGATATCCTTGGCAAGAGCTGAATCCACTCAGAGCTGGGCCCATGCTGGAGCTGCCTGGACAGTATGTCCTGGTGCCTGAGTGGCTGTGGGAGCATCTGAGAGGCTGCTCCTGGAGGACAAGCCTAGATCTTTAATTTTTGCTTGCTGATTGATTTTTGATTTGGTCCTTCCTGTGATTCTCTTTGACTGAACACTTCAAAAATGTGTATTGAAAGCTATTTTAGGGATAATTCCCCAAAGGGCACTTCCCACTAACCTTAACACAGAGCAGCTGGGTAGGAAGCAGGAAAAAGAGCAGCTGAGTCACTCTTGAGAAGCTTTTTGACATTTGGTGATGCTTTATGGGCTGTAAAATGGGGCTGCTTCTGAAAACACCGATGAGATCAAATGCTTCTCTTTCACTAATCCACTTTTCCTGCTGAATCTCCTCCTGATCTTGGCTTCCTTTCTGCTCATAATCTGTGCCAGCAGCCGGTGGCCACCAGAGGCAGGAACCTCTCAAGCTGTATCCATGTGTTTATCCCTGAAAACAATCTCACATGGTCTCAAAATGCCCATTAAGGATCTTAAAATATTGAAAACCTGATTTATTAAAATTCTCACGTTAATTTGTGTGTGAGTAATGTTTGTCCATTAGGGAGCTCCTAAAAGAGATTTCATGATCTGGCCTTGCAAAACAAATTAAGAAAAAAGAAACAGAGCAGACTTGGACCTTTAGTTAAGCAGTGTGACAGTAAAAGACCATTGAAATATGGGAAAGGAAATGAGGACAAAACCCTTTAAAGTGCCCTTCTCCATCTTATACTTTTAACTGGAATAAACATAAGTGAAAAACGCCATTACCAATGGAATCTTCAACGTCCCGCAGGGAATCTTGGCACAGGCATGGAGTGACAGGAAAAGGGTGAATGGCTGCCAACAGATAGAGGTAGATTTAGATGAACAATTAGGAAGAATTTCTTCCCTGTGAGGGTGGGGAGACCTTGGCACAGGGTGCCCAGAGAAGCTGAGGCTGCCCCTGGATCCCTGGAAGTGTCCAAGGCCAGGTTGGAGAGAGGTTGGAGCCTGGGACAGGGGAAGATGTCCCTGCCCATGGCAGGGGGATTCAAATTAGATGGTCTTGAATTTTCCATCCAACCCAAACCACTTCTAGCTGTCCTTTGAACAAAATTGAATTTAATAACCCCATTTCAAATGTTCAAGTGCTCAACAGGAAACAGAAACCTCCTGGGTGACACTGGAAACAGTTTGGAGGCCACAGACCACAGTAAAGGATAAAGGGCTTGGAAACAACAGGCAAATGAACAACAAAGAGGAGGATGAGCACAGGCAAATGAACAACAAAGAG
>JAHLSL010000022.1:2287346-2298000 GCA_025920805.1 Petroica traversi
TAGAAATAGAAATAGAAATAGAAATAGAAATAGAAATAGAAATAGAATCCTAAAGATTTGGTTACACAGAATTGTGATAAACTTTGATGATCCCTCTAGAAGGTGGCAATTTGTACAAAATTATAGTAAAATACTTTATACACCCAGAGCATAATTTTGTTGATTTTCTGAGGGCAAAATACCAGAAAGAACAATTAAAAGGGAAATGTCTGAGACATTTTAAACTCATATAAAATAATAAGTAGTAAAAAGCAAGGTGCAAAATAACACAAAAAAAGAGAGCAGACAGAACCATTCATTAATTATGGTGATATTTATTAAACCTCTCTTGAGGTATAATCCAAAGATCCAGGGAAAAGATTCATCTGCACAAACAGAAGTCTGCAAAGCTCCACGGGACATTGATGTGCCAGCTCCTGTGGGGTTATTCCCTGCATCACCTCTCTGTGAGCAGAGAGCAAAAGGAGCTTGGAAAGCAGAGTTCACCTCATAAAAATGCAGGTGGTAAATGCACATCGGGTGGTTTGCACCTTTTTAAGTCTAGAACAGGAATTCAGTGTGACGAGTTCGTCTCTAAATGTCATCCCTGAAGGTTTCTGAAGTCAATTTTGATCACTCCCAACTTTTTATGATTTTTCCAAAGCCAAATGGCAAAAATATCTGAGAACTAGAAGCGCTACACTGAAATCTGTAAGCGGAATCAGGTCCCATTACTTCAAATTTTAACTTAAATCCATTTTAATAATTAAGCAGTGAAATGAAATCTCCTTTTGAAGCCTCTCCCCCTGCCCTTATTTCACGATCATGGCCGTCCTTGATCGGCTTGGATTATTGATGCTCTGGGTGGGAAACCCAACACGAGGAGCTCTGTGTGGAGCCCATGGTCTGGCTTTAATTCTGTTAAACTCCACATTTAATGATCATCTCTGCAGAAGCTCTGTGAGAACGGGGAGGAATGAACAGACAAATTCCTGACTGCCAACCAACCAAGCAAAACCTCTGAAATCGTGATGTGGCAACTTTTAAAGGATATCTTCAAATCCTTCTTTTGGCTGAGATTTTCTTTCAGCTTTTCTTTGTCCAGCCTTTCGCTGTGGGCTTGGCTGTGTGGCACTGGAGTGATTTTGAATGTTTTTCTCTGTTTGTACATGAAATGAATGATTTCTCTGTTGCTCTCATCTGGTTGTGATACCTGTGCAAGCTGGAAAGCAGTTTTGGAATACATCTCCTTTCTTCCCTTGACCATCATGGTCATGATGAAGAACATCTCCAGATCTCCCCAAATCACCTGCTGAGAGATGCTGGTGCTGCTGGCAGCTGCAGGGCCTCTGTGCCAGGACAAATTCAGCTTTCAGGGCTGCTTATCCTTCCCTGAGAGTTGTTTCTCATGTTCTATGGAATGGAAATGGAACATGGAATTTCTGTCAGCCTTCCCATTATCTCTAGCAACACCTAAAACTGCATTCTGCTGTCACTTCAGTTCCTAATAAAGAAATATTAGCCATTAGCCTTTAGTTTAAACACTATTTTAAAAAATCTCCACACTCATAAAGCAAAGCAGTAGTATATATATAATATTATGCAACTAAAATTACATACGGACGCACACAATGACTGTGATTTTTTTGAAATCAAAAGTAGTTATGTCTTAGTTCACCCAGTCCCAAAATACATTTTGTGAAAAAGGAATCACTCCAGCCAGCAAGAGAATCAAATTTTATCTTCCCATTCCTCAGCTGCCAAAGAGCCAACACAAATTTTGCTCCACAGAGTTTGCACAAGTCATAAGTACTGCGATAGAAAATCAACACAATAAATCCTTCTTTGTTGAACGATTGGAAAATGATGGAGTTCCAGTCTATGGAGTTCTGCCTGCCAGCATTTCAAGGAAATCAGGAATTCTTTATCATCCAGAGAGCAGCTGAAGTGTGAGGAATGCCCAACTCTCTACCTGGGAAAAGTGGAGATGGCTGTGACAGAATTCTGGGAGGAAATCACGAGGATATGAAGAGTTAAAATGCCTCTTTTAAACCAAAATTAAAATGTTCAGTGTGCAGCCTGGACTGTGAAAAAGCAGCCTGGAAAAATGTTCCGTTTCTAAAGAATTCCACCAGTAAATGGCAGGTACAATGTGATGGTCGGATCCAGCAGAGACAGATGTTTATTTGTTTATTTTTTTATGGGCATGTTGGGGGTAAATATGTTATGCAGAGAGATAAATCCATACATACATCCAGAGAGAGAGGCCAGGAAAGTGGGCAGCTGTGAAGAACAGACAAATCCCCACCTTACCACCTGTTTGAAATGTTTTAGGAGCTCTACATTTTCACATCATGTAAAAATCCCTTTTTCTTTTGTCCACACGGGTTTCTCAGGGGGTCTCCTGTGTAACTCTGAGTGTCCATTTAGGTTTCTCAAGCAGTTTGCTGAAGTTTCCAATCCCCTACATCCATATGTGCAAGTCTTGGGTGTGGGTATGATTGTACATCTGATTTTACTCTGCTTCCATCTTTAATTTAGGAGGAGAATCCTAAATTAAATCCATGTCCCTCTCTCACCAGTTAGCAGTTCAGCTCCTGTGAAACATGTCCTGGAGATGTTCATCTCTCAGCCTTGACTGCAGAAAACCCCTTAAAAATGCTGTTTTACCTCTTTCAGTGCTGCTCCCCACCCAAAAGTACAAAATAACCCCGAGTTTCAATCATTCCTATCTACAGCTCGCAGTGTGACTGTTCACCCTGGCATGTGAATTTATTGTCATGATAAGGGCAAACTGTGCAAAACATGCAATATCATATTTGTTATTCATATCTTGAAAATATTACCTGGCACATGCACAGTTTAGTAACCATGGCAACACTGATAAATTTGAGAATAATGGCTTTTATTTGCTTTGTACAGAAAGGTCGAGGGCTGAATGCTTGGAGCACAAACAGGAAGAGCCAATTTTGAGGATTAACTGCTGGGATTGGTGGTGTCAGCATTCCCCATCCTGCCGCCATTCATCCCTGGGCACAAAGGACCCTTGAGGGATCCAAAAGGGAAAATATCTCTTGAGCAGCACCCAGCAGACACGAAATTTCCAGTTTCTACAAAATGTTCAATTTCCTTTTGTTTTTCCCTCGACTTCGGAGTGATTTAATTTCTCTTAAAATCACCTTAATGACCTTAAAACTTTCCCAGAACTGGGATAATAGGCTGTAGTGTGACTCCACACACTACAAATATTGACAGAGAACACGCACAGAGGAATTTGCTGCAAGCCCTGCTGGGCCTCCACCCTGACTTGTTATTGCCAGTGCATGTGGTAGGGCTTTTATCAGAGAATTAAATAACCTGGAATCGCCTCATGCTGAGCAAACAGGGGCTGGAAATCCAGGAAAACAGATCTGGATGGTCTCAGCTCAGACTTAACCTGGCTGTGCTGAAGTCTCTCATTTTATGGGATTTAAAGCCAATATCTAAACAGGTTTTAAATCACAAATGTTAAGAAAGGAGTGGCTTCAGGGCCTGGAGCAGCTTAACTAAGAAATTCTGCAGATATCCATGGTTTTTCCAACTTCTTATCAGGGATAATTTGCCAATAGCAGGATTTGTCTGTGCATGAGAGTGCTCTTGGTGCTGAGTAGGAGCAGAAGAGCTCTGAGTTTCACGAGAGCTTCAGCTGATGCAGCAGAACAAAGGGGCAAAGCCCTGGCACAGGTGGATCTGAAATAATTATAAATAATTATAAACTAAGAGAAACAAGGCACTGCCACTTGGCAAACAAATGTGGGATGGGAATGCAACCAGGGCTGCACCTGGACTCAGCCCCAGGAGAAAAGGTTTTGGTGAAGCAGGAGGTGTCAGCGCTTCAGAGAATGAAATTCAGACTGAACACCAAGAATTTCCCCATCACTTTTCAGTTAAATCTCAGAATTTCAGAAATGTTTGGGTTGGAAGGGACCTTAGAGATCATCTTGTTCCAATTAATGCAAAACTCCCACAAGTTTATGCTTTCCTGAGGTGGTGGATAAGGAATACCTGCTTGGATAGGTCCCTCAGCCTCATCAGAGTGGTTTTCCAGCCCCATTCCCACTCTGTTCCCTTCTCTGGACACTCTCCAGCCCCTCAATGTCCTCCTTGTATCAAGGAGCACAAAAATGACCTCAGGATTGGAGATGTGGCCTCACCAGGGACAAAAATTTTCTGCTACTGCTGGCCACACTTTTTTATTAAAAGCTGAGAACATTTAATCAATTTTGGTGGACTTTCAATGCAACCCATTCTCATTATCTTCAAAAAATTCCATGAATCCCCTGAAATCTCAGATCTAGCACTGAAAAGTTGCCTTAAAAATACACAGAAAAATTATTAATCTTAGTAGTGAAATAATGAGCCAAATATCATTGCTTTTGTTACTGTTGGCAGAGTTTATTTATTTAAGGTATTTTAAAATAAAGATTTAAGTTCCATTTTGGAACAGCGGCCTCTGAGCTTACACAAATACGAGTTTCCATCCAAAATAAAATGTCACCTTCTGTTCCTGAGGAGTTTGATAGACATTGGGAGAAAGAAGTGACTGCATTTTGTTGGGACAGACATGAACATCATCCAGCAAAAGAAAAGCAAATAAAATCAACCACAGAATGGTTTGTTGAGGGTTCAATTTATCTTCAATTTATCTAAAGATTCAGAGATTTGGGGCAAAACATTTGCTGCATATTGAAAGACATCCAAATTCAGTCTGTGAAGAATTTTTGAGGTTTCAAGTCCAACTATTCCACTTAAACTGTCTCTTTTCTCCGCTGCAGTCTGGTCCTCACCATGCTGCTGAAAATCAACCCTTGGAGGAACCCAATGATTCCCCAATCCCTGCTGGGCTGAAGTTTGGGTGAAAGTTCCAGGGGAAGGAGGAGTGGGATTTGCAGCCCTTGAGAAGGGTTCTCTGGCACAGGGAGGTTGGGCATGACACTTTGTCTGCCAAAAGGGGCCCTAAATTTGGTGTAGAAGCGATTCATGTTTCCTGAAGTTCCCTTCAAGAGAGAGGTTTTCAGTCATGCCCCTTCGAATGAGACACGAAATAACTTGCAAGCCTTTTATTTACTTATATTTTGTTTATTTATTTATCTTCTGTGGAGTGTAACCTGCTCCCTACTACTCATGCTGTGCAGTTCAGCCTCAGTGACACAATTCAGCACTTTCTATCATTGTCAGGAATAATTAAAACATTTTTAAGCTGATAAAGGCTGGAGAAAATTGCCTCAGACCATGCAATCCTAGATTCTTGCTGATACAACATCTACAGTAAGTTCTGAGTTTTGGAATGGGGGTTTTGAGGATTTTTTCCTTCAGAATATTAATCTTGTTTGGAGTTGACACATCAGATCATAGCTGACATTATAATTTGTACATTAACACTGCAGGGTCTTCTGACTTTAAATATTACTTTAATAAGTTATTTTCCCTCCAGTTTCTCCAAGGAACTCGTGGTAAGGAATGACAGGAACAGCAGCAATTCCCTGCTGAGAAGGATCAGAATCTACACGCCCCTGCTAAGAGCTGGCAGCGATTTCTGATTTGCAGATAGAAACCCTGAAAAAAAGGAGGAGCAGGAGGAAGTGGCAACTCCCTACACTTACCCTGCCACCTTTGTTGCAGTAGAACATTGTGGGTTGCAGCAGAAGAACATTCTGGATTGAAGCAGCAGAACATTCTGGACTGAAGCAGCAGAACATTGTAGATTGCAGGAGAAGAACATTCTAGACCGCTGCAGAAGAACATTGTGGGTTGCTTCAGCAAAACATTCTGGATTACTGCAGGAGAGCATTGTGGATTGCAGCAGCAGAACATTCTGGATTGTAGCAGAAGAACATTGTGGATTGCTGCAGAAGAACGTTCTGGATTGCAGCAAAAAATTTGTGGATTGCAGCAGCAGAACATTCTGGATTGCAGCAGAACATTCTGGATTGCTGCAGAAAAACGTTCTGGACCCTGTCAGTGCCTCCCATGGCAACAAATACATCCTGGCTCATCCTTTGTGCAAGGCAAGCAGCCCTTGGGGATATTGTACACCCCCTGCATGAGGTCTTTTTGAGAGTTCCACTTTTTGACAGGACTTTTCGATGCCTCTGCAGAATTCTGAGCCATGAAATGTGTAGTTTGTCATCATTATTAATTTCATTCTTCCTTGTTAATGTGAGTTGGATGGGAATCAAAGCCACTCTGTGACTCCCCTCTTCAAGTGGACAGGGGACAAAAAATATTCATGAGTTGGGATAAAGACAGAGACACATCAGTCACCAAATGCAGTCACAGCCAAAGCAGACCCAAAGTCAGGGGTAGTAACTGAATTTATCATCAACAAACTCAGGGCAGGACAGTGAGAAGTAAAATAAATCTCAACAAAACCTTCCTCCATCCCTCCCTCCTTCCCAGCTCTGCCTCCTCCCCTCCAGGAGTGCAGGGAAAAGGAAATGGGACTTGTGGTCATTCCCATGACCCATCAACTCTTTTCCTTTTTCGTAGGGGAGGCAGAAAATAAAAATTGTTTGGGTTATGGAGCCCCATTCCTGTCAGTTCCCTTGAACTCTTGCTCTCAGTAGCTCTTGGAGCAGTTTTCTTTCTCAGTGTCTTCTTTATTTTGGGTGCCCAAAACTGAGCCCAGGGTTTGAGGTGTGGCCCCAGCAGTGCCCAGCACAGAGGGACAATCCCTGCCCTGGTCCTGCTGGCCACACTGTAGCTGCCTCAGGCCAGGTGCCAGTGGCCTTCTTGGCCACGTGAGCTCACCTGGGCTTACCTGGGCTCATGTCCAGCCCCACATCCAGTAAAGGATTCTCCTCAGCCCTCTTTTAGTTCCTGTCACATTTTAGGGAGAAGAGCCAGAGCCCTTCCCCTGTCCCATCATGGGATCCCTCCCCCAGGACACAGCTGATCTCCACATGAGGTCTTTTATCTGCCTAATGATGGGAAAAATCTTCCTGCCTCTCATATCACATGGAAGGTGAGGCAGGAATGATGAACTGTCTGACCATGCTGGAGGGAGCCGAGCTGGAATCACAGATTTATGGCAAAGGCTGCTTCAGTCCCCAGGCCATGAGGGGATCCTTGCTCATGAGGCTGAGGGTAACTGGAACTGCCTCACTCCCTGAGAGCCCTGTTGGCTGCTGGAGGTGCCCTGCTCTGAGCAAGCACTGCTGAGGAGGAGTTCTGACCTTTTCATCTGCTGTTTTGTCTCCCACATAACATTTCTGCGGGCCTTGCTTATGTCTGTTCATTTTTTTCTTCTTGACAGATGGTTTGATACAGCCCTTAATTCTTGACAGCAAAGGAGCAATAAATATTTTTCTGATTTTCCTCTTTTTCCTAATTTATTTTACAATGCTTCAGAGTCCCAGAAGTATTATTGTAAAACTTGTTTTAATGGTGCCCCTGAAATCCCAAGAACTGAAGTCAGTTGAAGGAGAATATACGTGATATTTTATTATGGTGTTAAGGAGTCTCTCCCAGGTTAAGCAATCTGTTTCACTAATGTGCTCCTTCTGCATTTTCATTCTTTTCTGACTCTGCTGCAGCTTAACAAGATGTTTCTATCTGTCAGTTAATTCTTCCAAGAATTAGCTTCTTTCCATTTTGAGATGTAAATGTAAATTATCTTGCTGGTGGGATTTGAATAACTTTTAGTTCAGATTTTAGAATTAGGATTTTAAAAGCTTAAATGCAGTGATGGGACAAGGGGGAATGGCTTTAAACTCAAAGAGAGGAGATTTAGACTAGAAATTAGGGAGAAATTGCTCTCTGTGAGGGTGATGAGGCACTGGAACAGCTTCCCAGAGAAGCCATGGCTGCCCCTGGATCCCTGGAAGTGCCCAAGGCCAGGCTGGGCGGAGCTTGGAGTAACCTGGGGCAGTGGAAGGTGTCCCTGTCCATGAAAGGGAGATGAGTTTTAATGTCCCTTCCAACCCAACCCATTCTTTGATTGCACAATCCTTGTCCCTGACTTTTTCCCACCACAGAGTTCCCCTTGGAGGGCTTTGTGGCTTTGTTGCCTCATGGTTTTAAACCACTCAGAATGTTCTACAAACCCCGTGGACTCTGCCAAAACACAGGCGAGTCCTCTATTGATTGCACAGGATGGACACTCAAGCATCACCTCAGGTGAAGCTCCTGCCTGGTGCTAGAACACCCTGTACTGTCAATTAGTGCAACTAAAAACACTTGCCTGGCTCCCCCCCTGAACTATAATAGGAAAGCAGCTGGATCAATGCATTTGACACATTTTCCATTACCACAGGAAGGTCAAAGTCATTGTTCACACTCATGGATTCCTGTGCTGCAGCAGCAAAATGTGGGCAACAGACACGGGAGGTGTTCAAGCTCAGCAAAATGTTCTCATCAGGAGGGCAACAGCAAGTGGCTAAAAATTAGATAAATGGGAAGAAACAAAATCCCAGCTTTGGCTGATGCCCGTGGAAATTCAGCTTCCAATTTATGTTGTGTTTTGCTTCAGTGTCTGCATCACATTTGAATGATCCTGAAGTCGAGATTTTTTGACTGGAGCAACTTTAAATACCCATCAACTCTTTTCCTTTTTCAGGAAGGAAGGCAGCAAACTGGTAATGTTTAGGCTGAGAAGCCTAATTCCTATCAGTTTACTTGAACTCTTGCTCTCAGTAGCTCTTGGAGCAGTTTTCTTTCTCAGTGTCTTCTTTGCTGTTGGTGCCCAAAACTGAGCCCAGGGTTTGAGGTGTGGCACCCAAACTGAGCCCAGCACAGAGGGACAGTCCCTGCCCTGGTCCTGCTGGCCACACTGCAGCTGTCACAGGACAGCTGCCAGTGTCTTTCTTGGCCACGTGAGCACACCTGGGCTCATGTCCAGCCCTACATCCAGTAAAAGATGGAGATTCTCCTCAGCCCTCTTTTTGTTGCTGATATTATTTTTTAATTGCTTTTTTGCTGCAGCTGCTTTAAGTTTTATCTGGGCTTTGATCCGTCTAATTTTCTCCCTGCGTAACCTCATGACATCCCTGCATTCCTACCCCTTATCCCAAAGCTCATAAACTCTCCTTTTATTCTTGTTTTGACCAGACCTATCTTCTTATTTTTTAAATTTTCCATCTTTTCCTTACTTTGAATCTTTGAATCTCAGAGCCACAGGCACTGACCTTGTTTTTGTTCTATTTCTCTGCTGGGACCTCTGGAAAGACATTAAGAACAATTTACCCACATAAGTTCCTACTTTCCAGCAGTTGTGCAGAAACGAAGCCCTAAATTTTCTTTTTTCAAAGACAACAGAGATTCTGGAGCCCTGTAACTCAAGTCTGTTTTTTGTTGGTTGATTTTGAGTTTGGGACGATTTTTTCCACAGCTGAGGCAGAGGACACTGAGGAATTGGGTATCTCCAGCAGACTGAATGAAAGTTTGTAGCTGAGAGGGGAAATGCAGCTCTCCTTTCTTTTCTTTCGAGGTATTATGAAATATCCTGCTGTGATTGCCATGCCTTTCATCTCAAACTGCCTCGGCCTAGATCTTAAAGATGAGAGGTTTTCACAGGTGCACTGATCATGAATTTGTGATGATGCCCAAAATACAATAAGGGGAAGAGAGAGGGGAGTTAATAAAGGGTGGCATAAATAAAAATAGATGTGAATATGAAGTTCTTCAAGTCTCCAATTCTCAGTGAAGGGGAAAAGGGGGTCACTTCCCTGTAAAAGTGTTTATTAATATTACTGAGCTTTGTAAATTGTTGTGGTATTGCTGGATGTGATGTGGGTGTTCCCTGTGCAGATATCCTGGGTTTATATTGCAGGTCAGATCTATTCAGGGCAATGTTTTATTAGCTGTTCATAAGGTTTAATCATCTTCAGCTGTCTATAAGCAGAATATGTGTGATTTTTAGTGGAAATTATACCCCTGCAAGGACATTCAATAAACCTACACCCATCTCAGCACCACAGTCCCCAGAGTTATCTCCTGTCTCCTTAAAATTGTTCACAGAATGAAGAATGAACACAAATCCTTGCTCCTGGCAAGAGAGCAAAAAACAGCTCCCTCTGAAAGGCTTCAGAGTGGCTGCCTTGCATT
Organism: Petroica traversi; assembly: GCA_025920805.1. NCBI lineage: Eukaryota > Metazoa > Chordata > Aves > Passeriformes > Petroicidae > Petroica > Petroica traversi. The sequence continues at coordinate 2,297,409 of JAHLSL010000022.1, forward strand.
GCTTTGTTCGTGCACTCACCTTCCCATCCTAATTTTGGAAAGGAACTGAGGCAAAATCAAGTGGAATCAAGGCCGTGAATAAATAATGCCTTGTCTTTATATAGCATTTTCTATAGTTCAGCCTCTCAGAGTCCTCGTGGCAGTGCCACTGCAGGCGTTCTGCACCTTATGTAACAGAGCTGTCCTGCTGCTGACTTTGAAATGATTGCTCTTGGCCTCCTCTTCATCTCCTGCCAGTGCATGCCAAGCATCCTCTTCCTGCAGGTTTTAGTGTTCAGTTTTAAATGTTCAATGGGAAATGTGGAATTCTGCTTTTTCTAGGTGAGTTTGAGCTGGCAGGTGCATCTCAACAGCAGAAAAAAATTGGAATGAGAGACTCTACCCACACACAAAATATTTTCCTACCATATCATCAATAATATCAAATGATCTGGCAGTGCATGCCAAGCATCATCTTCCTGCAAGTTTTAGTGTTCAGTTTTAAATGTGCATAGCAAAACATGGAATTCTGCTTTTTTGAGGTGAGTTTGAGCTGGCAGGTACACCTCAACAACAGGAAAACTTTGGAATGAGAGGCTTTCTCCCCACACAC
>JAHLSL010000022.1:2298010-2331208 GCA_025920805.1 Petroica traversi
GCCTCAACAACAGGAAAATGTTGGAATGAGAGACTTTCTCCCCACACACATAATATTTTCCTACCACATCATCAATAGTATCAAATCATCTCCTGACAGTGCAGGCCATGGATCCTCAGCTACCTCTTCCAGTTTAATGTTTGATTGTGGTTTAATTTTAAATGTGCAAAGAAAAATGTGGACTTTTGCTTTTTCCAGGTGAATTTGAGCTGGCAGGTGCATCTCAGCAGCATAAAAACGTTGGAATGAGAGACTTTCCCTCCCACCACACATAATTTTCCTACCACACCATCAATAATATCCTGCACAAAACAAGGGAAGGGAATTAAACTCCGTGTATTTTGTTGGATTGATAGCAGAGATGATTGAAGTGACTTGTCCAGCTTTGCCTGACACCTCAGCCATCCTGTGCTGTTTCAGGAGAGGATGAGGCACCTCCAAAGTGTAATTTATATCACTCAAAAAGGGGAATTCAAGAGTGAAAAACTCTCTGCATGACTGGTTCCGGAGGTGATGTGCTGTGTCAGTTACATCTATAAAGTGAAATATTCTTTAGTTTAATTCTATAGAAAGTGCTTTTCCTTCTGAATCCTAGTTGTAAGTTTTAACTGTAAAGACTTTTCTCAACACAGATCTGACCCAAAAAGTGGCATTTTCCAAGTTCTTGTTTGTAGAATCTTTTTTAAAAAGTATTCATATTAACACAACTATATTTATTAGATAATTTCAGTTTTGTGCTTGAATTATTTTTTTAAATAAAGTAGCTCAGTTTAGTTCTTAATATAACACAGACCACAAGTCCTCCAGAAGTCTTGAAAGTGAGAGGTTTCCTTTTACCATTTTTATTTTTTCACATGCCACAGGAAAGAACACAGTGTTCATCTGCAAGCAGGAGAGCTTGTGCCTGATTATGCCCAGCTATTTAAATACTGGTTCTTGTTATACTGCAAAATATTGCATGCATTTATTCATTTTTCCTTCTTATTCTCCCAAGCAGAGGTAATCTATTTATTGATGTGCCACAAATCATTCTGTTCCACACGCTAATGCGTCAAAAGGAAACATATTGGGTGACAAGAATCAAGTGTCCATCCAACTCAAGGACATATTCACCAGTGTTCTTCAGAAATGTGAGACTGTGAAAATGCAATTATAGAAGGATTTTATCCTGAAAAATAAACAGCGCTGCAAGGTCATTTCAATAATTTTTTTTTTTTTTTTTGCTGTTCCTGTGAGGGAGCATTTTTATCAAATGGTCTAAACACTGAGCCCAAAGTGAAATGTTTTGTGTGGGAACTTGTGGGATGAGCACAATTAGTCCCCTCTTTAATGTGAAAACAAATATGGCTGAGAAAGGCAGCACAAAACATCTGTGAGCTGGCACAGACTAATTAGGGGATCAATTAAATTAACATGAGTGATGGAGGCAAAGCAGAAACATATGTGTGACACTCTGGGAAAGACTGGGCTGATCATATTTACCCATGGACAGAGGGGAAATTTTGAGATTTACTTGTTTTATTTGTTTTACTCATGTTAAATCTGCAAACTGAGTGATGTTAAATTTTAGAATTTGGCTCCAGGGTGTGGCTTGAGCAAAGCCAAAGGAATTGTTATCCTGTCCCTCTTCCTGGGAGGGCTCTGGCCCATCCAAACCACCTCAATCCCAGGGAATATCCACTCATGACCCAAGGAGCAGCCTAGTCCTGGAGCTGAATAGATGAAGTGGAAGAACTGAATTCAGCCCTCCGTACATTAGCAATGATATTTTACTTATTTTAAAGCCCAGATAAAATTCTCTGCCCAATTTTCTTATTTCCTCCCGTGCTTGCAGTCTGTGAATCCTTCTCTCACATCCAGGGGTGATTTGTAGTTTCAAGGAGTCTTGAAAAACTTTTTAGTTCCATGCGAGCCCTCCAAGGGGCAGAACATTCAGCTTGTCTGACCTGTTTGCCATGGACCCCACCAGCCCAATTCCTTTGGTGTTTCTCGTGTCTGTGGGGTTGGGTTACTGCAGTGAATTTTTTATGAGTGTTTTATCAGTACCTTGCAGCCAGGATCCAAACTTCCCCTCTCTGCCTTCCTTTGCTGCCGGTAAAGCTCCATTTCCTCTCCCTTTCTGGGCTGAGGAGATAAAGTGATTCAGAACTGGCCAGAGTTTGTTTGGGGCCAGCTCAAAGCCCCACAGAGGGGCTGGCTGATAAACAGGGAGAAATATATGGATTTGATTGGGGGTTTTGTCTGGTACTTATGGGTTTAATGAGGAAAATGGAGTTATCTGGGGAAAAAATCATGGCTCAGGCTGAAAGAGGGGAAATTTAGGCTAGACATGAGGAAGGAATTGTTCCTGTGAGGGTGGGGAGACCCTGGCACAGGGTGCCCAGAGAAGCTGTGGCTGCCCCCGGATCCCTGGAAGTGTCCAAGGCCAGGCTGGACATTGGGGCTTGGACAAACCAGGGACAGTGGAAGGTGTCCCATGGCAGGAGGTTGGAACTGGATGATCTTCAATGTCCCACCCACCCCAACCCATTGCAGGGTTCATGATTCCAGTGGTGGATTTAAGGGTATTTGCATTATTTATTGTGCAGCACACTCACACCCTGGAGCTGGAGCTGGTTGCTCAATCCCTTTCCTCACCACCTCTCTTTCCCCTCCCAGACTCATTTAACACTTGAGATCCCATGGGCAAAAAGAGGGAGAAAAAGGACAAATGGTGGAATGGAGTCTGAGAAAAGCTCTAAGGTCAGGGGGTTCAGGTGGTGTGATTTGAATCCAAACCCAGATGTGAAAGAAGGAAGCTTGAAGGAAATCAAACCTATCACTGTGGGGTTTGATCAGCTCTGCCTAGTCAAACCAGACAGTGAGAAATGCTGCTGCAAAGTTTTAGCAGAAGAAAAGTGCTCTGAAAGGGCTGTGAGAGCTGAGGAAGTTAAAGATTATTAAAGTCAGGACCAGCAGTGAGGAGGCACAGCAAACACCTCCATCTGGGCTTCGTGGAGCTGCACAGTTGGGTGGAATTTAGAGGTTTTTGAGGCGTGGAAGCCAAAAAGATTTGGCAAAGCTGTGAAATGGCAGAAGAACGGGGGAGAGGCTCCTCACAGAGCCCGTGTGACAAAGTGGAGGACACAACCAGGAGGGCTTAGACAAGATTAAATTTGCTGTGGCACTGATCCCAAACCACCAAGGAGTTTGGACTGTCTCCCTTGGATGAACTGGGAATGCTGAAAAACCCCTGTGCACATTTCAAACAGATCAAAACCCACCGTAACTAAACCCATACTGGATGGCAAGGTTATCCTAGCTAAAACAAGGCATTCCGAAGGGAAATGTCAAAATGCACTGCAAAAATGAGCCAGAAGAAAAATACATATTTTGTATTCAATAAAACCCCCCGAATATGAGCTAAATCAACCTCCCAAAACTGTCTCCAGGAGGCTGAAGAGTGATTTCTCTGCTGTTCAGACAGAAAAGCTGAGGCACAGAGGAGTGAAATAATTCCTAAGAATGCACTGGCATAAATTAGAAAGCCTTGCTGAACTATTTGTTCACTCCACTACACCCATTTATTCCTTATTTACAAGAATGAACTGAGGTTGTAAAATATTCCAGGTTTTAGTTGCACTTAGTTCATTGTGAATGTCTCTAAAATAACATTTTCTCGTTGTGGGTGGATTGAAAGGGAAAAGAAATATTTAGTGACAGGTTCTTCCAACCATTTAAACACCTGTTTTTTCTCTTCCCAGATTATTATTTATTCCCCTTTTCAATGAGTTTTATGATATTTAAAATTTATTAATTAAAATTTATTCTGATGCTTTATTTTTCCTTGAGTCTCTTGAGCAGGTTAAGATGTTAATAGGGAAAAATATCTAACCCAGAATGACAGAAAATGAAGAACATTCCCTCTATTTCTCTCCCCCTAGAAAGTTGTGCAGAGTTGCTTTCCTTATATGGGAACAGAGGCTGAAAACCCTGCCAAGAGCCCTGGCTCAAAGGTAAATATTAGTGTCAGAGTACAAGTAAGGGAAACACTTCTAATTTTATAGTGCTGAGTGTTTCAAAACATCTCCCAGATATTGATCAAGGCTTTCTGAGGGATTTTTTATGGTCAAGCACGTCAGGATAAATTTCCCATCACAATGCAGGAGGTGAAAAGCCTCTAGAATGGAAAGAATGCTTTCTGTGGTTTCTTTCTAGCAGCTGAGAAAGAGAAATCAAAATAAAAAGTTAGATTGTTTTTGTAATGATGGGGTGTTTTTATGTTTATGTCTGTTAAGGTGGTCTTTGGTGAGAAATCCATAAAGAAAAAGTCATCATTCAGAATGAACCCTTTCATGCCATCCCTTTGAAATAAAATTGGTGGGGCTTTAATAAATAAAGTTATTTAAAGTTTATTTCATAGACCCCTGGAGCAGCAGAAGATTAAATGATGTTGAAATCAGACATGATGAAATTTGTTCATGTTCTCTCCTCCAGCAGTTACTCAGACCCCAAAGCTTTCTGCCCTTCCCATTGCTCGTGCAGATTGTTCCCTAAGCAGTTTTATTCCAGTTTGTGGATTGCATTCATGTTTTCCATGAGATGCCTTTTCCAAGCAGATCCCTTTTGGATCTTGGGAGAGTTGGACAGAATGATACAAATTCTTTACACTGAGAGTTTGCAGGTCCCCTCCAGAGTAGCCTGCGAGTAGGACGTAGAATGCAAATCAAAATTTGCCACTCAAAAACCAAAACCAACCTGAAATTTGGGTGACCTCGGGCGTTTTGTTTCCCAAATTGGTATCTTAGCTGTGCATTTATATTCTGTTGTGTGAGCTCGGTATCCAAAGGGATTTTCCCACCTTTTTGAAAACGTGAGCCAGATTTAGGGGGAGCAGCATAAAAGCCAGGAGAGCTCGAAGGCAGAAAAATTTCTTTCCATTGCAAAACTTAAAACAAAAGGCAGGAAGGCTGGAAGAAATCTTTAGTATTCAGGAATGTATAACATTGGAGATGGTGTTATTACTCTGGAAGGAGGGTTCCAATAAAACTTTGCCATTTAAGGCATTTTCTTGCAGCATTCCAATTGAATTCTTGGGGAACAAATTTATAAGGATTATATGCAAATGAGACTTGAAAAGTTGTCTTTTTTTTATTTTTTTTTTCAAAACCTGATTTCTCTGAAGCTTTTACAGCAACACAGGTGTTGTTTAAAAAAACTAAGACGTAATTATCCAAGATTTGGAGTTACTAATGATGCTCAGGGAGAATGAAAAGCAATTTGCTCGTGCTCTGTTAATGAGTGAAGTGATTTATAAGGGGAGCAGTAATGAATGTTGTCACTTCCAAACAAAACAAAGCATTTGTAAAGAACATTGATCCTTCCTTTTCCCCCCCCCCCACCCAGAACTCAGATGGATGAAGATTGCAACATCAGCAAGTTTAACTGAGTGGAGTTAACTCTGCCAGCTGCAAACTCTTCTTCAAAGGTGTTTCTCTCATTCTACATGAAAAAAACTCTTTTTTTTTTGCTTCATAACGTATTTCAACTTTGATCCACCCAAATGCAAGTGCATATCCAAACAAAGCAAAATTAACTAGGTATTACCATTATTCATTTTTAATATTTATACCATCTTACTCAAGATGACAACTTGACTCTAATTTTATTTTATTCCTTCTTTTTATAAGGAATGCCTCGATTAGAGGGAAATTAGTAGAAGTTTGTGACCACAGTGCCTGAAAATTCAGCCAAATTATTCTGCAGTCACTTCTCTGTTACCTGTGGATTCATTATCCTGTTTAATGTGGTAAAAACTTCTCACAGGATCACAGAATATCCTGCAGGACTTCTCTCAGTGTAACCCCCATTTATTTATTGTTAACAGTTTAATAAGGGAAGTACGAGATTTCAGTAAATGTTGTATTTTTGGTTAAAAAACGTAGAACAAGTTGTAGGGATTGCAATGATAATCAATGAACAATTACCCTCATGAGATTCAGAAATTAATCTACAAAATTAAATGTGCTAAACATGTGCTAAACATATTGACCTTGCCTCTTATGAAAGATCAAACTTAATGACATTTGCTTACTAATCTTTCATTTTTCAATTAAACATGGGCAAATTACATTGGACCAAAATCCCATTCCCTATCTCTTGATCTCAGAGAGAAAAATAAATTATTTGGTTTCTATAGGGGAGCACTTTCCCAGGAAAAGGATTCAGGTGTCTGGGAAGTCCGGGAGGATAAAGGTACAAACAATTTGTCTGTAGGTTTCTTCCAGATTACTTTTTTTTCCTACTAAATATTCCCCTCCCTCTCCCTGGGAACAGGGTAATGATATCCAATTCTATTTTGCTGTGGGACATTGGTGAGCACAGCAGAAATCATTGTACAAACAAGGTAAAGACAAATAAATTGTCTGGATCATCACTCCTGGGTCTTGATCCTGTGCCACGGCCCAGCATGAAAACCCAGAAACTTCTCCATCCTCAAACAAATTGAGAATTTAATCCAAATAAACAACCCAGCAACAATTTTCTAGAGAGCTGAAAGCCATGCAGAGGAAAAGCAAACAAACTGCAGTAATTTCTCCGGCTGTCAGAAAGCACTTGACAGAATTAACCAAAATTAGAGTGGATATCTCCAGTTTCTGAGTAAATGTGGCTTTAGTTCTCATTTTGCCTTCATAATTGGAACAAGACACGGTGAAATTGTCTGGACGCCTCTGTGTTGGAAATAAATTAGTTCCCCTTCACAGTCTCTTAAGGAGAGGGACTCAGCAAAGCCTTCAGCTTTCTGCTTATTTACTGAGGCTCTGCAATTATAACGAGGCAAACGCAAGGCGCTAAATGGTGAGAATGCAAATGGAAAATTAAATCTCTGAGGAGCTGCCTTCGGGCACAGCCCATAATTCAGCAAACACCTATTTGCATTTCAGCAGGCTGGAATGTTGGAGTTCTACCACAGCATGGTTTGGAGTGGAAGAAGTGCAGTGAGGGGTGAATTTCAGATTCTCAGCTGGCCGGGATCATCTGAAATGGTCTAATTCTGCTCAGAGTCCTTGTTGGAGGGGATCACAAGCCCCAGTTTGACTGAAATGTCCATGGATTTTTCTCCAAAAAAAGCATCAGGCTTCCTGAGGGTAGATGGATGCAGAGGAAGTGATGGAAGCATGGATTGGATGTTGGGATAATCAGTCAATGCCCAAATCCAGACTGATCACCAGCTCTGCAGGAGCAAACAGGAGATAGAGGAGTTTTCACCAAATCTACCCCCATGTGCTTCTCCCCACCTCAAAATGCAGATTTTCCATGTCAGATGGGAATGTTTGTTTATAGAGTCATCCCTCAGCAGATCTATTCACATCACCCAGGTTTCCAACCCTTTTTTCTAAGACTTCCTTTGCTTTTTCTTCCATATTTGAATCTCATTCCCCTCACTTCAAAACCTCAAGGATAATGGATTTTCTTCCAGTAACTCCAATATTATTTTGCTTTTCTCTTCCCTTAACCCCTCTGACCTCTCAGCTCATTACACTGAGCCTCTTGTGGTTTATCTCTGAACAGATCCATTTTCCCTGTGTCCCATGATCTCTTTGAGCTTTCCTGGAGTTCTCATCCCATAAACACCAAAACACCCTTCAAATTCCCTTCAACATAACCAGCATCATTATCCTCTTCCCTGATCTCAAAATAAGGAATAATTATTGTCCATCCAAAGGCCTGAAATAAACTTTCCACTCAGGAGCTTTCATTTTGAAGCTTGTTAGGCTCCCCTTGTTCCCCTGAAATTAATTTTGATTTATGAGCACAAGGTGCACCCACGATGGTGGGACAGGTATCTCACACATCACTTCTTGTACCTTTCACCATCTCTTTTGGTTAAAAAAGAACTCAAGTTTGATTATTTAGTTCTTTGTTTTGTTCTTTTGTCTTTAAGGAAAGCAACAAATATTACTCTTTGCTCTGGAAAGGTAATAACTCTTCACAGCAGATTTTTGAGCATTCATATTCTTCAGAAAGTAAAATAATTCTTCACGTAGTTAATAAAAAAAGGAAATTAGAGGTCAAGAGTCAAGCATCCATTGATGTTCTAATATTCTATTTCTTTATTGCCTTTGTTTTCAGTGAGAGGACAAAGTTACAATGACTGGAATTTTTTAAAATAAAATTGGATTATGATGTTGGGAGATTGATGACTCTTGGCACTCAAAGTCCTTGAACGAGCCCTCAAATAAAAAATGCTGGAAGTAGATCCTCTTCTATTAAAGTCAAACTATATTTGGGTGATTGCAACATCCAGAATTTCTGTGTATTCTAGGAGTTCTTCAGATTTGATGATGCACTTCAAACCTTTACTTCTACAGAAAGAAAAGTCTTGTCCCTTGTCCGTGTTTCCTCCATCACTGTAGGCTTTTTATGGTGATGAGTTTGCCTTCTTATGCATCTTCTCTTAAAACAAGAAGAATCAAATCCTAGAAAGTCCAGCAAAGTTTTTCCTCTTCTTTCTCTCTTTTTTCCATCATCCCTTTCCATGAATTCTCATGACAGTCAGTTCTGCAGTGCTGCTGTCACTGAGTGGGAGAGTCTAAACTTTAATTTTATCTCAAGGAATATCTTGAGTATTTTTGCTTGCAATTCTGATTTGTTGTTTGGCTTTTAGCTCACTGGAATTTTCTAGATCCACCTGTGCTCCCAGCAGGATGTAGAGAAAATAAATGGGAGGATAAAAGTGAGAAAAGCTCATAAGTTGAGATAAGAACAGTTTAATAATTGAAATAAAAGAATAATTGTGACAACAACAACAGTAATAACAATAACTATAACAACAATAACTGTAATAATAACCTTAATATAATATAATGAAAAGGAAAATAATTTTTCCTAAGCAAGAGAGATCAATAAACCTGAACAAAAAACAAATGATACAAATAAAAAACAATTGTTCATCACCAACCATGCAATGCCCAACCAGTCCCCAAGCAGCCACCCCTGAACAAATTTCCCACTATTTGTACTCTGAACAGGACTCTGGTCTGGAATATCCATTGGGACAGTTGGAATCAGAAGAGACTCTGTGCAAGGGCTGCTTAGAAATAGCTAAACCATCTCTGAATTATCAACCTTGTTTTCAGCACGTTTCCAAAATTTCAGCTCGTATTAGCAACCATGAAAAAATTAATGCTGCTCAAAAAAAAAATAATCAGCACATGGGGTTTTCACTGTGAAGGGCAGAGGAAGGATATCTTGTTCCCTAGAAATCTTAATTCCTTAGAAGCCTTAATTCCTTAACGTCTCCGTTGGGACAGACAAGAACAGAAGTTGGCTGCCACAGTAATGGTGTTAAACGAACAGAGATTCCTGAATTTTGGACACTTTACCCCCGCTGTGTCATTGCAGAAATCCCTCCTGACCTCATGGATTCTTTTCCAGAATTCACCACAATAAATACCAGCTACAGAAATGAATTAGTCACAACACCAGGTTAGATTTGATTTACATCCTGGAATTGAATTCCTCACCAGCTTCCAAGGAGCTGCAGTCATTCAGAGGAACATTCCTTTTCCACAAAAAAAAAAAAAAACCTACCAGGACTTTAAAAAATCCAGTCCCAAAGGCATTTCTAGGGGCTGTTCAGTGCCCTGAATTTCCAGGAAGGTCAGTAAACTGGAAAGCTGTGAGTTGCTAATAAATTTTAAGTTCCATGTCCTGTAAATAGAATCCAAGAGAAATAAGGATCCTCTTGCAGTGACTTTATATAGACACGGTCCCAGTGCAGTAAATCTTTTCTATGAGCAGTGATTTGAGCTGTGATTTAGGATCGTTTCTGACACCCACAGTGAATAACAAGGCTTTTTCAGTGGTTGTTTTGTCATCACACATCCTGCAGCCTTCCCATTCTATTCTTTCTCCAGGATTGATTTTAGGGCACCTACAGGAGGTTGTCTGGAATGGCTGACACTTTCCATTTCCTTGGTTTTTTGTGGATCTGTGTCACAGGCACATCCACAGAGGTTCCTGGGCTCCCTGCCCAGACAAACCAGCAAGTCCCCTTCAGGAAAGCATCCAGGAGCTGCTGACAAGATAAACTCGGCTCCAGACAATTGGCTCCAAGCAGTTGTGGATGTGAACCCTGTCTCATTTTGGTCCCCTCTATCTGAAGCAATCCCTCTGAAATACGGAGTTTTAAAAATTAAGATTTGAAGCAAAGTTAGCACAGCCAAAAACAGCTGAAGTAGGTTCAGTAAGGAAACCCAGCTAGAGTTAATGAAAGAATTAATGTCTAACCAAAGAATTGAGTTAGATGTAAGCCTTAAGGTGTAGGTAACTGTTTACTTGTAATTTTATATTTGTTCAGCTTTGAATAATGAGAAACAGCAATTACCGACCATTCTACCTAAAAGACCCATTCAAATAGGAGGGGATAGAAAAATAATTTTTTCTATTGCCTCAAAAATAATTTATATTCTCAAAAGCCAGAAGGGCAGAAAGGTCAAAGAGAAGAAGAGGAGTTTTACTTCATCGTTCTCACCCTCCCCTCAAATTATGCGACCACTGACTCAATTTAAAGAACAAACCATGCACACTTAATGACTACTCAGCTAATTACCATATGGAGTGGGGAATGGGAGGTATTAATGTGATTAATGTGTATTTGTATTTTGAGTATTCAAAACCCCTTTCAAATAAATAGATTTTGTATTGTTTTGTGCATTGTTCTGAGTATTAAGGAGCTATCCCAGCGCTGAAATCCACATCCACTTTCTAACAACTCTGTTAGAGAGTCTTTGTCTCTCTCTAGTTGGGTGTTGATATTAGATCAGTGCCCATATTTTAGTAAATCACCTCAGTGCTATCCCAGAAAGATTTGTGAGATACCTTTTTCTTTTTCCCCCACCTATAAACACGTGAATCAAGGAATTAAATGTGCCTTCATTGTCATCCCGTTAAAAATCTAACAAACTGTGAGGTGTTACAGCACACAGAGAAAACATCTGCAAAAAAGCCTCCAGGAATTCCATTCCAGTGCCTTTCCAAGCCATCCCTACATCTCCCCACCTTCATTCCTTGCTCAAATGTGGAATCACAGAATCTTTAAGGTTGGGGAAGCCCTCCCAGACCGTCGAGTCCAACCTGTGCCCAATCCCCAGCCCAGAGCTCTGGGTGCCACCTCCAACCCTTCCTTGGACACCTCCAGGGATGGCGACTCCAAACCTCCCTGGGCAGCTCCTTCCAGAGCCTGAGCTCCCTTTCCATGGGGAAATTCCTCCTGATGTCCAACCTGAGCCTCATCTGGCACAACCTGAGGCTGCTCCTCTCCTCTTTTCCCTGTTCCCTGGGAGCAAAACCCAACCCCAACTCTGGCTGTTCCCTCCTGTCAGATTCTGCACAAAACCAAATCCAGAATCAACAAATCCCTTCCTGTGCTGCCAAAAACTTTCAGACTTTTGCATAGAAAACCAAAAGTGAGAAGAACAATTTGTCTGAGACTGATCCCCTGCTTTGTGGCAACAACACTCATAAAGCAAATTTTGTGCATTTACCCTGGAAGATGCAATAATGGAATTAAGAAGGTCATGTCAAAATGCAAGCTGTGTTCTTTGGAGACATTTTTCCCCTTTGTTTTTCATCAGCTGCTGAAAATGTGCAGTCAGAACTTGTTTTATTTTAATTGGTGTGTTCTGGAATAGAAAGTGTTTAAAAATTTATATTAAATAAGAGAGAGTTGGAACTGCCAGATTTAAAAAGAAAGGGAAACGTAGGTGTGGAAATAATAACACAGGAAATGTTTTAGGTGGTTTTTTTCTTTAATAGATTGGTTTAAATTCAAATTAGAAAACAAAAATAATGGCTTCTGAGTGTTCCTTTTTAAAATGAAGTTTCTATTTTTTGTTCAGCTCTATAAGCTACTTCTTCTTGCGTAATTAAAAGAAACAGATATCTTAGAGAAACAAAGGTAAGACTGAGGCAGTTAGACATAATTTCAGGTTAAATTGTCTTCTATCACAGCTGCTTTTAGTGCTTGTTGGGGACGTGGAAATGTGTCTGGAGCTGCTAAAAATAAAGAGCACTCGAGCAGGGATGGAATGAAAAGCCATTTTTGTATGTGTTTTAAAGTGTTCTGTACTTCACTTAAGTAATATTTGAGATTTTATTAGGTGGAAACAGAAACCTCCTTTTATTTTGGAGCTCCTAGGAGCCAAATGGCTTTTTGAGCAAGAAAAGCAACGTAATTTCAGGTTTTAAACATATTTTCAATTATTGCAATGTTCAAAATGTTATTTATTCAATATCAGGCATAAACCAATACATAGCGTGTACAGAATATATACAATATATACCTTTTAAAAGAGAAACAAAAGGTAACATTTGGAATGAAATATAAATATTTTGACATTGGAGGAACGCTTGATCCAAAATGTACCTTGCCTTTACCATTTCCCTCTTGCCTTTCACTCCTCAAGTCAAATATTTGGCCTTGAGTCAAGTTTTTTTTTCAGGAAAAGTGTTTTATTGGATCATTTCCATGGATTTCAGCACCTGGTTTTGATGGGAAAAGTAAAGATTGTGCTCTGGTTGAGTATTTATTTATTCAGGTGTGTGAATTCAGGTGTGAGAAAGTTCTACCTTGTTCCGTCCCTGCCTTAGGAGGTTTGTACAGAACATTACAATTTTTCAGACTAAGTCAGAAAATTCCAGATTCAGAGACTTGTGTGTATATATATATATATATATATATATGCAAATTCCATGAAGCCACACTTTATGAGACAGTGATTAGAAAATTTTAATAGCAAACAAAATGGCTAAAAATGAAAGACAAAGTGTTTCATCCCAGAAAATGGATGACCTTGGCTATTCAAGGGGTGTTTCTTCCTCTTTTCTGACTACACAGCTAGAACAGGTATTTAAAATGGTCAGAACTTTTTCAGTTGGCTCAATTAAGGCAAAATCAATTTAAGTCCATTTTCTAAACATTTCCTCTGTTGCACATGTGCTACTTTTAATATTGGTTGTGGGTTAGGTTTTCTTCTGGGGACTATTTGGGATTTTTTGTCTTGACTTTGTCTTTTGAGGCTTTTAAAAAATATTTCTTTTTTTTTTCTTTTTTTTTTTTCTTTTTGAAGATGTGACCAATCTCTTCTTCACTTATTATAGGTAATTTTTGGGGAAGGTCAAACATCATAACCCATATAATGCATGAAAAAGGGTGTGGTGGTGTTGTCAGCCAGCCCAGGGTAATACAGAGAGCATCACCTCATTTTTCACCTTCCCAGTTTCATTTTGGATTACTGAATTTTCCACTAGGATTCATTTCACTATTTCCTGTGTGTTTCCTATGCCAAAACTATTAATGGGAGAGCAAAAAGTGAGTGGTTTTCATCCTTTATCAAAAGACAAAATCCCTTTTGCAGTGATAGGACAAGGAACAATGGGTAGAAATTAAAATAAATTTAGGGGAATTTAGGTTGGATATTGGGAAAAAATTATTTTCTGTGAGGGTGGCACAGGGTGCCCAGAGAAGCTGAGGCTGCTCCTGGATCCCTGGAAGTGCTCAAGGCCAGGTTGGATGAAGTTTTGGTACTACAGCAACTTCAATTTGTACAATTTGTAAGATTTAAAAAGAAATTTATGTTAAAGGGGTTTCGTTTCATCCCTTCATGTTTGCTTGAGTGGAAATGGATCAAAACCACATCCGTAGCTTGAATTTTTAATACTCACACACAGCTCTGCAGAACTAGAACAGGAATTTAAAGAAGCCAACACCGTCAACAAGAATCATCTTCAGTGGAAGTAAAATTCAATATTTTTTCAATATATTTTGTTTCCTTTTAAGCTCCATCAATATGTTTTTTCTTTTGATTACCCTATTGGCTGAGAATTTTAAAGGGAATAACCAAACATATTCTGAAACTATTTCCAGAGGGCCATTACAATGTAAGTTTGCTGTAATATAATAAACCCAAATATTTTCTTTCTTTTTTTCTTTTATTTTTTATGATTGTTTTAATGAATGCTGATAATCATTGTTGGAATACAGTCACAGGGGACTGAAAAAATATTGAAAATAATTAAAAATTTGGTATGTGACAAGCACTGCTTCCCAAACTGGGCATGTCTTTCTCACAGTTATTTTTCTTTTTATTGTCACTTTGTTTAGAAAACAAATCCTGTTGAAGGGTTTTCCTCTTGTTGTACTGGGATTCATCTCACTCAGCTGCAGAGACCTGAGGGCCTGTGGGTGGTGGGAAGTTTGGCTTTTCCAGAGTGCTGATTCAAGGCACAATTTCCAATGGAATCAGACACAATTGCTGTGATTGGCAGGAATTTCTGGTGATCATTTTTTACTCCTGGCTCCCTGCTCTGCTTTGATGAGAGCCTCACCTGGAGCAGGACCATGTCCAGATTGTTTTTGAACATCTCCAAAGATGGAGACCCCATAAAATTTTTGGGCATGTTCGTGTTCACGTTCAGCCACCCTCACCCTAAAGTAGAGTTTTTATGCCGAAACTGAATTTCTGGTATTTTAATTTCTGCCTTTTAGTGCTTTCTCTGTCACTGAGAAGACATTTGCTCTGCCTTTACTTCCCCTATTCACACCTACTGAGCCTCCTCTTCTCCAGCCTGAGCTGTTCCAGCTCTCAGCCTTTCCATGGGGCTCAGAGATTTCCATCCTTATGATCCTTCCCTGGCCTCACTCCAGAGTGTCCCAGTGTCTCATACTGGCCTCAAAGCTGGGCTCAGCACTCCAAATGTGTCACCAGAGCTGAGCTGAGCTGAGGGGAGATGTTGGCCTGAGAAACTGAGGATAACTCATCCCTGAAAGTGTCCAAGGCCAGGCTGGACTGGGCTTGGAGCACCCTGGGACAGTGGAAGGTGGGCTTGGAGCACCCTGGAACTGGCAGGGTTTGAAATGAGAAGAACTTTCAGGTCCCTCCCAACCCAAACCATTCTGGGAGTCACTGAAGGATCATCTCCCTTGACCTGCTGCCCATGGCTCTCCCAGCACAGCCCAAGATGCTGGTGGCCCTTTTTTGCCACATCTCAGGCTCATGGACACATCATCATCCCCAAGGACTCCAAGGGACTTTTCTTCCAAGTTACTTTCCAACCTGTTGGCCCCTGGTCCATCCTTCTGCGTGGAATTATTCTCCTTCAAGAATGCAAATGAAAGAGAAAACTCACTTAGCTTTAATACTGGAATATTAAGATGCTGCTACATGAATCACTCTGGCAATGTACCTGCACCTAATTCCTCTTGGCTTTAATGCATTCCAACAGGAAGCAAGTGCTTATACACCTTTCAAGGGCTGGAACTAATCAGTCTGCTAAAAATCATAGAGAATATGTATGAAGGTAAAAAAACCCCAACCCAATCACTGAACCTTTTTCTGTTTCTCAGAATTACCTGAGCCTTCAGAGCTTCCTGATCTGGTCCATTTTAAATAACCTCAGACCGACTTTTGATGCTGCTGTTCCCTTCAACTCCTTTAATCTCTGAAGAAAATTGTTCCAGTCTGCAAATTGAAGGGATCATCACTGAATTAAAATCTAAGGAGGGACATGAAGCTCTGCGGGGCTGACTCCCCCTCCCACTGCCTCCATTATTTAATGCAACACTTGAAAAGTCTCCTAAGCTCATGGGAAATTACAAATCTCCTCAGCACATTGAGCATAAGGAACAATCCCATTTCCAGGGCAGGTTTTTGATCTGCACCCTTTGTTCCATGTGAACAGGTGTGTGCTTAAGTCATTCTGCTTTTCAGAGTGCAGGAACTTACCCTTTAATTTATTCTTCGTGCCTGAAGGATTCTCAGCTCCAGCAGGAACTTTGAGACCTTCTCAGTGAAAACAAGAGCATTGTTCCCTACAGCACTTCACCCACCAAAGCTGCTTAGAAGGAGAAAGTGTTGCACAAGACTGGGTTGGAGAACCACAAGTAAAGGTCCTCCATCTTTTCAGTTGGTTTTTGGTGGGGTCTGAGCCAACATTTGACACCTCTGGAAAAAATAGAGTGGAACTTTCTCCTTGAGCAACCCCACAGGAACCAAAGGAGCTCTCTGTGGAGGACGTTCTGCTCCCAGAGAGCAGAGACAAAGATATTTTGATTGTGAAAGATCAAAAATGCTAATCTGGGCAAGAGCACATCCTGCTGGACAGGATTTGGGCAGAGAGATGACTTTACAGACTTGTGGTAGATTTAGGGACAGACTTTTTTCCTGGTACCCTTTGGGACTCATTCTCCCCTTTGACAGAGTCAGCATTTTCCGTCCTGTGGCCTTTAGCTGCCATCAAATGCTCTATCTGGTGGTGCTCAACCTGGTGGGGGGTGATGCAATGGCCCTGTCCCATCTAGGAGTGTGCAAAGCTAGATTTTAGGCTAGATTTCTCCTTTATATATTAGATTATTTATAATTACTGTTTTCTCCTCCTTTCTGTAGGCAACCTTCCTCCTGTGCCCTGAAAGGAACTGCCCTGGGGTGTGACTGCATTTTGAGCATGGTTTTGCACCAAATGAACTTCAGGGGTCCCTTTAAATATAAATCAGTCCCTGTTTATGGCCTGAAGCCAAGGCAGGAATAGAAAAGATGTAAATCCAGGCAGTAATTCTTAGCAGGCATCGCTGGGATGGAGCTCTGGGTGTGATAAAATTCTACTGTTTAGATGGAAATGAGTAATTGGCCTGTGCCCCAGCACGCAGGACATCCCACACTTGGAGAAGGGGATAGTGCTGCAGGCTCCAGATGGAAATTTTCTTGCCTTTCCTAGTGCAGCGTCCCTCAGATAGGTAAATTTTGCGAGTTGGGGCCTAAAACTCATCCTGTAGTGTTTTGTCGTGGTTCTCATCTCCAAGAGGCAGCACAGATGGTCCAGACTCATTTCTCAGTTGGCACCTGCAGTCTGAGGTTCCAGCCAGACTTTTGGTTTTATCCAAGAACCCCAGAGAGGTTTGGGGTGGGAGGGACCTTAAAGATCATTTTGTTCTCCATCTTCCACCATCCCAGGTTGCCCCAAGCCTGGCCTTGGACACTTGGAAACTTCCAGAGGCAGCCACAGCTTCTCTGGGAAACCTTTTCTGATGCCTTTCCACCCTCACAGCCAAGAATTTCTTCCCAATATCCCATCTAAATCTCTCCTTTTTTACTTTAAGACCTTTCCCATTTACACCTACCCATGTCAAAAGTCTCTCTCCCTCCTTTTCCATATTCCCCTTTAGGCACTGGAAAGGACTCCAAGGTGTCCCCAGATCTTTCTCTTCTCCTTGAATAATCCAGCTCCCTCAGCCTATTGAAAATATCCTTTATTAAAAGCCCAGCCTGGTGTTAAAGCCAGCCTGATTTCTTCTCACGTACGATCCAAGCTAAACCAGACTTTTATGATGACACCACATCTGCCTGGCACGACTGAAATAAAAATAGTGGTTAAAATCGAAACAGACTCAGTTTTTAAGGCCTTGTTAGAAACCACACCAATAAAATACCCACCAAAATGTACTCTTGAAAATACCAGAATAAATTCCACACTCCTGTCTGCAGTCCTCAGTCCTATGAAATGCATCCCCAGGCACCAGAGGCTCTATGTCAGCATCTCTGCGTGTACAGACAAGGAGCACAGGACAGAAAAAGGAAAGTTTTCTTTCTGCAGGACATGATGCAAACAAATGTAGGAGAGAAACCCTCTTTTTTTCTCCCCCTCTCAATTTATTTCTATCCAAGCTGCCCTGCTTCATTTATTGAACATCTCTTCTAGATCTCTGTCAGAACAGGATCTTGCTTTAGGCAGACTCAGTTCTTGGCACAGAAGGGAATAACTTGTTTTACTTTTCCTGAGTTCTTGGCAATTCTTGACGCCCTTAAACTCAAGTTTCTCCCATTTCTCTCTGGGGCAAACTGTGTAAAAAGCTGGCAATTTTTTGCTGTTCAAGTCTCAGGTAGGAATCAAAATTTCAGTGCCACAAATTCAATTTTCTCTGCACAATTCCTGGTAGGAAAGGAAGGGAATGAGGGATAAAGTTTGACATAAAAAGGGAAAACCTTCAGGAGTGGGATTTGGTCTTCTGGCATCGTGATTCTTGCACCCCATGATTTTCTGCTGGTCTTTGTACCTATTTTATGTTCTTATGAGAAGGGAGTGGGGCTGGAGGTGATGAGCTGGGTTGGAAGGATGGAGCCATGGGAGGTGCAGAAACCCAAAGAGGCAGCATTTTAAATTTCTTCAGCTTTTTCTGAGTTAAAAATTGGACAAATTGTCTAATCTGGCTCTGCCTCATTTTATGCACATGCAAAATGTGGAGTGCACTATTAATTTCTCAGCTCTGTATGAAATTCTGTGTCAAATTGGGGAAAAAACCCGTCACAGAGTCAAAAAAAAGCTCTGCACAACAAATTAACATTTTTGACAACAAAAGGGACAGTTCCCAAATTCTCTATTTTATCCCTTTGATAAACTGGCTTGAACCACAGCTTTTATTTCCAATGTGACCACAAAAATCCGTGAGCAAGACAAACCTCTGAACCAAACCCTGTCTCTGACCATCCTTCCTTTGACCTGGTGGGACAGAGGACGCTGCATTCCAAGATTTAGATTTTATTTAAGGCCAAAGAGGGGAAGGGAAGCAAAACCCCAAACCCCAGGTGTGGGGTGTGGCAGGAAAATGCCACCTCCCTCCCCTGGGTTCCCAGTGACTGCAGAGGTTTGAGAGAGGGAAAACAAATGTTTGACAGCCTCAGACTCCACGGAGCAGAGATGAAATGAAGATTGTTTACAGTGATATTTTTAGGCTGAACAAAAATAGTCAGGAGTCAGGGCTGGTGTTGGAATATTTGCCTGCAAAGGTGATTGATACTGAGTTTAATTAAAATGGAACCTCCCACGCAAATCCCTCCTCTCCCATTAAAAGTCCTATTGAAATTACTCTCCATTTATTGTTTATAAATAGCCAGAGGTTTTTATAGCTCATTCTTGGCCTGATCAGGAGCAGCTTTGACCTTGACTTTAAAAGAAGTGGGGTTTAGATTTAATAAATTCTATAATTTTCCATTTCGTTTTTCTTCCCATACAGAAGTTTATTTAGTTGCTCCTTTCTATTTCTCCTCAATCATCCACGGAGTGTCTTGTTTTGTTTTGTTCTACTTTACTTTCCTTCTATAGCACTCTCATTTTTTTTCCTCATCTTCTTCTATTTAATATATGCTCCTTGTCAGTGTTTGCTCCACAGCTGAGTATATTTTACATTTATCTGAATTAGATCTCATTTCCACCTATACCATTGATCTTGAATTTAAATTGTTCCTGTTTTCCTTCATCTGGCTACTCCTAACTCCTGAGACTTTCATCCATTAGCTTGAAATATGCATTTTTCAATACCGTAGTCATAGTTATTTATAAAAATATATAAAAAACTCCTGCAGACAGAGAGCAGATCTTTCCATAAATCAGTGACCCAGATTTGCTCTGAGCTGTTTTTAGATGGAACACATTCACTGTGACAACCCTTAATTTGTATTGGGAAAGATGAAAATGTAACAAGAGCTGGTATTGGAAAATTTATATTTAAACCTCTTTCCCATGTGTTTAGAAGGGTCTTCCACCCAGAAACAACAAGAAAACACAGTTAGGATAATTTAAAAAACTCCAATAAATTTGAAAGGTTTCGATTTATCACCTCAAGATGTCTTTTTCCACTAAAACTTATTATTTTCCTTATTTTTTTCTACCCTTTAGTGCACCTTCACTGGCAAGACTTTCCCTGGGACACAGCCTCTCCAGCTCTAAGGACTTTTGGGAAAAGGGAAAGTTCAATTTAAACTCACAATAATAATGGGGCCACAACAATCCCTGGCTGCTCCAGACTAAAATAATTCCGTTTTTCCTGTAAACAGCGGGATGTTTCTGATAATTGCATTTTCCCTGCTGTTTGGCTGTCTGCCCCTTTGTGAGGTTTGAGCCGAGCTCTGTTGGGCTCAGTTTCACTCTCACTTTTGAGCTGCTCTGGGGTTAAACCTGGGCTGGCCTTGATCTGCCTCGTTATCTTTGGGACTCAGCTTGGCCTCACACAGAGTGGGGGCATACAGATGAAATCCCAAATTTCAGAAAGAAGACAGAAATATTTTCCCTTTTAGGAGGTGCAGCTGATCCAAGTGAATTCTCTGGAAATGTTCTTCGGTTGCGGAATGAGGGGTGTGAAGTCAAAATACCATAATCACTGTTGTCAAAATTAGGCAGCACACAGCTATTATTTTACCAGATATTTCAGTGAAATTAGGAAGAAATTACCCAATATTTCTTCCCAAAATTTAATTTAAATCAACACTTTCCCCTTAAGGCCTTTCCTCCTTGTGCTATCAATGCCTGCCCTTGTGGAAAATCCCTCTTTTCCACAGGGCATGGTTGGGCAGCAGTTAAAAACCCCTAGAAGTTTGGACATCTCCCAATTTAGTGGTTTTTTAATAAGACATAAGCTAGGCACACTCCATATATACATATTTATCCCCAAAGCTCAGTTGCTTATTCCCAGTGAATTAGTCCTGCTGTTCTCTGATTTGGAGGTGTGGAAAGATAAAAAATAGGAGACTTCTTAACAATCTTTGAGACTTCATAATTCCCTTCAAAAATGTCTTGTGCTCTGCTTTGAATGTAGCTGGCCTTTGTTGCCCTCCTCTTCTTGAGAGGCTGCTACAAAAAACCATAAATCCTGTAATTTCCATTCTATCTGCATTCATATTCCATTTCTACCTTTTTTATTTTGACCCTCAGTGGCTTTTCATTCAAATCTCTCTCCTTCTGCTTTCAACCATCCTGTTCCCTCTCAGTGTTCATTTTTCAAGGCTGCAAACATTCTCTGGCTTCTGAAGAGTCTCGCACTCTCCTGAGCAACCTGAACATCTCTGCTTTTCTCTGGCCTTTCAGGTGCAGTACAAAATTCCAGAAGAGCAGATAAATATCCCTGATTATTGGAATTTCACAGCAATGATTATATTTCACTCTGCTTTTGGCTCTGGATGATGGATTTACTTTTCATTGTTGTGGGAATATTGGGATAAGAGTGCTGGGCTGGATTTAGGGATTGAGCCTGGGCCTGATGTGTGATGAAGGTTAAAGACCCCTAAAAACATTTGCCATTATTTTTTTCCTCATTAAATCATTTGAAGGAGTGTTTCCAGATCCGTTCTAAATATGAAAGTGTTTTAATGAGGGAAAAGACAGAAAATACTGCCAAACCCAGAGATCTTTCACCATAATTTGTTCAGATCTTGGATCCAGGAACATGAACTGGAATTCTCAGCTGCCAAGGGGTGCTGCAACTCAAATTTATCCTGCTTTTCTCCTGGACACCTGTGTAACATCCACAATAATTCCAAGAGATGTGTTTTTTATTGCAAATGTGCTACTGGCATGTGCTAAGAGATTTTCTGATCCAGGCATTTGATCTGTTTGTTTTACACAAGAAAATTTTTCTTTTAAGATGATGTTGGGAAAACATTTTGCTCTTGGCCTCTAGCTCTGCACATGGAGCCTGGAAAACAACTTCATTAAAACAAAATTAAACAAAACAAGAAAATACAAAAAAATTGCCAAATTTCAGCACTAATTTACCAAAATTGTCACAGAATCATTGATTGGGTTGGGTTGGAAGGGACCATAAAGGAAATATTTCCTGTTCCTCTCAGCAGGCTCAGGTTTGAGAAGGAAATGTGGTGTGTAATTCAGTGTTCATGGATTAAAGGAAACAGAAGAAAAAAGAGGGAGAAGGAAAATGTCAAGCAGAAAATCTCTGTCTATCTCTCATGAGCTAATGCTTTACCAGCATGTCAGGAAAAAAAGAATTATTGTACTATTATTTTCAGATGAGATGTTAGGGTTCCAAGGCTGGGAAACACAGAATTTTCTACCCATGCTGAAATTCTAGAAATGATGGGATTTGTGAACCTGAGGTTAATAATCACAGAATCATTTGGGCTGGAATAGATTCTTTAGGTTATTGAGTCCGACCGTAAATATAACACTGCCAGGTCCAGCAGAGTATAAAAACAAGGTGTAATATATTTTTTTAATATACATTTTTTAAAGTGTTTTAAATCCTCTTGTTCCTGTCTCAATCCTCCTCCCAAAGGTGAAGAGGGTTAATACTGAGCTGGCACTGAATGAGTAAAAAAGGTTAAAATGTTTAATTTTGTATTTGGCAGCCGTGGCTGCAGAAATTACTGTCAGTCAGGCCAGCCTGGGCACAGGGAGAATTTAGGTGGAGTTCCATTGGAAATAATTGCATTGGTAAATTTAGTGGGACATCTTTTCCATCCAATGCTGAAGACTCCCATGCCACACTCCTGGTGGCTCAGGTGTCTGTTTGTAATTCATGACAAACCCAGTTTTTCCAGGATGGCTCCAGGAGAGTTTTAGGCACTGCTTTAGAATGAGATTAATGGGCCCAAATGCTTCACTATTGACTGATTGTAACAGGGACCAAAACTGGGCTTTTTTTTACATAAACACTTTCAGTATTTTTATTCCTTGAACTGAGTTACAATGACAGAACAAAAATAAGGTTTTACAATGATTTAACAACTTCTTCAACTGATATTTTCCAGTTGAAAAATCATAAGGTCACAGAATAGTTTGGGTTGGCAGGGACCTTAAAACCCATTTAATTCCAATCCCTTGCCATGGGCAGGGACACCTCCAAATATCCCAGGCTGCTGAATTAATGGATAGAATTCCTGTTCTTTGTCAATAATGTTTGGGATGCTGGAATAGTCTGGGTATTATTTGGGCCTGGATTAAGTAGCATTGGAAAGGACAATGAAAGGACCCTGTGTGCATTTCTAAGATTTCTTTCAGGATATTTCCCCATCCTACAGGACACTGAACACTGCTTGAATTTCCAGCAAGATAATATTTTAGGTATGAGGTCCAACTTGGATTTTGAAGGTCTGCAGGCCAGATACCAAATTCATGCAGAGATTTAAAAGAAAAAACAAAACTTCTCTCTTTTCCATTCCAACACACCTCAGGGAGATTGCTGGGCTTTGAATAACTCTTTTTCTCATTACATTTCTTATTTTTTTTCATGAACAAATAGTCTCAGCAAACCCCAGTTGTGCAACATTAAGTTATATCAATTCTAATAGCAGCTTTATCTTCCCATACTGTTGATGCACTCACTAAAAATCAGCTTTTTCTCTTCACTCCACAAATTTCCAGTGTAAACATCAGCTGAATTACCAGCACTTTTGAAGGCTGGTCTCTAATGAAAGAAAATAGAGATTAATTCCTAAGAATGACAAATGTATTCAAATGAAAAATGAGTAAATTCAGTCATTAATGTGAGTAGCATTTTGCAAAGAGAAAATTCATCTTTCAGAACTGTGCGATGTCTGGATCAGAACTTTTAGAGACTTGAAGTTGAGCTGTAATTACTGCTTTTTAAAACTTGGACACATATACAGTTGGGTGTGATAAAAATAAACTCGTTTGAAACACAGTTCTGAATAAATAAAATGAACAATAAAGAGCCCAGGAAGGCAAGATCTTTTCAGCTGTAACAAAAATAGTAAAACCTTTTTGATTTACTGAAATACGGAGAATACTAATTTAAGGCTGGAGTAAAAGTTGAGGGGAAAATGAGAACACACCTTGACATCTGCAAAAACGAGTAATATTTGCTGAAGGAATAATATCCCTTATTGTGGCTGGAAGGTAACTTTTGTCTTTTTGAGCAAGAGGAAAAGAAAATCACAGTTAATGTGATTAAAGAGTGTGTACACCAACCAACCACCTGCAGATAATATTGTACTGAAAATCCACACCTAAATCCAGCCTATTTTATGACTTCTACTTGATCCTGAAATTCTCATTTGCAAAGTGTTGCTCCTAAATCATATAAATTTCTTTTGAGGTGACTGTTACCATACTTGTGTTATGGAGAAGCACAAATTCTTCCCTGATATGTCTGGAAAACCTCATGAGGTTAGAGAACTAAAAAACAGCAATAATCCCATTTTAGGTGTTTTGCTCTTGGGATTATTTTTGGAGCCTTGAAGAATTCCCAGTTATCCTTCTTTCCCCATAGGCTGTGTCCAGCTGTGTGTCAAGGACTAAATTGCACATTTCAATATGTATTTGTGTTAACAAAGGATTTTTAAAACTAATCTTGGAAGAAAAATTAGGGTTATTTTTGTATTTTTTTTCCTTTAAAAATACAATGAGAAACCTAAGAGCTCTTTACTATTGGAAGCAAAAGTGAAATCATCTTTAGAAGTTCACACCAGGACACAAAAATATGATAAATATTAAATACTTGCACATAATGTGGTTCAAATATTCATCTAAAATCTCTTGGCTCAAACAAAAGACTGACTCTGTTGGTCTCGGAAAAGTGTTGCTATTGGGGCTCAGCTGCTTGGTGACCTGAATTGGCCAATCCAGACACAAAATATCTTCATATTTCTTCCCCTGACACGAATTAAAGTGATAAATGTAACTCCAGAGAGAACAAGATCTTTTTAGTTTTTCATTGACTCCATCAAGGGTTGAGATTGGGCTTTCTTTCATCAGTGCTTTTGTGTGTCCTTTGTCTTTGTCAAACTTCTGATGCATTTTAGTCTTCTCCTGTAGTTCTGCTTTTCCTTTGGAACCTTGGGACAAAACAATCAAGGGAAATCATTTTAAAATAGGAACAAAAATGCAACAACAGAGCACATCTTTCCTTGCAGGAGTGACTTGGGAGAGGAAAACTGGGGAGTGAGAAAGTTCCTTGCGCTGCATTGTAGGAAATGATTTATCATTGCTGTCTCTGGGGTGGAAGGACAGGATCAGGGGCAGGACACACCCCTTGTTTTAATCCCGTTTCCTGAGAACCTCAGAACCCTTTGGATAAAACATTTCTTGCGCTATAGAGAACCAAAGAGAATGAACTCAGTGAGTTTATCAGTCCTGCACTGCTGAACTTGTTCTAAATACTGAATTTTAAGTTTTCAGCCATGCCTCTATCATGTTCCTCGCTATTTCTTCATTTCCAAGCATTTCAAGTGCTTTTGTGTCTTGCCTTTTTTAAATCTCACCTTCTTGTAGTGAGGAGCGAATATGAAGAACAGATAAGATTATTAAAGACTTTGTTTCCCTTTTTCTTCCTTCTCCCTGACTGTGACTCCCCCAGGGTGGCACTTCCTGGGCTGTTCTCTGTTCTGAAATGAAGAACATATGAAAACTCACTGTTTTCCTGTCAGAGAATTAAATGAGCAAAATAAGACAAAATTAAGCATGGATTTAAAGCAGAAATCTGATTTACTTTGAGATTTTTTTGAAGGAAGAGGCTGTCCAGGGAAGCTGTGGCTGCCCCTGGATCCCTGGAAGTGTCCAAGGCCAGGTTGGACAGAGCTTGGAGCAACCTGGGACAGTGGAAGGTGTCCCTGCCCATGGGGTGGACCTGGATGGACCTTTAACACCCTTCCCACCCAAACCATTCCATGATTCAGTGACTCCAAAAGTGAAATGAATGTGCTCCTATCATTAAGGTCTCAACCCTGGGACCAGACTGGATTTAATTTGATGCCACTCCCATGGTGCAGAGCTTATTTGTTGGATTTTCACCACAATTATTTCACAACTATTTCAGATCAGTGTTCACTGATCTGAGCACTAACTGAGATTTAGACACTGGTTCTTGAGCCTGGGAATTGTTTGAGGGTGCTGTTTGGACCAGGAGGTAAACTTATTGAAGGCAGTCATGTCTGAGGAATTCACAGCATTTTTAATTGGAGCAATGTATTAATATTTTATTTCTGACCCCTACCACATGGGCAACCCTACCTTAAACATGCAAAAAAGTTCATCACAAAATATGAACACAAAATCAGTTTAGCTTGCACTACTCTGATCAGAAAGCTGTTGCAGCAATTTCCTCCAGTGTTTGTCCAAAACTTTCCCGTTTCCACCTTAATTTCCAGCTGACACGAGCACATGGCTCAGAGCTGTGAGGAGACAGCAGTGAGTCAGTGCCGAGTGCCACAGTGTCTGGAACTCCCACTCAGTACCCAGAGGATTTCTCTGAGCTGAGCAGTCCTTCTGGACCCTCTGTGGTGAGAAAAAAGCTCTTTCTGGATTCACATCCTCTGGAACTTCAGCTGTTGATTGGAGCTATGAAAATAAAATTTGTTCTTTAGTCACAATTGCGGTGCAGCTGTATCAGGATCGTTCTTACTTTTAAGCCATAATTCCCTGGCTGGTTTAGGGACTGTGCCACTGCTGCTCTGCACAGGTGAGATAAAGGATTTGGTGTCTGGTTTGAGATATTGCACAAAACTGTAACTAATGGACTGAGTGAGCAATCAGCCATTTAGTGGAGTGTTTCACAGGAGTCCCCAGGTGGGGATTTCAAACACTTCAGGCGATTCCCCCAGGTAAATCCTGTTCAGCCCAGGCCCATTTGTGTGGTTAATGCATTGATGAACACCCTGGGACAAGTGACTCAGTCATTTCCAGGCAATCCCTTGTGCTGAAGTTATTGAAGTGTGCAGGGATGGCGGCAAACAAAATATGCAGATTTTCCAGTTGCTGCTGAGATATTCACTCCGGACAGTCCTGTAGATGTGGCTGAGAGTTTTAGGAGGGTTTTTGCATGTGATCAATATTATTGCTAAAGATGGATTGGGGACCTCAGCACAGCTGGGGTATAAAATGTGACCTGAAGAGTTTGGGAAGCCCCAGCAGATTTAAATGAAGGTCTTTTTCCACAGAGATCAGTTTGACCAAAGCCAACAGCACAACTTGAAAGATGCGATTTCACACCTGAACATTGTCCTACAATAAGATACTGAAAACCATTTTTTCTTTTTCATTTTAACAAGCATCTGGCCTTTGAGAGTCTGTGCTAAATATCTATTTCAGGATGAAAGGAGTTTCTCTGAAGACTCCATTCTTTAGAGAGTTGGATCTCTGCAGAGCAGAAAGGGAGGAGTAGTCACAGTCCTAGTACCTACTTCTACTTCCACTTCTTCTACACTTGTACTCCACAGACCAAGACACAGCACAAGCTACATGTGGGCAGATAAATCCCATCCATGTGAAATTTTTAAAAATTACTGTTTCAAGAAGCAGTGGAAGAGCTGATGGAGAAATCCATATGGACTCCATGGCCATTTATAATCCAGAGTGCCAAAGGTTCATTGTTATCCTTTGAATAGGCTGTATTTCACTTTTGCTATTTGCTTATCAAGACTATTTTTGGCTCCTTACACCAGGGCATAAAATATAATTCAGCATGGCCTGGAGGAGTTTTATTAATGTCAACGTGCAGGCTAAAAAACCACCCAGCACCCAGTATTATTTAAAAATGAAATGTCTTCACACAGCTACTGAAAGTGTACATTGTGGTGCTGGTCACATGGATTAATTAATAAAGTAGCAAACTGTAATTTTTCAAACACCAAAAATTCCATTTTAATATTTTAAGCTCACTGCATCCTTTACTGGGTTATGAATTCCAATAAAGTAGAGGTAAACTCAATTGTAAAAGCAATTTACAGCCATTTCTTCTGTTTGGAAGTTTCTTTTCCTCTATACCTGAAATATGGAGTCATTAGTATCCACCAGGCTTCTTCTGCCCATGCAAATCTTTCTGTCAAGGGTTTGTTGTGCCTTTTTCAGTGATAGACTGCAACAGTAAATGAGCATAAATACATTCCACAGCATCCTAAGTCTGAAAATTCATTTCAGGTACATAAATACCTGGTAAAGGAAGATACAGAATGCTCGGAAAACCAACCCTGAACTGTTTAAAGGTTTACTATGACAGCAGTAATGTTTCTTAAATATGTGAGAAGGTTCCCAGTCTGTAGCTTTCTCCTCCTCCTACTCACTGGAGCCATGGAGATCATTCTCCAAGTCAGCTCCATCTTGGGAATGGTGTGCTTTAAAATTGATTTAAATTTTAGACATCGTACGTTCCCTCAAATGTATTAAAAGCAATAATTTTTTTTTAAGGTTACAGAACTCTGTTTAGTAAAGAATTTCCTGTGAAAATATACCCATTTTTGGCTGCAGGGTTTGCATCATTTATGTCTCAGTTATTTCAGTGGGATAT
This sequence comes from Petroica traversi, assembly GCA_025920805.1. Classification (NCBI taxonomy): domain Eukaryota; kingdom Metazoa; phylum Chordata; class Aves; order Passeriformes; family Petroicidae; genus Petroica; species Petroica traversi. The sequence continues at coordinate 2,326,077 of JAHLSL010000022.1, forward strand.
TTTATGAAGCTGGAAAGGTATTTTGCAGATGGCTCCGAGTTTCCCTTGCAGTGGAGTGAAGGAACATTTCCTCAGCATCCTGCAGTGATTAACGAGGGTTGAAGCTGAACTGGGGAAGAGTTTGAAGAACTGGGTTTTACCTGTGTGACATTTACCTGGGAATTGTTGTGTGAACACGAGCTGACCTCTTGGAGGGCTCAGTGACACCAAGGGAAGTCCCCAGGCCAGCTCTGAATCAATGTTTTGCTGCAAAGCCACACTCTGAGCCCTGGGTTGAGCTTTGCCTTGTTGACTTCGCCCCTCCCTTCATTAGAGGGGCCTTGGCTCTTTTCCTGGGGCTTGGGAAGCAAAGTCTGCCATGGTGGAGCTGTGGAACTGAGGACACCACGGGAGATCAAACCAGAGCCTGACGTGCTCCTGCTTTTGGGATGAAATCAAAAGATTTCCTCGAGGCTCAAGAGCTTTGTGCTTCTCAAAGCATTGGTTTCTGAAATAATGAAATCACTTGAAACACTAACTTTTCAGGGGGAAAAAAACCCTGAAGAACCGAACAACAAAACTTCTGACTTTTACTATTCCAGAGACAAGCTTAATAACTACTGGAGTGCAACAAAAACCCCAAGTGTTACCAAGGGAGTATGAAGAAGAAAAATCCCACAACTTATTTACAAAAGCTTCCTCAAACCCATTCCTCTTTGAATTGTTATTTTTTTAGTGGTTTTGACTGAAAAAAATGGAGCCGCTGATAATGAAGTAATGTTTCTGAAGCTGATATTGTTCTTTCCATAACTCAGTGATTTACAGTTTGTGCACAAATAAGCTTTAAATTGATTCTTTTTCTCCTTGGACAGATGGGCTTGGAGGTATTTTTTGGCTGGTCTGATTCAGCAGCATTGAAGCATGGCTAAAAGTGAAATTCTTTCTCTCCTGGTGGCGTGATAATACTGCCAAATATGAAAATACCAACAGAAATAAAACCTGACGTTGAAAAGTCTGTCAATCAAAAAGTTCAAATTATTCAGCTTGATAGGCTGGGTTTGAGCATATAAAACAGGGCAGCAGAGCCCAAAAGGGAATGTGAGAAGATGTGATGGGCCTCTGTTTTTAGCTTTGATTACTGAATATTTATTTCAGGTCAGCTTCTTTCAGTATTTGGATTATTCACGTAATTTACAATAGAAAAAAAAAGAAGAAAAAATCAGCAGCAAAAAGATCTTTCTCTCAAATCTGAAAGAGTCTGAGAGGATCTTCAAGATCCTAAAATTTTGCTTCCTTGTCTTTTTGATTTTTGATACTTAAGAATGAATAATACAAAGGATGAGTCAGGAAAGCACCTTGCTGGAGCAGCTGTCACATGATCTAAACTCTATGGAAGAATCTGAGTATCTGCCTTGATTTTCTAGAGCCACCCTAATAAATTATGGCACCTCAGTCTTTAATTCTTCAAATCAATGAGCAATGGCACCTCCTGTTCTCTGCAGACCTCCCAGAACAGGTCATGTCTCAGCACCCAAGGACATTCCCATGTGTGCACTCCAAAGGGTTAAACTTAGAATAAATTGGGTTATTTTTGTTTTCTTGGAGTGAATCAGGGCAGGGTTTGGTTCTGGTTGAGTTTTTTTTGGTTTGGTGTAGGGCTTTTTTGTTTGTTTGTTTTTTGTTGTTGTTTTGTTTGGGTTTTTTTGTTCAGGTTTTTTTTTTGTTTGTTTTGTTTTGTTTGGGGTTTTTTGGTTTTGCTTCTTTGGTTTTGTTTTTATTTTTTTATTTTCTGATTGATTTTGTTTTGGGTTTTGTTTTTGGTTTTTGTTTTGGTTTTTGTTTTGTTTCTTCGTTTTGTTTTGTGTTTGGTTGGTTGGTTGGTTGGTTGGTTTAGTATCTTTGGGGTTTTTTGAGAGTTTTTTTCAGGGATTTTTGTAGGTTTTGCATTTCCCCCTGAGATCTAAGGGACAACTTTGTGTGTCCTTGAGGATGAAGTGTGGAACACAGGGGAAGTGAACAGGGAGAGAAGCCCAGCCCATATCCCACCCGAACTGTCCAACAAATCAGGGGCAGGTAAAGGGGGAAAGGAAACATCTTCCATTCCGGCTTTTCCTCCTGATTTACCTCTGGGACAAAGAGGGACAAATAAATGCTACAAGTCCATGCTTGGGGCTCCTAAATCCAAAGCAAAATTTCCTAAATCTTGCACTCCTGTCCCCTCACACGTCCTCACCCTCTGACCCCCCAGCAGAATCAGGAATTCAGCTCTGTGCGGCGTCTGCCGAGTGCTTGGGAAGGGAGCAGAGCAATAACAATTCCTGGCTTTATTAAGGTTTCATTACTTTCTCTGCCATGGTGTGGGAATCCAAGCAGGTCCTGCTGCCACTGAGTGTCTCTGGAAAAGAAATCCTCCCATAAATTCACACTCCCCTGACTGGTTTTATGTGATTTGCTAGAAAATGGTTAGACTTGGGGAGGAATTAGTCCTCCTCCAATCAGGCAGTTCAGCTGGAAACAGTTTTGAGAGATGTCTTTGAAAAGAAAGAGATTTGACACACAGATATTTAGGAATTCTAGATCATTTTATGCTCATCAAACTCTGGTTTTAACTCGTGGATTCTACAGAATCAAAGCAAACAAGAATCTGCAATGTGCATGAAACTGTAATGTACAAAGTGTTCATCTTCAAGGTAACAAAATTTTGTTATCAAACTGGCTCTCTTTTAACAAATTTCACTCTTTTAGACCTCCAGAGAAAAACTGATGACTCAACATTTACCTGCCTACATGAATATCTGATAGAATTGACTGACCAGACAGTTTATTTTCTTTTATTTGAGGATATAGACAAAACCCTCATCATCTACAGCTTAAATAAACCAAGGAGAGAATTTCCTCAACAAAAATACCCATGGCATTGTGGATAATTTTGCAGGCAAGGGCAGAGCTGCTGATACATTTGTCAATCTTAAATAAAAAAACCAGATGATTCCAATGTTTGGTGAAGATGTGGGGATCAAATATTTGCTCATTTATAGGTTCTGGGAATTTCAGCCTCTCCTAGTCCTGCTGAAATACCAAAGTTGGATTCTTTGTTTATTTAGGGTCTTTTGATAGTCCCAGACCTGCTCAACTCAAACATTGATTTTTAACCTAATTGAGTCAAATTCACTTGTCGTTTGCTGAATCGATATAGAAATACAGTTTGGGAATGCCTAGACAAGGTTTTTGTCTCCATCCACAACCTGGTAACTGAATTATTCACCTTACAGCAATTTATCCATGCAATTTATACAATATATTCCTTAAAGGAGTGCATTTGTGAAGGAAAATTACTCCTGCAACACAGGGAACATTTACTGCACTTAAGCCTGTAAATGTTTCCTCTAGCTGGAGTTGTAAACGCCTGTGATCTCACTGCTAAAGAAAGCAATAGCAAAAATAATAACAGGCCTCTCATCCTCTCGAGCTCCCACAGGATTTGTAAATTTGTTGCCTCTGGCTTTCTGCAGCAACTGAATTTTGCTGCATTGCACAGAAATACTCTCACCTAGGAGTTTGTCACTTGGGTGGCTTTTCTTTCCCCTCTCCCAGCAAAGAGTCAATTAATGCAGAGTCAAATAATGCAGAGCAGCAATACATGGAATTAAGGGGTGGATTTGAGGAGCTGATTGGGAATTCTTCCCTGGGCTACCAGTTGTTTTCCTCTTTTAGCACCACCTGAGTTTGCAGTGATGTTGCAGATCCAAATGGGACACATTGCCCCCAAATTACTCATCTCAACAGTGTTCAACACATGCAAAAACCCCATCGAAGACCAATTTTAATTCTGATTTTTATAGGGGTGTATTTAGCTTTCGGCAGAACTAATTTAGAAAAGGTAATTCATTTTTGGAGCAATCACAGCACGGTTGTTGAGACGGGGGCATTTTAATGAAAATGTTCATAATAATTATGAAGTGACCTTTTGCTGTTTATTGAAACATTCATTTTATGAGTGTCTCCTCAAGAATAAAAAAGAAAAAAAAAGTACCAGGTGGTGCAGAAGAAGGGTAAAAGATTATGTTAAGGATTTATTTACTTTTCTACTTCCTGCAGTATTTGTAGTCTCAAATTTAATATTCTGATTGAGCTTAAAACTCCTTTCCAGAAATAACGACAGCTCATCCCTGCAGGAACCAACTCCCCAGGCTTGCACCTCTGCAGTGCTTGGCCAGGACTTCTCTCCACCCAAATTCCTGGCTCCCGCTCCATGTTCCTCCTTCCCTTGCTGCTCTGCTTTAATGTTCAGCAGCGTTCCCATCCCTCCACACCCATGGCTTTTTCAGGTGCCACCACCAGAAGTTCTCTGAGCTGTGGCTCTGGTGGCTGCACGGATGGATCTGCACTCAGGATGGGGAGCTCCTCACTCAGGAATATGGTTAAAAATTGATGCAGGACAGACTGCATCAATCAGGGGCAGGATGTGGCCAGAGAAGCACTTTGATCACCCCCTGTTCACAGGCAGGTGTTTCCCCTTCTCCCTCTGCTTTCCCATCCTTGTTCCTCCCCATCCTCCTCCAAAATTCAATTTTCCTGCCTTTTTTCCTTCCCCCAACCATCTCGCAGTGGATTTTTTACCATCCCAGGCTGTTTTTCCCTTTCAGCCCTCCCTGATCCCCCAAACCAAAAACAATAAATCCCCTTTCAGTCTGTCAGGCCTTCCATGCCCTCTCCCATGGTGACGTTTCACCTCCAATTCAAGGTTCCAAATGTCATTTATTTAAGGTCAGGTTTCTGGCACAGCCTTGGGAGCATCTGAGGCTCATTGACCTGATCAGGTTATTTGGGTTCCTCTGCATTTGCAGCAATAATTTTTTTTTTTCCTTTTCCCTTTTCCAGAACCAACCACCACCTGCTTTGCAGAAAATCCTGCAGCCATCAGAAACAAAGCAAGCATGTCCTAAATCTGTCTGTCTGTCTGAAAATACAAAAAGGCCTTGAGCTTTTATCTTTTCTAGTCTTGATAATTTTGTAAGCGCTTAGTCTGGGCAGAGAGTATTGGAAAAAAAATAATAAAGTAAAGTAAAGTAAAGTAAAGTAAAGTAAAATAAAATAAAATAAAATAAATAAAATAAAATAAAATAAAATAAAATAAAATAAAATAAAATAAA
>JAHLSL010000022.1:2331218-2345577 GCA_025920805.1 Petroica traversi
TAAAATAAAATAAAATAAAATAAAATAAAATAAAATAAAATAAAATACAGGAACTTTTGAAATATATGTTTTAGGTATGTTTGTATCAAGCATAACAAGATGAGACACAGGGAGAAGGAGCTTTGGAACCCCCTTGTGCTGGGGAAGGGGTGGGAGATTCACTTGGAGACAGATTTCTGAATAAATGGGGAATTTTAGAGCCAGAAAAAGTGTCTGAGAGTTACATAACTGTTCAGTACTTCTCTTTTGCTACAGTAGACCACAACTTTTGCATAAACATTAGAAAATGGACATTTGAAATGTAATTTATGAAGTGCCATGGCATGAAAGGTGTCTCCAGAACAACTCTTGGCATCTTCCCACTGTCCATGCGAGCAGGGCGAGGGATAAATCCAAAGTGTTTTGGCTGCTGGTGGAAAGAATTACAGCAGGAACAGAAATTCCAGCTGGGAACTGGGGAGTGGAATTCCCAGAGCAAACCCTCAACAGTCATTCCAACAACTCCAAAATGGGACTTGGAATCTTCCATCCTTCAAGGAAGGAAAATCAAATGTCCAGTGCAATTTCTTGAGAAGAACTAGGGATCCATGACTTGGATGGAGTTCGTGTGAGAAAAAGGTTATCAAGGCTGAAAACAAAGTCCAAACACAGCTCCTTGTCTTGCTGTATTTGATCTGAAATCTCTATTTTGCTCTTCAAACATTTTCAGCCCATCAAGAGTCTCTTGTCTCAGGATGGCAAAAATAGGAGAGTGAGGCTGAAAGGTCAATGCCGAGAAAACAGGAATTGCATGTTTGAATTTCTCAGCTTGGTGGCATTTGAAATGAATCACTGGGGATTGCAAAGAGTAGAAAAATCTGAATAAAAACAAGGAATGTGCAGAAATGTTGCAGTGCCACAAGCACCCGGCAAAGAATTCGCAGCCACTTTTATCTTGAAGAAACACAAGATTAACTCACATTGATCTATTTCTCTAAGTAAAGCAACTTGCACGAAAGTTGTTCAATTTTTGTGTTCAAATTCTTAATGAAATAATTAATTGGAGGTTCTATGGATTTCTAATTTGGTTTTGGTGGAACCACATTGTAAATCAGGCATCATCAATGCTGACAGACTGACACTGGTTTAGATTGGTGTGAGGGGGGGATAGAAATGGAAAAGCTCAGAGGAAAAGTTGTGTCCTTAATTGACATAGCTGGAGTGTTCTTGGGAGAGTGATTCTTGATTTACACCAGTAGGGAACTGAAATTCCTGCTTGGAAATGTGACCAAATATGGAATAAAATTATATTTCAGTAAAAGGGATATATTCTGTCCATCTGGACATGCAAAAAAAAATTGTTTATTTCTTCTTTAACTGTACAAATAAAAGTAATTTTTATAAATTTCATACAACTTTAAAAACTTGTCTCAACAGGGATTGTCAGAGCAGGAACCTGTACTCTGCATAATTTGGGGCATGCACTCCCAACAATCCACAGAACCTCTGCAGAATCAACAGAAATTGTGTGATCCAGCTAAAAGTTTATTTTTTTTTAAAGATCTTTAGTCAGACTGCTAAAGCAACACTTTTTTAAAGCAATAGTCCATCTGTAACAATTCTTGCTCCACAATTCAGTCCCAAGAAGCTGTTTCAAAATAAAATTGCACTGGGGACATAATTCACATAAAGGATGGGGCTTTACAAGTGGGGAGTTCACAATGAATGAGACCCACGTGAAGGAAAAAACATTGGTCAGAAGTAAAATTCTTTCAGGGTTTTGAGAGGTATTCCTGTTAAAATGAGCTTTCTGTAGTAACATTTGGAAGTTCAAAGCAGTTCTCAACATCTACTGGTGCTTGAGGTGACAATTTGCTGGAGTCTATGAAGGCCCAGAGACACAATGGCCAGAAATCAGGAGAAATTCTATACATCAGGAGGAATTTCCTCATGGGAAGGGTTGTCAAACCTTGGAATGTGGCTCCCAGGGAGGTGGTGGAGTCCCCATCCCTGGAGGTGTTAGTGGAATTACTGGATGTGGCACTCAGTGACTCTGGGAAAAAAAGCAGGGATCAGTCTAAAGCTGGACTTGATCTCAGGCCTAAATGGCTCTGTGACAAGGGTTAGATTCTAAGTTTATAAAACACTGAATATAATAAATGTATGTGTGTAAAAATCCTCTTTCAAGATAAGTAGGTCAGGAAGAAGTGGTTGAAGAGTTTCCTGCGAGTTAAGAAATGATTTAATTCTTCTTCTATTACCTGAAATATTAATGATTAACAGAGTTCCTGAATTTAGAGTAGCATGAGAACCACAGAGTGGGGTTCATCTAGGAGGTGTAGAACAGGAAAATTAAATGGCAGGAAATAGAGATAAGTGGGGGCATGGCCAACAAGAACAGCTAAAGCTGCTCCAGGAAAAGCTGATGGAAACCAGCAGCACCAAGAAAGCTGCCCAACTTGAGTTCTCAGCTCTCAGCAAATTGCTGCAAATATAAATTCATTTTCTGAGATGAAAATGTGGGGATTGAAGCTGGAAACTGGAATCCAACCCCTAAGAGAAAAGAAACATCCAGGACCGCTGGACAAGGACGGGGTTTTCAGAGCCTGCCTTTACACCTGCAGGAGGAAAGGAAGCTGAAATCCCAACCTGGCTGGGCTTTCCCAGCTCAGTGGGACACCTGGCAGCAGCCCAAGGTTCAATAAAATCCCTCCAGGTCCTTGCTGGAGTGCCAAGGCCACAGTGCAGGCTGCAGCCAGCAGTGAAAGGGATAATGATGATAAAGTCAAGGATTTAATTCTTTCCCACATCCCCCATAAGAGAGGGGCTTCATGGCTGAGGAAATGGTGCTGCCTGTTCCCCGACAGCCCCAGCTCTGGCAACGCCGCTTTAATGTGGAGCAATTTCCAAGTTTGTCCCCATCATGGGGCAGCAGGGAGAAATCAGGAGCTGGCTCCTCCCTGAAGGGTGTTTTTCCTCTTCAGGTGGATTGTGCAGAGGAATGGAAATGGCTCATTTAAGGCACTTCAAACACACGGCCAGAGGAGCCCAGAGCCCTGGCACCCTCTCGGAGGGGTTTTTAAACCACTTTTCCATCCAATGAGCAGCTGAGCGGAGCGACCACGGAACAAAACTTCAGTTACAGAGGGAAATAACCACTGCTTGGAGTGCCCAGGTAGGAGGTGTTTTATTGCCTCAGGCTCTGGGAGGATTTCTGGGTTAATTACAGAGTTAATTACAGCTCACTGACATAGGCAGAGCTGGGCTGCTTTGTGACATCTGATTTCCTTTTTTCCTCTAAAATGAGTGACAACCTTTAAACCCAGCTGCCTGTAAGGATTAGAGCACAAATAAGCAGCTGTGTTACATTTTTCAGATTTCCAGACCCCCCTGTTCTAGTCTGGAATTCAGCAGTGAGGCACAAAACCTATCAGATGGAGCCAGGCTTTAATTTAATTTAAATTTCCGAAATTTAAATTCTTTAAAATTGCTGTTGTCGCAACTCCTGGGAAAACGTTTAAGTCCCAGGCACACCAAAATCCATCATTATGAAGTTTCTGATGCCTGGCACTCATTTAAGGGCAATCTGATGATTTGCAACATTTTTCTCTGATCAGTAAAATTAGGCTGCAAGCTTGGCAAGGAATAATAAACATCTTATATCCTCTCCCACCATGTCTTTCTTTTCCAAAACACTGAATTATTGCCAATCACATTTTTTTTTAAATTATGCAACATCTACTTTTTATTTACGGGGATTAATTAGGGGTTTGGTTGGTTAATTGGCCAGTTGTTGCCTCAGAAATAGGAATCATAGAATGCTCTTGGAATGGACCCACAAGGATCATCACAGTCTGACCCCAAGCAATATTTCCAAAGGCTCTTGAGGAATGGATTTTTGTCTCACCTTCTGTCACATATGCAGGCATTAATTTGGCTTTCCAAGGAAACATGTCTTCAGTGAGGAACTTTTTATTTTATTTTATAGGTTAGGTGCACAAAAGAAGGGATGGAGAAGAGGCCACACAGAGCTTTTACTATTTCTTTAAATATGTAAAATACGACTATTAAAAAACCATAGAAAAAAAACTTCAGTTAAACAAACGTTTCAGCTCTAAATGAAGCCTGGCTGACTCAGTGTTTCTATATAAACATTGGTTTAAGCAGTAACTGATGTAGGAAGGAATCAATTAACAGGCTAAACGGTCATGTCAATTTGCAAAGAGAATTAAGAATTAAATGGAGAAACACCAATTTGTAGTTATTCAAGGTCTAGCTCTACATTTCCTACAAATACCAGCAGTGGAAATTTGGGATTCTGTTGCTCATTCATTTTTTTCTGCTATAAAACAATCAACATCAGCTCCTGGACAGAGTCTGAGGCACTTCCAGGTCTGAAACAAAATAAAAAACCTTGAATGGATCAACCAGAGGACTCTTTTCCCTGTGGTTTCCAAAATTACACCAGATTAAAAATGCATAGATAAATACTCAGAATATTTTTATTGGAGCCTTATAAAAAAAAAATCACTGAATAAGACAACCAGGATCTCCCATGCCCTTCCCACACATTTCTTTGAGTAAAGGCAGAATCTGATAAAACTATTTCCACGCACACAAAAAAAATTAGAGTTTTCATGATGCAGGTTGAATTTTCTCCCCAAAAGCTCACCCTGGAGAACAGCTTCCAGCCTAATAATCATAACATTCACTCGGGAGGCAAAGCTGGAGTCAGATTCTGAGAGAAAAGGGCTGAAATCCTGTTCCCTGAAACCTGCGGTGGTTGAATCAACGTGTCCATGAGCACGGACACAGCAGAGTCATCCTTTCCTTTCATTTTGTTCCCTAGATATGAAGAATTAAAAGCATTTGACTAAATGTAAATAAAATAAATTTTGGACCCTGTGCTCCTTTTGTGAGAGATTGAATTGGTGCACAATTCACTTGACCTAAACACCCCAAAGGCCTCAAGGAATCAGCCTGGAAGTGCAAATTTCTTCCCCTGAGTTTCCAGGGGGCACAGCTGAGCCACCAACTGCAGATCCCCAAAGCCAAAGGAGAGGAATCTCGCCAGTAACATCTGAATTTAATTTGTTTCACCAAAGAGCTTCACTTATTAGAACTATAAATGATGGGCATGATAAAATCTCCAATGGCCACGTCCTAAAATGCCCAGATTTTGGAAATTAATATTCCCAGAAGGAATGAAGGAATTAATGATCATTTACTGGGATTTGCTGGGCAAAACCTGTCCCAAAAAGAACGGAGAACTTTAATTCTAACTCCACGTGGAGAAAAATAGAGCTTTCCTCACCCACAGCTGGAATTATCTTGCACTGATGGAGGCAAACAAGGTCACCATAAGCCAATTCCCAGAACAGATTTATAAACTGCCTCCACCATAGATAGGTGGGCTAAAAATGACCCATTTTTATTTGAAATGGGCCTTTTTTTGCCCATTCGAGTCACGTGCAGTTTCCTGTCTCATGTCAGTGACTGTGTCGATTGAATCTTGCATTTATTGTCTGCAAATATTTTGAGATAAATTGGTGAAATGAAATTATTTCCCTGCAGGGGCCAGTTTTGTGTGGATGCAAGTTTTTGGAAATCATTGGACAATCCATTATCTGTTTATCTACTCTGTAATAAATACAACCATGGGGAAAAAAAAACAAAATCCTTTTTACTTTGTTTCTTCTAGTTCTTCTTTGCAGCATCTTGTGCTCCAGAATTCCAACAGGTGCCTGTGCAAGAGCACCAGGAGAAAGGATGAGCATCACTGATTATGGGATTTAGAGGATAATCCAGCCCAAATATCCTCCTTTATGGGTGTTCCCAGATCAGAAGGGTGTGTGCTTATATGGTTAAAAAACATATATTTTCCTGCCATAATTAAACTTTCTCAGCTTTTCATCCCAGTCCACAGCAGGATGGAGACCTTTAGAAAATCCTTGGGATAAATTGTTGTGCAGATGATGTCCTTGGTAAGGCAACAGAGAAGCTGGAATGATCATTGTGATAAAAGCCTTCCCTGATAAAGAAGGTTTAAAAGCAGAAAATGATGAATCAGGGTCACCAAGGTTGGTGACATGGCAAATGTCACAGGAAGAGTTGCTGTAAGCCAAGAAAAATTCATAGGAAACTTCTCAAGAGTCCTGGACTGTCACTTTTAGGATAAAAGTTTCTTTATCCACAGAAACAGGACAAAAAAAAAAAGTTGCTTTTCAGAAGCATCTGGCTTTTTGTTTGATTGACAGAATTTTAGGTGAGTGTGACATTCAGTTTTCTCACAGATCTGTCATGCTTTTGCATTTCAAATATTAACTGTGAGTAAGAACATTTAATTTGGGTATTTTTTTCCCTGGATCAAGGAGGGGAAAATCTTTTGTAAAAATCAGTGTGTTTTTTTGGTTTTTTTTTTTTTTTTTTTTGTCTCAGGAACCACTGTAGCATTTCCTAACCAAAATCAAAGCAAAGCTGTTCTTCTTTACCTTCTTTAATGCTATGAGGAGGTTTAAATGGAGTCACAAATCAAGTGAAAAAGCAAAGAGGAGAGACCTGAGAGAGACAAGAAATATCAGAATTGGAAGCATCATGAGAAACTACAGAGCTCCCACTGTAGTGGCAAGAAAAGATGCCAGGAAATGGCATTTTGGGTTTTCAAAGGGAAACCTAACAGGGATTTCAAAGGGAGCAACCGCAGGAAATTTTAATTCTCAGTGAGCAGAAAAGGGCACAGGAAAAAAGCAATTACAGAGATGACAAATAACTGAAATGTAAGATTGTATCCAGCAACAGCATCATTTGTGAGAATTTTTATTTGCTTTCTGAGGCTTTGCTGAAGAATTCTCTTCACTCTGGAGGCCTGGGGTCCAGTGTTGTGAGTGTTTTATAGCAATTAGAGCTGCAGAAGGGATAAAATACCTTAAACTGTTCCTAAACTCAATGCAGAGACTCCGAGATTCCCTTGCACCAGGGTGGGATTCCCTTCCAAATCCGAATAAATTGATTTTCTGAACAGAGAAGCTTTTGAGGCAATGCCTTTCTAAAGCACAACACTTTCAGTTCCAAGCAGAAGGCAGCATCAGTTCCCAAAGTTCTCTTCACTTCCCAAGGGGTGTTGAGAATGAAACTTTTTGGGTGTAATTTATGCCTCTCAAACAACTCCAGGTGGGAAGTGTGAGGCCCCACTGCAGCGCCTCTGATGGGTCCCTTCCAACTCTTTTCTGAATTATAGAACTTTTCGCACATTTTTTTTCTCTCATCCTACTGTAGAAGTTCAAAATAAGCCAGCAAAGAGTGGAAAACGTGCCCTTTTCTCCCCCTTGACTCTGAAGGAGGAGTAGCCTTGGTGGAGGCACCTGTGACAGTCTGAAGGCAGGAGAAATAAATCTTCAATCCTAAAATTTCTTCTTTTGAGGTCTCTGAGTCTGTGTTGAGCTGCTCCATTTCATTTATCCCTGAATTGGGATAAATCCATCCCCTCCCAAACTTCTTATTGAAAGTCACCTCATGCTAATTGGTGTGAGAAAATCCATGAATTGAATCAAATACGTGGCAAAAAACCACGTTAAAAATGTAATAATTCAACTGCTTGGGTAATCAAATCTGCCCTGGGGCTGGAGGGTTTACTAGGTTGGAGCTGTGCACATGATTTAAAAACTGATGGGTATTTTTGACCCCAGCATCCAACTCCCCCCAAAAAAATCAAAGGAAGCTCAATGAATTTAAAGGTATGGATTGGATGAAGCCCTGTGCATTTACACAGAATACTCAGAATATTGCACAGAATACATTTAATCAGAATATTATCAGCTGCAATATGACAAAACACAAAAATGTGTTAGAAAAATAAATAAGAAAAAGAAAAGAAATAAAAAAATAAAAGAAACACAAAACCAAAATAACTAAGTCTGTTCAGAGTGGGAAAAAAAAAAAACAAACCACAAACAATTTACAGGTTTCTGAAACTTTATTTAATACAGCAACCCCAAGAGCCAGAGATGCTAAGAGGCCTCTTTATCCCATTATTATACTGCTTAATAAAAAAAATCTACAACGGTTCCAGCCTGCAATTAAACACTGATTTTTCTAAAGAAAACGCTGCCTGAATGCAACCCTTCCATCCATCATTGCAGCTGACAACTCCTAGAAACGTGTCAAAAAAAGAAAAAAACCCCAGGATGGATCCAGGCTCAGCTTGTTCTGTAACAACAAAATTGACACCAGCCCAGAGGAAAAGGATTTGTCAGCCACTCTCAGCTCCAGCAGCTGCAGAGGCTCCTTTTTCTCAAAATTATAAGGTTCCCCCAAAGTGATTTTTGGAACAGAGTGAAAAAGAGTAATGTGCAAAAAAGTTTCTTATTAGGGATAAAAGACCCGATTAAACCCCAAATTCCGATGATTTGCAGGAGGAATTTAAATTCATTTGTGCTTCATTGTGCAGCTACTCCAAACTCACATCAAGAAAGAGGAATTTGCAGGCTAAAAAAGCACTAATTGAGGTGAGATAATAGAGGGAAAGTGTGCTGAGCAATAAAGAGGTAAAATAGGTAAATAAATAGGTAAAAAACAGTGTTTTGGTGAGACAGGAACTGCTCTTTCTGTTTTATTGAGGGCTGAACAGGCACAGAGGGAAGGGTTTGATGTCCACATCCCAAAATAGAAATAATAATGAAAGTTTCCTTCTCGCCCACGTGTGTCCCTCACTGCTGCTTTCCAAGAAATTACAGTTCAGGAGAACAAGTCAAGAAGAGAAAAGTTGCCTTTTTTTTTTTCCCCTTTGTTGAAGGCAGTCTAATAATTATTTCAGGTGTTGTGAGCATTTTGTTTAATTTTTGTGGAGCAGAAGTTGAAGATGGAAAGTAATTCCAGATATTATTCTGTGGAAATCAGTTAGGATCAGATGCCTAAGGGAATATGCAGTGCTTCCTTATGCAGCTTTATAAGATCTGAGTAGTCAAAATTATTAAATTCCCCAAATGCCCATGAAGAAAATGCCAAAACCACCAAAAAAATAACAGGATTATAGCCTTATTTCCAACAAATTCCATGTGTTTCAGTATTGTACCTTTTGAAAATCCAGCCACCTTTAAGAATCTGCTTCTTAATTGCTCTGTGGTCCCTAAAGAGCTGAGTCAGAGAAATCACAGCAGGTCCAACATTCCTTAAAAGAAATTAATAAATCCAGGTTTCATCTCATGGGTTACATCCAACTGTATAACAGAGATAATATTACATCCCTATCTCTTAAAGAAGCTGTCAAGATAAATAAAAAAAAGCCTGAAATGCTCAGATCTCTCAATAGTGAGGTGATGTGAGTGTCAGAATTAGCTAAGAAGAAGTGACAGTGTTGATAAAACACATGAAGGTTGTGGGGATATTCCAGCAAGCCCCTGTGGATCTGTTTGAGCTGTACAAATATTTTCTCAGTGTTACATTCATTTCACATCAAAATCAATCTTGGGAGATCAAATTGAGTTTGGGTTAATTGAATAGATGCCAATATCTGTAGAAATATTAAAAAGAAAGAGTAGAGTAGGAAAGGATTTGGAGCTTCTGACTCATGACAGTAAAGTTAAAACTAAAGGAAAAAAAATAGCTATGTTTAAAAAAAAAAACAAAACAAAACAAAACAAAACAAAAAAACCCCAAAAAACAGGCCTGAAGGTCTGGGTTTGGATTAAAAGGGATTTTAAAGACCAATGCATTCCAACTCCTTCTGCCCTTCCACATCCCAAATTTCTCCAAGCCCTGTCCAACCTGGGCTTGGAAAATTCCAGGGATCCGGGGACAGCCACAGCTTCTCTGAGCAACTTTAAAATTTCACCCAAATCACATCCCCAAAATTAATCATGGGCATCACCCCCATGGCCATCAATGGTTTATATTCCACTTGATTTCTGCCAGGATCAAAGTAGAAAAAAATGCACAGCAACATCTTAATGGAGATGAGAATTAGATTTAATTATTTCCCTCTTTCTCAGTCTCCCTTGGGTGACACCCCTCTATCCTCAGATCTCAGCCACGTCCTCTCAAAACTGAAAGTCACTTTTAATTCTTGATCAACTCACTGATTTCAGACCTGAGAAATTGCTCTTTGAAGTTGCTGTGCCTCAGTCCCAGAGAAACACAGGATTTCCAACCCCTTTTCTGTGCCCTCCAAATATCTCAGCTGCCCTGACAAAAGCCAAAAACTCTCCACCCAAACCTTTCCTGCCATTTTATGGTGTAATATTTCCCTGTGAGTATATCTGGGATGGCACCACTGGAA
Source organism: Petroica traversi (assembly GCA_025920805.1). Taxonomy (NCBI): domain Eukaryota; kingdom Metazoa; phylum Chordata; class Aves; order Passeriformes; family Petroicidae; genus Petroica; species Petroica traversi. The sequence goes on from JAHLSL010000022.1 coordinate 2,341,471, forward strand.
TTTTTCAAGACTGGCAGCCCAAATTTCTAAATGTGTTTTGATTTTTGGAGTTATCAATCAATCAATCAATCAATCAATCCTGTTGTCTTTGATTTGCACCTGGCAGAGCTGCTCAGTTCTTTTGCCATCTCCCTCCTGACAGGGCCAAGAAAACTGCACATCTGCAGACCAATATTAATATTGAATATCAATGATTAAGGGATTTTTTGCCAACGTTTGCATTTCAGCCTAGGGAAACAGCCCAGCAAGCTACAAGGATATTTAAGAATAACTTTCAAGCTGTGCTCAGCCTGTGAAAATCCTAAACTATTCCTAAAGGCTGCAAAAAAAGTCAAGTATATTGCAGGCTGGCTCGAATTCAGTAATTACAATGAATTCTAAAGGACAGAAAATCAGAAGAAAACCCTAAAAATGCTGAACAGGGGCTTGTGAGCCCTTTCCCAAGTAGGTCACCAGCTCAGCAGAGGAAGCAGAAGTGTAGAAAAAAATTCAGATAAATAAGAAATGGCAGAAATTAAAAGAAAAAAATAAAATAAAATTCATGGGATTGTTTTAGAGGCAAAGCCACAAGGACTTGGAGGCCGAGTGAGGCCAAATTTAGGGTACAAGGAAGGATATTTAAAGTGCCAATTTAACAGGAATTGTGCCCATCATTCTAGCTCTGTATCCTTTATTAATTGTTCTCAGCCTCAGAAAAGCTTCCTTCAGGCTTGGTTTTGCCCCCAGAGCTGTCAGTAAAACAGCATTTGATGAAAAAATCCCATTGCTCAGCCTTTGTCCCATGTGCCCTGTGCCCCTGGGGCTGGAACAATTCAGCTGCAGGAGTTTTCATCATCAACATTTTAAATCCTGCAACAGCATTTTTTTTCCACAAGAAAAATAAATTTTTTTCTCCAAGGAGACACAAAATATTGGAAAAGAGCAGGTTAATGTTATTCTGTGATCTTAGCAGGGCCTGGGCTGAGAAAAGGTTTTTAAGAGAGATGTCAAAGTCAAATCCAAGCCCCAAATTTGTTCGTCTAAATTTTACCTGTCCAGGCTCAGAGTGCTCTGTATCCTCAGGGATTTTCCCGAGGTTCAAGCAGGGTTTTGCTCTCATATCCAGAATTTATTACAGCAGATACTCTGGAGGGGTGGAAAAGCAAAAAACAACAAAGCAAACATTCCAAAACCTGACTGCAGCAAAGTCAGCCTGTAAAGAAATATCTTTGTGCCATTGCTCAGGAATTAAAGGGGAAAATACAACAATTAATTAATTATTGGGGCTGCAAGATGCTAATTATCCATGAACCTTCTTCAAACCTGGAAGGAAATGAGCACAACCTCTGGCTGGGGCAGAGTGTAAATGTTTCAGGAGGGCTGCAAGTGGGAGATCCCTGGGTCAGGGATGTAAATGCAACCTGAAGGGAAAAAACATTCATGAAGAGCTGGAAATGGAGCTAGTTAATTAAAAAATATATATATTAAGGAAAAAAACCCAAGAGAAAATAGCAGATTTTAAGGCTTCTGGAGAGCAAAGATCACTTCCCTGGCTAAATAAGCAAACTGAGGGATGGAAAAGCCAGAGTTGGGTGTGGGGGCTGAGCTGCAGCAAGGAAGGTGTGGATGTTTGCTTGCTTTGAATCTGCTGAATTCAACCAAGTGTCTAGGCTGCAGGAGTAGGATGGAAATCATTGCTGTCCCTCCCTCAGCCTCGTCACCACTAAAAATTCCTTAATATCACAGAATGGGTTGGGTTGGAAAGGACCTTAAAGATGGTTTTGTTATCTTGCCATGGGCAGGGACACCTTCCATCACCCCAGGTTGCTCCAAGCCCTGTCCAACCGGGCCTTGGGCACTGCCAGGGGTGAAAATGATTATTCTGAAATTTCCCCAGGATTTCATTTTGGAAAAAAAAGAAATAAAATTGTGGGTAATGCTGGGAAGTTCCTGCAGCTCCCAGCAAAAGCCTGGTCTTGGTGCAGGATAGACACAATACCCTCAATAAAAATAGGAATTTTATATTAATGAGGTAGGAATGAGATAAGGCTGGGAGAAAGCCAATTAATCTGGGTCACCAGCTGGAACCCTGCAAAGCAAAAAGCACAGGAGCCCAAATTCTCTGAATGAGAGCAAAACAAAAGGGCAGAGCCATCAGCAGCAGCTCTGATGTTCCTTAAGGAGTGGGGATGGCAGAGAAAAATCTGCATTGATGGTGGTTTTTAAGCAACAGAAGTCGAGGAGAGCAGCCCTGCACTGAACAGGAGCAGTGCAGGATATTTCTTGTCAGGGTAATTGGAATGAGAACCTTTCCTGTTTTGAGGAAAATTAATCCACAAACAGCAGAGGTTTCTGTCCAAAAAGGAGACAGAAGAGTCCTGGAACTTTATTGGAATAAAGGGAGAGGCCATGGGGCATTTCCCCTGGGGTCTCTCAGGTTTTTGGAGGACGCAGCCTCCTTTTTATCCCAATTTCCTGCCTGTCCCTCTCTCTTTCCCCATGGGCTGAGGTATTTGAGAGCCCCAGACTTCCCAGAACACCCAAAACCTGAGACTCCCCTCTAATGTAGAATTCCCCTCCTTTGTCCTTCCCTTGTGTCACTCAGTGGAATTCCTTATGGAATTTATGGATCTTCTCATTGCTCCTTTCATCTTCCAATATTCAATTTTATTGATCAGCAGACCTTTGATTTGTTTGTAAATGCAAATTTCCCTTGTTCCATTCATCACTCAGTGGAATCTTACCTATTGTTTCTTTTATCTCTCAGTGCTGATTTATCCACTGGCAAGACCCACAGTTTGTTCCTTTCACTGTCGACACAGAGAGAGTGGCATTGCTGAGCCTGGAGAAGAGAAGGATCCAGGGACATCTCGTTTTGGCCTTCCAGTAAATAAAACAGCTTAGCAGCAGGAGGAATGACTTTTTACACAGGCTGATAATCACAGGACAAAGGGGAATGATTTGATACCGCCCAGTTTTAACGTGTAGGGCACATTTGTGCTGTTTAAAAAATGTTCTCTGATGTTGCTCTCTGATTTTCATTGAGATTTATTCTCCAGGACTGAAGAAATTCATGTCTTGTTTCATAAAAGCTTGGTGGCCACTTCACGTGATGGACTCAAGGTCTATGAACACCAAAGCAATTGTCAGCTCCTGTGAAAGAAGCATCAAAGCACTGAGAAAGACAAATCCTGCCTGGGGCTGAGGAGGAGATCAGCCCTGCCAGTAAGGGCTGACATGTGCATTAATTCTGCTTTTCCACGCCACTTCTCAAAATCAAAGTGGATTTAGGATTATTTTGAAAAAAAAAATAAAAATCCCTAGTTTTGAGCAATCTGAGACAGTGGATGGTGTTTATGGGGTGAAACAAGAAGAGCTTTAAGGTCTCTTCAACCCAAACCATTCTGTGATTCTAAGATGCACAGTTAAAAAATTCTGTATCTCCGTAAAAATATCAACTTCCCAAAAACACGAAGGAGACATGAAAGGAGAGAAAAAAAACCCCAACAAAATTGCAAAATTGCTTTCGCTCAAAACAAAAAGAAGCATTAAAATGATAATGGCAGAACAGAAACATCTCCTAGCAACTTCTACAAAATTAAAAGGAAATTAAAAGTCAAAACTTCAAGCCTGCTTTTAATCAGCTGTGCTGGTTTGTGGATTCAGCTCATCAGTTTGAGCTCTCTCAGCACCATCCTGAGCCAGCCCCTCCCTCCCCACGGGGCTGAAACATCCCTGCTCCCCCAGGGACCTGACAAATAAAATCACTGCTTGTCACAGCACAGGATTTTTGAAATTAGGGCCCTCTGTCGTCAGTGGTCACACTGAAACAGAGCAAAAATCACTTTTTAATGTGAGGAAAGGCTCCTAAAACAGAGTATTTTCCTACTTCAGCAGTGAGCAGCTGGATGAGGATGTTCAAAGATTCTGAAGGAAGGTTTAAAGCAGAACTTCAGCACAGCACTCAGGGCACAACAGAATTATAACAAACCAAGACACATTCCCTGATGCAGAACTCCTTTGATGGACTCTTCTCCCCACAGACTGCAGCCTCCTTGTATTCTGAGCTGATTAAATTGTTCCTTTAATTAGCCTGCTAAAATGAACTCGCTGCTGGACTGGCTGCTC
>JAHLSL010000022.1:2352661-2381706 GCA_025920805.1 Petroica traversi
AAGGAAAGGAAAGGAAAGGAAAGGAAAGGAAAGGAAAGGAAAGGAAAAAAGAAAAGTGTTTTGTTTTTGAGCTACCTGTTCTGTGATTTTTGGTGTGTGGGGTGTTGTTTTTGTTTGTTTGGTTTGAGGTTTTGGAGTTTTTTTGTTTTGTTTTTGTTTTGGTTTAGGTTTTTATTTTTGGTTGGTTTGTTGGTTGGTTGATTTTGGTTTTGTTGTTTTCTGGTGGAGATTTTTGGTGTTTTTTAGTTTTTTTTCGTTTAGTTTTGGCTCGTTTTTTTTTTTGTTGTGTTTTTGGTTTTTTTTAAATTTGTTTTGCTTTTTAATGCATAGAAATGGGTTTGATGTGTTTGATTTTAACCCCAGATATTGATGGACCTCCTGTTTCCCTGAGAAATCACATTTCTGGGCAGATACCAGTGCTCATGGCCACAGCTTGAGCTGGAAGACCTACAGGAAAGTTTCATCCCTGCAAGCCCAGATTCTGTCTCATCTGAGGCCTGTGACTCGGAAATCTTTAGGTTTGCCTTCTCAAAAATTGAACCAATTATTTTCCCTTGTGTATAACTGATAAAGTTTGTGATTCTTTATGTGTTCTGAGTTCTTTAATAAGAGAGACATAAAGTGCTTGTAAAGCCATGATCATAAACCTTTTCTTATTGTCAACCATAAATAATGCAAGATTTAATTGTGTTGTTCACTGTAATACACAGAAATACAAGCAAGACACAAAAATCTTATAATAATCTGCCCTCAGCAAAAGATTATTTTTTTCCTGTGTGAAATTAAAGAATTTACTTTAAATGGAGGAAGTGAAAGCTTCTAGCAGATGATACAACCATGCAAGAAGCTCTGTGTCCTGAGGAAAAACAGTCTGGGATGGTGTGGACAATAGGTTTAGGTAAGGAGTTCAGGGAAAAAGGGAAACAGGTTTTGAGAAAGGAAGTCAGGCTTTGCAATTCAATTCATCTTTGAGATTAATTTGGATTAATTTGGGATGTCTCTTACTGAACGTGGATGTGAAAACTCATACAAAATCAGATTTCTGGCCTGGCTGGGGTTGGATTTATTTGATTTCAGGGCTTGATTCATTTCTCCTCTCAAAGGAATGTGGTTCAACCTGCCGTGGCCTCAGTGTCCCTGTGCCACAGCTGCAGCTCCTGGGAATGTCACATCAGGGGATCACAGGCTGGGGAAGCTTGGAAGGGACACTGGAGGTGTCAGGGCCTCCCAGAGCAGGTCCCTCAGGATTGTGACCAGATTTGGGTATCTCCAGGGATGGACACTCTACACCCTTTCTGGACCATCCAGGTCGCTGCGCAAGAATTTCTTCCTCACGTCCAGGTGGAACTTCTTGGCCATCAGGTCCTGTCCTTTCCTCCTGTGCCACTGCTGGGCCCAACTTCTGACCCCTCCCTGCAAATACTTAAAAACACTGATGTTTATTTTATATTATAAAGTGTCTTAATGGGTCTCCTCTTATTTGGCACCATAACTGAGCCTTGAAGTGAGTGCATTTATGCAGGATCTTGGCCAATGGAGACAATGGACTCTAAAATACCATTCAATGGACTAAATGGATGAAATGTTATATTTTAGGTGGTTATTGACCCCAAAGGGAGCTGAAACATCCAATTTGGATGTGGACATTGAGGTGTTGTCTGAATTTCCCAATGTCTTTAACAAACTCCATCTCCCACCTCCCTCTGAAGTCTCAGAAAGAGAGAGGATGGCTTCGGACTCAGGGCCTCCCACCACAGCCCAGCACAAAGGAGCTTCTAACAGGAACTGGAAGGGTAAACTGGTCTAAAAATCACTTTAGGCTGACAATTAACCCCAGTGTAAGCTCACTTTTCCAGCTTACCCAACCTTACCCCAATTCAATTTGATAGGCTCAATCTGTACCTAGGAGAAACATGAATCTTTTCTTAAGCTTAGCTTTAAACCTGCATTTTAATGTATAAAAAGTAAGGGCTGCTCTCCTCCTCTTGAAGAAGAAACAGAACTGCAATTGAGTTGAAGTGGCCAATGGAAAGCAAGGAAACCAATGAATAAAACAATGCATAAAACGATTTCTGAGGACAGGAACAACTGCTCTGTCAACTTTTTAGAGACTGTTATTAGGAATGAAGATTTCATTGTGTGTCACTGGGAAAAAAATCTTTCCTTAGCTTGGAAAAAGAATTTTGCTTATTCTTGAATAAAATACAATGGAAATAGAGAAGGGATCATTGAAAGATTTGGTTTTTTTCAAATAGAAATGCTGAAAAGATGAAAGGAGTTTATTTTTAAGAGAGTTAAATAACATGTTTATTTAAGATGAATACAAATCAAATATGTTTTTTTTCAAACTCACAAAGCACCTTCGATATTTGGGTGAAATTAAGTTTACAGATCCCAACAGGCAGTGCAGAATCCACATAATCCAAGGGTCTAATTTGCTGCCTTTATTTCAGGGGTGTCCCCGAGGTCAGGAGCAGTAACAGAATATGGGCACATCTGGAGTCAGAGCCCCAGGACTCAGCAGGAGTCAATTTTATCCAAGAAAAACAGTGAGGAGATAACTCAAGGAGGGTTCACTCGACAAATTATCCTCGTGCAGCTCCAAGCACTTGCCTGATATTTATTGCCTTCTCTTTTTAGTATCTCCAACCCAGCCAATTCCTTAAGTAGTTTGATTTTCCTGCTCTTGCCCCTCTGTCTCCAACACCCCACAGAGGACACCCTCAGGAATAAAAACTCCTGGCTTTTTTTTTATGCCCTCCTTTCTTTAAACACTGGGAAGTTTTGCTGTTCATTACAGCCCCATTGTGTTCTTCAGTAACACCCTGAGCACTGAATTGGGTGCTCTCTGTAATTGCAGCCTCCTTCCCACAACCCCAGGGCTTTTCCTCTTGCATCTTCAGTCAGGTTCATCGAGAGATTATTTAGAATTGTCAATAAATTCACCTGTATGCTCTGGCTGATGGCTGGTGCTGCAGTGTGGGGCTGGGGCTCTGTCACCAATGGATGTGGGAGTTAAATAAGCCCTTGCTTCCTCCCAGGCCTCGGCAGCAGGCAGTGACCTTATTGAGATGACCAGCACCTCAAAACCCACTCACGTTCCAGGTCCTTTTAATAATGACTGATTCTGTCTATTATAATGATGCTGGAATGGTTTTATCCTTTTCTTTCTATACCTTTTACCCAGCTCTGTGCACCCACGAGCATCAGCACAGCTGTAACCCTTCCCTGAGCCTGGTGCTCAGTGCTCTGTGAGTGCCCTGCAGGCCCTGAGACTGAAGAGCCCAGAGCTGCAGAGCCAGGGACACCAAACATTCTGCTGGCTCAGGAAGCCAAGGGCCCCTGGCAGGACAGATTCTGGAAACTCGAGCTGAGCCCAGCCCAGCCCCAGCATTGGGCTCCCTTGTTGGATCTGTGCTGTGTAAGGTCTGTAACTTGTGTGTGTGATTGATGGGTGTGTGCATTGTGTCACCTGGGGGAGGTGATGCATCCGACAGGATCCTGATTAAAACACCGACCCCCAACCCTCTCACTGTGTCTGGCTTCATTTTCCTAACACCAGGAAAAAGGCATCAATAGAACAAATTATTTATTAATAGACAAGAAAACTAACAGATATAAGACTTAAAACAAACTAATACTATACAGGTATAAAACAAAAATAAAATCTACGAGTAGATTTCATACAGTGCACGACAAGGTACCCTTTAAGTTCCAGCTAGCGAAGAAAAAGTATAAGCTTAGGATTCACTGTATCTTACCATCCATTGTTGGTAAGATACAGTGGTAAGATACCATCAAGATCCTTTTTTCAATTTCCAGAGCAGCAACCACAAACCTGCATCCAAGACACAGGGAGAAGTCCCTTACACCTTTAAGGTGTGATTATAAAGTCTTCTGCCTCTGTGATAATTCATGTATCTTTTATAGGGTAAAACAGTGTCTCCCAATTATCATTTTTTCTTTATCTCTTCCCAGATCTGCTCTCCAGACTGGGATGTTTATCCCTGAAGTTTCAGCCTCCTGGCCTCAGAGATAACCTCTGCTGGCCTTGGGCTATTTCTTTGTGCACCAGTTGCCCGTGGTGTGCAGGAAGTGGGGGCAGGTGTCCTGCCACACCCTCCCTGTTCCCCAGCCAGGTGCCATTCGGGCAGATTTTTATTCTGGAAAAAAAAACAAAACCATTTTCAGGTAACACTCGGCATCCAAACCCCATTCCCCAGTTTCCACGAAGGTGCTCAGCAAATGTCAAGTATTTTTCATAAATTGATTCAGAATATCCACGAGGGGGATTAGGAGGAAGCTCAGCTCTGATATTGATTAAGTCTCACACCAACACAAGGGCTCGTTTTTAACAAGAGGTTTTCAGGCACATCTGTTGTGTTCTAAGCCCAGGTTGATGCTGAGCAGCAGCAGGAAAACAAAGGTGGTTCTTATCTTTGATTAATTTTCTTGTAATTCTTGGAGTAGAAAAAAGAATAATGCTTAGTTAGAGGCAGCCAATCAGGCAAGGAACTATTTTGTGACAAAAAGTAGCAAAATGCATCAGGGCCTATTAAAAATATAATGAGAAATAAGTGTGGTTTCTTTCCTGCTTTATTTCATTATTGGATTTTTGGGTGCATCCAGAGAAAGAGCAATGAGTAAAATAAACAAAGCAAATTAAAATGATGAACAGAAATTAGTTTTTAGGCTAAATAAAGGTTTTAAGGATCTGTTTGAAGTAATGAAGGGACGTAAGAAAACTGAAGAACTCAGAGACTTTAATATGGGTGAGGTTTATAACATTAACTACAGCAAGATGTCACAAAACCCCAATAAAACCAGGCTTGATTTCCTGATTAGGGTAGAGAAATATTCTTACAAGAGGAATTTCCAGCTAATTAATTTAAATCTCAAGGATGGGAACGTGGCCTGCTGTTCTGATCAGCTGGAGATGACGTAGGAAAAGCAGATGGAGAAAAGAAAATGTATGAGAAAGGAAATATTGAGAGATCAGAAAATGCCTTCTCCTAAAAACTGCTTACAAATATTCACGTCAAAAAACTACACAAAAAAAAATTACAAAAAAAAGTGATTCACACTAGGTTTTCCTCTAAGCTGGTTGTGATAACCTAAAAAAAAACCCAACTCATTTCAGTGACCTTTGAGGGAATAAATAATGGATTCCAGGTGAAATATTTTAGGCTGGAATGTCATACGTGTTCCTTCAGTGGCATTTTTGTGTTTCCAGTGTGGCTCCTGAGAAAAATTCCCTTTGAAACATGAATGCCTGAGCACCTCAACTGGGAAATTTGAGTAGTGAGGGGAGAGGGTTGGGACCAGAGCTCCATCTCCTGACCGAAATTATTCTCTTTTTCTCTGCTCTTGTATATTCGAGTTGGTGGAATTAAGTTCTGTAGGGTTTATGAAATGTTCCCATTCTGTGGGCGTTTCAGAGGTCTCCACTTTGCATTTTTCTTTTCATGGTAAGCAGGAACTGCCTGATACTGCGTGGTTCCTGCCTCGTAGTGGGATCCTAAAAATTATTCCATTGTATCAGGACCCACCTTGCTGACTGAGTGAAAGTGGCCACAGCTTTAACTTATCCACTACAGATGGGAAAAAGCGAAAATCAGACTTCAAATTATTTTTTTCAAAGTTTTAATCTCTTTATTTTCTCACAAATTTGATTTTTGGAGTAACATTTGAGGCTGTGCACATCAGGGATCAGGTGCTATTTTGCAGTAATGAAAGATAAACATATAGAAAAAAGAAGGTTAAATGAGAATTTGGTTACAAACATTATATATTTTATATCTGAAATGTTTAGGTGGAGCTGGAAAACCAGGACTTGGAGGAGAGCTGCACATTTATGGACAGAGCAACAGAAATGAGTATTTCTTCAAAGGGCATTGAATGCCTGTTTTGGGGTAACTTTGGAAGCCCCAAATCTCCTCTGACTGCACAGAACATCTCTGTCCATAACCACTGGGAAATACTGAATGACAACCAGGATATGCAACAGCACTTCAGTCTTAGCAAGGAAAACTCCTTTTGTCATGTCCTTAATTTTGGTTCTCCCAGGTCCTGAAAATAACTCGGTGCAATATTTAATGGGGCAAAAGCCAGAGTTGGTGCACAGATCCTATAAACCCTGACACTTGAATCTTTTTTTCATTTTTTATTTTGTTTTGTTTTGGTTTGGTTTTTTGCTTGTTTTGTTTTGTTTTTTTGGGGGCTCTTTTTTGTTTGTTTGTTTTGGGGGTTTATGTTTGGTTGGGTTTTGTTTTGGGGGTTTCTGTTTGTTTGGTTTTGTTTGGTTTATTTTGTTTTCCCTCTAAAAATCTAAGCTGCAGTAAAGAAAAAGCTTTAACTCTCCCAGTACCAAGAAATAAACATTAGCTCGAGACTTGTATCATCTTTGTGACTCAAGGGCCAAAAAGAAACTTGTGCACCAAGTTATGGTGGAAATTCTGTCACTGCATATTTTCCATCTGAGAGGAGGGGGACGCCAAAACCCCGAAACTCCATCTCCAAGAGTCCCAAAGGGAATCCCAAAGCTGCAAACCTGCAGCCCCATCAGCAGGAAGGGCGAACTCAGCATCTCTTCTCCCACAGAGAATTTCAGCATCCCAACCCAGCCTAAACCCCACGCCGGTCCCAGATCCGCCTTCTGCGGGTGCGCGGCCGGGCGGGTGCGGGAGGTGAATCCAACATCCCCGGGATGCTGGAAATCCTTTTCCATCCGCTCCCATCCCTCGGGGGGGACGCCGGGGGTCTCGGCGAGGTCCGAGGCTCTCGGGGCGGGTCTTGGGCAGGTGGGGGCGGGCAGAGCATCGGCTTTTGGCAGCATCAGCTTTTGGCAGCATCGCGGCGGGCGGAGGCAGCGGCAGGAGCCGGCGGCTGCTGCGGATGATGAGAACTTTGCGCTGGCTGCTGCTCCCGCTGGTGAGTGTGAGTGCGGGTGTGAGTGTGAGTGAGTGTGTGGGTGAGTGTGAGGGACTGTGAGTGAATGAGTATGTGTGTGAATGGGTGACCTGTGTGAGTGTGAATGGGTTTGTGAGTGTGTGAGTGAATAAGTGTGTGTGACTGTGAGTGTGTGAATGAGTGAGTGAGTGACTGACTGTGTGAGTCAGTGTGAGTGAATGAGTATGTGTGTGAGTGAGTGACTGTGTGAGTGTGAATGGGTTTGTGAGTGGGTGAGTGAATGAGTGTGAGTGTGAATGAGTGAGTGAGTGAGTGAGTGAGTGTGTGAGAGTGTGAGTGAGTGACTGTGTGAGTAAATGAGTGAGTGAGACTGTGTGTGAGTGTGAGTGTGTGTGTGTGTGTGAGTGAGGGAGTGAGGGAGTGTGAGTGAGAGTGTGTGTGTGTGTGTGAGTGTGTGAGTGTGAATGAGTGACTGTGTGAGTGAGTGTGAGTGAGTGAGAGTGTGTGAGTGAGTGTGAGTGAATGAGTGAGTGAGACTGTGACTGTGTGAGTGTGAGTGTGTGAGTGTGTGTGTGAGTGAGGGAGTGAGGGAGTGTGAGTGAGAATGTGTGTGTGTGAGTGTGAGTGTGTGATGTGAATGAGTGACTGTGTGAGTGAGTGTGAGTGAGAGTGAGTGTGTGAGTGAGTGAATGTGAGTGAGTGTGAGTGAATGAGAGGGATTGTGTGAGTGAGTGAATGTGTGAGTGAATGAGTGTGTGTGAATGAGTGTGAGTGACTGTGTGAGAGTGTGAGTGTGTGTCAGTGAGTGTGAGTGAATGAGTGAGTGATTGTGTGAGTCTGAGTGAGTGTGAGAGTGAGTGTGTAAGAGAATGTGAGTGAATGAGTGTGAGTGAATGAGAGGGACTGTGTGAGTGAGTGAGTGAGTGAGTGAGTGAGTGAGTGAGTGAGTGAATGAGTGTGTGAGTGTGTGAGTGAATGAGTGTGTGAGTGAATGAGTGAGTGTAAGTTTGAGTGTGAGTGACCGAGCTCCGCGGGGTTAGCGCCGGGGCGGGGGGAGCGCACATCTGGGGCCGCCCAGATGTGGATGATCCGCGGCCGCCCCGCTGCAGCCGGGCTGGGGCAGAGCCCGCCGGCGCTGGGGAACTTTTGTCCCGACAGGGTGGGGGCAGAAAGAAAGACAAAGAGGAAAATATGGAGAAGAAAACATAAAATAAGGCAGAGATGTTAGAGGGGGGGAAAGAAAAAATGATCCCTGAGTTAAGGTTTTGACCTGGCTGCTTTCATTAAAATTTTCCAGTTTCAGGATGCTGTTAATAAATGACTTTTTATTTCCGTTCATTAGAATTGGACAGAAGAGCGCCGCTAAATCAGAACGGCTGTAGCAGGGCTTTAGAGGGACACAGGGGACAGGTTCCTGTCCCAGCTGTCCTGAGAAAGGCAGCTTTGCAGAAGGAGGAGGAAACCAGAAAGGAATCGTTCCTCCTGATGGATGGGGGGCATTTTCCTCCCTGAGAGGGCAGGGATGTGTTCAGTGCTGCAGGTTTCTGATGCAGGAGCATGAACTGATTCGTGTCTGTGGGGGCTGAGGGCAGCAGGGGTGGCTGTGCCTCTGGACATCAGGGTGAGCACAGGGACACAACCCAGGCATGGCCAGCCCTGAACCCACCTTCCCCCATGGAATCGCCCGGGCTGATTAACAAAACTCAGTGCAAATTCAAGCACGGTCATTTCTCTTCTTTGCCCTCAGTCCTCAGCCTCGGGGAAGTGTTTGGAACCCTCCCTGTGGGTGTGACTGCCAGGGACTCATTAACTCCAACTTTACTCCTTTCACAGTGAAATGTTCTGCGTGGGCTGGGATTCAGGCTCCTGCTGTGGTCAGGAGTCCCAGGAAATATTCCATTTTGTCCCGAGGAAGCCACGGGGTGGCTGCTTCTCTAGGGCCTGCTTTCCTCTGTTGATAATTGTGAGAGCCTAAAAGGCTGCAGATGGGTCTTTACCTTTCCTTTTGAAAAGGTGAGAAGTGGGATGTAAATTTTCACAGCTGCACAACCTCTGAATCTCACAGTCTCCTCTGTGTTTGCACAGATTTATGCACAAGGGGCAGCTCGTGGGTCCTTGCTGGGCAAACCTCACTACTGTAGTTATTATCATGTGCAATAATGATAATAATTTTCAAGCAAAACCAGTCAGCCTAAAGGGGCAGACTACAGCAGGTGAAGTGATTTTGGCATCTGGGCCAGCCTTTTTACACCAAAATAGAGGAAACAACTCATTCTTGCAGCTGTCAGCAGAGTAGAGCTGATTCCAAGTGATGGATCAGCACATCTGGGGGCTGCCATACATCATTTTAATATCGCAGCATATTTCAGCAGGCTCTGCCCACAGTAAAAGAAATTCTGTAAACTGCATCATCTACACAGATTTGGGCCTCAAAATCGGAATCTCAGCTCTGTGTCTGGGGAGATGTCAGTGGGGTTTGTGTCTCAGTCCAGGTCTCTTTGCACGCTCAGTTAAGCAGTCAGGGAAAGCCTGAGACCCGCAGGATGCTCTGAGGAAAAAATCCTTTCCTATTTCAAAGTATCAGAGAAATAATTCCTGTACAGATCCTGAAAATAAGTCAATAATGAGAGAAAATTAAACAGAGGGCTAATCCTGAAAACTTCTCCTGTGGAACTGGGAGCTGTTACCTCCTGTCAGCTCTGCAGGGATGGTGCAGGATATACTTTGTGCCTTGCAGAAAAGAGTCCTTGACACTAAAAAATTGCCATTCACTGCTAAGTGACAAGGAACAGAGAGCAGGGGAGGCTGAAATGCATAAAAATTACTTTTCCTGCCTTTCAGAGTTTCAGGAAGCAGAGGACAAGGAGCAGAAAAGGCTCTGCTGTCACTGCTGTCCCTGCTGTGCTAAACTGCCTTCCCTTCAAACACCCCCACTTCCCATTTCTGGGAAGGGCTTTAGTGGGATCTGATGAATGGGGGTGAGAATGGCAGCACAGAAGGGTCAGCACTGTAATTCCCTTCAGCAAAGCATTCCTTGTGGGAATGAAAAAAAGGATCCAAACCCATGCTGAGCTCCCAGTAAAAAAAAAATCTGGGGGTCTCCATTTCCCTGTTTGGCAAATATTGGCTAATTTGTGCTTCTCCTACCAAGCTGCTCCCTGCAGACCTTCTCTTCCTCCTCACAGGGAGCTGGAGGTGTGCAATAATCTGAGTTTGGGTGGTTTTTAGCCTGCAGGGAGTTAATGGAGGGAGACAGGCTCCTGTACAGGCTGTCACTGTCCCCAGAGAGGTGTCTGAGCAGGGCGGGAGGAATCCTTCCCTGGAACTGCTTGTCTGCTTTCACTGATCATTAAGGGAGGCTTGATGGGGGAATTTAGATTAATCATCTACAATTAACTGTCTAAAATTAGGAATCTGGTCTAAAGCTACTCATTGAGCCTCTTTCAGAATTACTGGGAAGAGATGGAAACACTCCAAGAATACAGATCCATTAAATGAACTTGCTGAAGGACTTTGACTTCCAGGTTTCAGGACTTTGGGATTAGATGATGTGAATCCCACCTGCAGGCAAAAAAAGATACAGAAGGGGAGAAATTTCTCTTTAATTTACAAGAATATTTACAATAGTAGAAAACGTGGATCCTCAGTTATTAGTGTTCTGTTATTCTTCAAGCATTGATAATAATTAAATGCTTTCCCTAATTTAGCACAGTGATGATAAATTAATATTTCTCGAGGTAATACTAATTACACAGGGTTTATAAACAAGATTAATTAGCATGGCTGTGTTGTCTCACAAAGAATGCCTATGAGGGAACAAATACAATGATATACATGGATAAATGTGTACAACAAGTGTTGTTCTCTATAAGGTCATGCAGTTAAACACAGTCGGATAAATACCGTCCAATCCACAGAGGGGCATTCAAGCATTGCCTCAAAGTCTTGAAAACAATATTGAAAATATATTCCTCCAAATGACTGTGAGGCAATCAGAGCTGCAACTTCCCTTCTTCCAGAGGTAATCGAGTAAGAGAGAGAAAACAAACACGGAAAATATCCTCTGGGTAGTCATTTTCAGGCAAAAAGGCTCCTTAAATGATCTATTTAACTGACTGGAGAGGAGGATTGGAAATGAGCCTTTAGCTTTGGGCTTGGAAGCATCTGGGATCAGGAGGAGCTGGAAGCTGAGGGCAGGACTTGGTGAGAGAGGTGAATCCTCTACTGGGGACTGGAGTTCTGTCACTGCTTGGGTGACCTCGAGCTTTTCAGAGTCCAGAGAGGTAAACATGGCTTGGGGATGGTGGAGAAACCTAGATGGGTGCAATTGAGCTTGTAGGAGTTCAGCTGACTTTTTTTACTGCGTAAGAAGTATTTTTTTTTTTCTCGTTTCTTGCCGTTTTCTGACAGAACACAGCACTGCACATATTGCATCCTAAATATCCCAGAATTACTGATAGGACTGGGTTGGAGGGAAAGGGTTTTGCTGCAGTGACTGGGAATGCAGCTGTGAACTGGCCAGGAGCTCATGGAGCTCGGGGTGGGCCCCAGGTCCCCCCAAAGTACATGTGAAAATTGCCTTCAGTGTCCTGCACTTCCCAAAGATTTTTAATTAACACTTGGCTTTTTGAGAAGTTAAACAGATGGAAGATTTTGATGAGATACATTACAGACTGGGAAGTTTATGAAAAAGGCTGTTTATTCAACCTGTCTTCAACTGTTTATTTTTTTTTTTCCCATGAGCCTTCCTCCATCCTAAAAGTCTTTCCTGCCCGTCAAAATTGCACTGAAAAAAAAGTGTGTATTTCAAAGCATGCCCTGATTCTTGGACCAGCTTTCAGGACTAACTGAACACTTCATTCCACACTTAAAAATGGAGATACATTGATGGTCTTTGCTGGGCTTTTCTATATTCTAAAATACCAGGAATACTCCAAGGGCGGAGTCCGTGTGCGACATGAAGGGCAGACAGCTCCGTGTGAGGGAGAACTGAAATATTCAGGCATCAGAGTCACATCAGCAGAGCTTGGAATCACAGGGAGAACAGGATTGATCCCAGAGCATCTCTGAGATGGGATCTGAGTGATGCGGAAGGAGCAGTGCTGAATATTCTCAGTCAATGATTTATGCACTTGATGCCAAACCTGCTTGAGAGGCTTCAGGATTGCAGGGTGTAGGAAGCTGGAACAGATCACTGGGAGGAGCCTCCAAGCTCTGGAAGCCTTCTCATCTTGTCAATGAATCCAGCCAATTCTTCCAGCTTTGATTAATTTTCCAAAAAAAAGATTGAATGTTACTGCAGGCTCTTTGATCCTGTCGAGTTGCTTTTTCAAAGGTGAATAATAAATTTGGTGCCCAGCTTTGAAGCACTTCCCTTGTTTGCAGAGAGCACAGAGAATGTCCCTGCTTTTCCCGAAGTGTCCTAATGGACTTTTAATGAGTGAAGAGCTGTCTTTTGAGTGATATCTAAATTACAGTGTTTCTACCCCCCACAGCAGCTTAGGGGCTCCATTTTTGAATGGGCTTTCAGGAAAGATTGCTTTTAATTAAATTGCACTAAGCGTGGCATGAGGATGTTGCTAGAAATTCTCCTCCCAGTGCTTGGTAAATCTCCTGTTGTCCAACACGAGGAAATCACAGCCCAAAGTGCCATTACTTTGATTTTTCTGTGTGGATTTGGGGAAATAAATGAGCTATCATGGAACTAAGGAAATAGAAAACAATGCTATGCTTACTCTCAGTGAATAAGCCACTAAAGGTTTCGGTGCAATAACCTTAGAAGATGTGAAGAAAAGGAAGTCTAAAAGTAAGTGCAAGCCCAAAATCTGATTCTCATGGTTTTTAACATGCTCAAGATTGTCAGAGGTAATTTTGTAGTGTTCACTGTGTTCCAGGCAAGATTGTTTTTGTGGCAAGGACTAGAAATCAAACCCCTGAGAGTTTTGACTCAAATTGGTCAATAACATTCAATCCAATCAAAAAAACCCCTTTGTGTTCTGGTGTTCAGGAATGCAAAGCTCAATTCCTTGAGGACTGTCCACAGCGCTTCCTGAAACCTCCAAGTTTTGTGTGTAAATCTTGAAATGAAAGCACCCCACTGTGATTTCCAGTGAGAGGTCAGGTCATGCTGCTGCTGAGGAACTGGGAAATATTGATCCAAGAAATAGCATATTAAATCACCTTTAAGTCTTACACTTCTTGCTGTGGCAGGGAGAGCCGTGCTGAGCTGGCCATGCCTGCCTCAGAAAGCTCTGCTCTGCTTTGGTTCCTAAATTTTCCTTTCCTATGGTGATATTTTTCCTACAAAAGCCATCCTTTGAACCATAATATGTTCCTGCCCCAAATGTAGAGTTCCTGCTTTCTGGAAAGCCCCACCACCCAACCCTTGGAGGCAGATTAGAGCAAAAACTTTTCACTCCAGGCATTGCGAGACTGATAACAGGAAATGAGCCACAGACAACAAATCACAAGTTGATGTGAGATTTTCTTTAAATATGCAATGGTTTAATGGATTTCTTTTCCTTAAATCCTGAGGGAAACCTACAAATTAAAGCATCATCACTGCTCTTGATTTCTTGTATGTGTATAATTTTTTCTTTTTTTTACTGTCCAGCAGCGGGATTATTTTGAGTGAGGCTGCATGATTGTGATGAGTGAGGCTGCATGATAAATTCATAACACTGATACCTTTTTGGACTTATCTAAAAACATAGGCCAGACAAAATTAAGAGAATAAAAAGTAGTTATATTTGTTGAAGGACCTTCAGGTACATTTCAGGACCCCAGGGGCTACACCCAAAATGGACCACGAGCCACAGGTTTTCACATTTTTATAAATTTGGTCCATTTTCACATTGGGGGCTCATCTTCCAGTTACAGCTTCAGGTAGTAAAGTCATTTACCCCAAGTTTGCTCCCCCCAACTCACTTTTATTTACATTTCTTAGGGCCTGAGACAGTCAGGTGTCCTTGATTGCCAGGCCTGGAGAGGAATTTTTGTGGCACCAAAATGGGAAAGCTGCAGCTGACACTGGGTATGGAGTTTAGAGTTCTACACTAAAGAATTACAGGGTTACAAATGCATGGAAATTATAAAAGCTGAAATCCTAAGTCATCAACACCAGCCTTGTTCTTGCTTCTGATGGAATTGTCCATAGGTTAAATCTGAAATAGGGCTTGATGTTGATTTTCAAACACTGAAGTGTCAGAGATATTCAATATCCGCTCTGGCCTGTGATTAAAAGTCTGGGCTCCTGGGGCTGCAGCCCTGCCCACCCCAAATCCAGAAACCCAGGAGGAAACAAACTGTGAGCCACTGGTTCATTAATCTGCCTCTGAGTGTGAGCGGGATCGACTGCAGAACCACCAGGGGATCAAAGAATCCCAGAATGGTTTGGGTTGGAAGAGACCTAAAAGATCATCCAGTTCCAACCCCAACATCTTCCACCATTCCAGGCTGCTCCAACCTGGCCTTGGACATTCCAGGGATCCAGGGGCAGCCACAGCTTCTCTGGGAATCTGTGCCAGGACCTCCCCACCCTCAGAGTGTCACTACCTGTTAACCAGGATTTCCAAAAGAAACCACCAGATGATGTTTCCTGGTGGTTTATCACCATTTTCAGAGGCAGCAGGCAGGACTACATGGACACATTTTAGCAATTCCTCTGCTTTGTGCAAAACTAGGCACTTCCACCTCCCCAGGGGTGGGGTATGAGCCCTCCCCAGCCACTGGAAATTAAGAACTCAGTTTTTCCAACAGCTCTGGTGAGTTATGGTGATTGAGGCTCTGGTTCAGCAGGTGGGCATTTACCCCAGGACAGAAGAAGGAGCTGGAGCCCACTTTGAGCAGCAGGAGTTTGGGACACTCGCTCATGTCCCTTGTTCCACCTGGATCAGCTGCGTGTGTCTCTCAGATTAATTTTGGGAGAAAAGACAACTCTTCCTCTGAATGTTTTTTCACCACTGATTCTGTGTGTTTCCAGGATTCCCAGCTTTTCTGGAATGAGGTCTCATTTAGTTTACCCCAGCTCTCCTCAGTGCTTTTTGTCCAAGATATTTCAAATTCCGTGGTTTGTTTTCATTTTGGGTTATGCCTTTCAGCAGAGGACTCAGTGTGGATGGTAGAAAATCATCTCAAATTGCCATGACTTTTAAACACCAAGCCTAAGAATATTCCAAATACAAAATTATCACTGTAACAGCATCCAGGAATTCCAGAAAGTAGAGGGATGGCTGTGTCCCTGTCCAGCTGAATCCACCTTTATTCACTGAAATAGTGAGAGATTTATGGAGCAATTATTTTGTTACTTCTCCTTGGAGAATTCATTTGTTATGCGGGCAAACTGCAAAGTGAAATGTCTGTTTAAATGTAAAGTGATGAGCAGGGATCCTATTAATATCCAAAAAATTTCATTTCAGGATTGAGTTACTAGAGTCGGAGAGCAAAAAGTGCTATTTTAAGAGTCACTCATGCTGATTTATGAAATGTACTTTGAATTACCCACTGGAGTAATTTAATGCATGAAAAAGCACCATGTCTTCACTTTCTTTTCAAACAGTGCCCCTGATCCTCTTTCTGTTCTAATATTAGCATGGATGAACCATCTCTGGGGCCTCATAATTAAGGCAAGTCTGTCTATGCTACTTTAAAACCCAAATGTAGGCAGAATTTTTAAAGGTTTTTTAAAGATAAAGTTGCGCTCTGGTATTTGCCCCTCGGCAGATATTATTGCCAAGATGGAATGGGCTGCATAACTTCCAGTAACGTTTCTGTGGAGGTTAAAGGAAATCCTGGTTGCTCTGCTCACTGAAAACATTTTGAAGGTCAATAAATAATTTTTTCTGAGGTTGAAAAGGCAATATAGAAGTGATGTTTGCATCTGCAATGACTTTTCAAGGTCATTAGAGGTTAAAACGGCCTACAGTCTTCCTCAAAAACATCTTGGGAAGCCTTCAAGACATCCTTTTCCATTAAAATCCCTGCTAACTTAGCCCCTGGCTTTGTCTGGAATAGCACAGGTTAGAAAGAGGCAAACAAACCAACAAAAAAAGAGAATTTCTGTTCCATATAACACTCTCTGTGCCTTGAAGATGCCAATATCCCACAAGAGGCTTTGGTACAGTGTGCAGCGCTCTGAATACAGTTCAGATGTTTTCTTTGCTCACTTGAATCTGGGTTTAATTCAGTTTCCTAAAGGTGGGTGAGTAAAAGCCTTTGAGACACCAAATAATGCATTTGAGACTGCAAGTAATGATTTTGAGACTTCTACCTGGGGCTGACAAAATTAACGCAGGGTCTACGCAAGAGGCACCTCCCAACGTCCCAAACACCCCCAACCATTTCTGGGGAGCTGAGACATCCTTGGAAATCTGCAAAAGAAGCCAAGATAATGAAATCACACTCAGAGACTGATATTTGGAGTTTCTCTCTCAGAATTTATTTGCCTTTGCAGAGGAAATAATTTTGGGATTGTACAGGTTGGGAAGAACATTTTCACAATCACAGGACCACAGGGGACATGAAACTTTCTGGGGTGGGAGGTGGAATCCAAGCAAAATGAGAATTAATGGGACTAAATCTGTAGCTAAGAGGATGAATTTCAAACCTATTCAACAGCTGCTGTCTAGAAATCCATTTCTCTGTTTAAATGTACCTTAATTTGTGAGATAAAAAGAATTCTTTAAGCTTACCAGACAAGACATTAATTTTTTTCTCATTTCTTCAGCTGTTAAAAAGGAAGCAGCTCCTCTGTCTAAGGTGTGTGCAATACCAGATAATATCAGATAATACACTCAGAATTTTTCAGTCATTCAGATTAAACTATGGCCAAGATTACCATCCTTTAAATAAATTTATTAATTTATTTTTATTCAGTTTAAGGAGAAGAAATATTTCTGTGGTCAGGTTGTGTGTCAGTTTGGAGAACTTGGTGTGAATAATCCCATAACTGGTGGATTCATCCAGTTTTGGTAAATATGTGAAAATCCAAAAACTCTGAACGTAATTTAAATATTTTGCAAAATATAACTGCAAAGGAAAGGGGATAAAAATGTCCAGATTGGAGAAGAGGTGCAGCATGAGCAGATTATTATGGGTACACTGAAGAATCCATATGGAATATACACCCAGAAATGTGCACAAATTAATAATATTTTGGGATCCCAGACTCCTCCTGCCTTTTACATGTTCTATTTGCAAAAAAACAAACCAAAACAACACAACCCAACTTTAGCTGGAGTTCCCACATCCAAACCATGAGGTACAAACTGGTTTTTCTCACCCTTATAATCAGAATTTCTTGGGTTTTTTTTTTTTTTTGGTCTTTCTCTTACCAAGGTTATGGGAATCCATCCAGAATGCAAAATATTCCAGCAGGTGGTCAAAGAGGAGGCTCTGTGCTGGGAACACAACGAATCTGCCTTGCCTGATCTTCAAGGTAATGATCCTGGTGGGCTTTCCCTGCCTTGGGATGTCTGCCATCCCTGACGTGTTTGGTGAGCTCTTTATTTATATCCAACTCCAAAGAAACTCCCAGAGAAAGCACTGAAGACCCTGCTGAGGCTGTATCGAGTTGGGAATTATTCCAATCTGGTGAAAATGTTCTTTGAAGGGAAAAAACCCCAAAAATAATCCCAAATTCTTCAAAATGTTACATTTTTAGGAGTTTGCTTGCTTTGTTTTCTAAAGAAATTCCCTTGGAGGGCACTGAAGACCCTGTTGAAGTTGTATCATGTTGGGAATTATTCCAATCTGGTGAAAATGTTCTTTGAGGGGAATAAAACCCCGACAAATTATCCCAAATTCTTCAAAATGTTACATTTTTTTGATTTTAGAAGTTGTTTGCTGTCTTTGTTTTCCAAAGAAACTCTTCAGTGGGCACTGAAGACCCTGCTGAGGTTGTATTGAGTTGGGAATTATTCCAATCTGGTGAAAATGTTCTTTGAAGGGAAAAAAAAAAAAAAATTTCAAATTCTTCAAAATGTTACATTTTTTGATTTTAGATATTGTTTGCTTGTAAACATTTATCGTGGATGTGTTCAGAAGTCTATTAAATGCTCAGATATAAATTTTGAAAGCTAAAATGAACACATAACAGAGCCTGCAAAATATATTTAGAATGCTCTGTAGAGTGTTCCCTCCTGGGATTTTGGCCCTGTGG
Organism: Petroica traversi; assembly: GCA_025920805.1. Lineage (NCBI taxonomy): Eukaryota > Metazoa > Chordata > Aves > Passeriformes > Petroicidae > Petroica > Petroica traversi. The sequence goes on from JAHLSL010000022.1 coordinate 2,370,729, forward strand.
AAACAGGCTTAGAAATAACCAGATTTGAAATTTCAAAATGTTCAAACTCTTTCAAAAATTCAGTCATATTTTTTTCTGGTCAGTTTTGCTTAGAAAAATTTGAATCCGCCTCAGTGAGATTTTTCAGCTCCATGAATTTTAAGATGTTTGTTTTCTGCAGAGCAATTATGAGACAAAGATACCTCATGCATTTGTTTGGGATAGAATTATTGGAATTTTGTCTTTAGCAGTCTGGTGAAAATCAGAGACTGACCCCAAAATATTTCCTTGGACTTTTATATTATTCTGCAGAATTTCCAATCACTCTAATTTTCATATTCCCCTCCCAGTTTCCGAGTTTATTTTGCAGTTATTTCTCACACACACTTTATTAAACTCCAAAATCCCTCTTGGACAAATTTTGCACTTGGAACACACAGTAGCCCACTCCAAAGAAATTCTGGTATAAATCAAGCATTTTCAAAAACTATTTGTTTCCTGCATTACAGGATGTCATTCCAGGCATCTTCCTCTTCAACACAAAAATAATTGTATGGTTTTAAAATCCTCTTTGTAGCAAAATAAAATAAAAATCCCTGAGAGTTCTGTTAAACTTTTTAAAAATCTTCGACCTTGTCCACTCTGTGCTTCTCAAAGTAGAATTTATCAAAGCTTCTCAAGGTGGTGAATTTCCACCTTTAATTCTCCAAATATGGAAAGATTTTCATTAAAGTCTGTTTTGGTACTTACAGCCTTTCTCAATATATTTTGAAATCAAGCATTAGATCAGGAAATTTATCCCAAATATTTTATCTGGAGGATAAAATTGGACTAAGACAAGTAAAAGTCCATTGCTCATGTTTGAGTTTTCAGGAAGTCAATGAGACAAAGAGAGGGATCACAATTTGTAGAGTTAAACCTCAGCAGTCACAGAGGATCTGGAATCAGTCTGTGTTGCACCTTTTAATCTTAAATAGTTCCATATTATTTTTGTTGCATAGAGCAGCATCCAATGAATGGCACCAGCGGAGCCCAGGGTGAAATTCCCCTCGTTTTGGAGCAGATGAGTAAAAAAGGTCAAATCAATCAAGTCCCAGACTCCACTTATTTTCCCTGCTATCTAAAAATTCCTGAATTACTGAACAAAACTTAAATAACCATATTGTCAACATTCATAGACAGAGCTGTCTGTGTGGAGTCCCAGGTGACCTGGACACCACCAGTCTCTTGAAAATCTTGGAACGAAAAATTCCCTTTCAACCCCTGCTCTCAAGAGTTCCTTTGATAAAAACCGTAGAAGTCCCTGGAAATAACACAAATCTGAGGCTTAAGACATTCAGGTTCTGTTCCCACACAAGGTCACACAAATACAATTTTGAACTCCACAAATAAAGTAGGTTTTCAGAGCCAGCTCCTCAAATCTGCAGCAGCCTCTCTAAGAAGGACCAAACTCCAGCTGCTAAATGGAAGTGTGGGGAGCACTGCATGTCTGAATGGGACTGGTCTTACCTGGCTTCATTAATTTGGCAATTAGCAGCCAAGTTGAGGCTGCAATCAGCAGTGAGAGCCAGGTGTTTGCAGGGTGGGATCCATCCTGTCCTTGGGAAGAAGCCGCCAATATTTGGGATGAATCAGAGCTGGAAGTCACAGATTCTTTGTGCTGATCACAAAGGGAACGTAGCTGAGATGAGGTGATGTGTCTGAGGCAATTAAAATCTCAGCTAATGAATCAGGGCTTCCATTTTCCATGGAAAATCAGCTAGACCAGGAATTTCCTCCTTCCAAGAGGAAGGAGATTCTCGGGCTTATCCTTTTGAAAGCCAGAGAGTTTGGCTCAGCTGCAGGAAAGTTTTGCTTCTACATTTCAACCTGACATCTTCAGATTTTCCCTGTCATCTGTCACTGAGGCAGCATAAAAAAAATCCTGAAGGAAAATAACACTTCCCAACCCAAACCCTTGTTTTTTATCCACTTTCTGACTGCCTAGAGATTCGTTTTGGTTGGAGAATGATGGGATTTTTTATTGTTTCAGGCACATTTTCATACTGGCAATTTTTCTGTGCTGCCCCCACATCCACTTGCCAAGAGTTTGAAGTCCCAGTGTGATGCAGCTGTGACCAAGCTGGGATTCACTGAAACTTCTGGAAACCCTTTTTTAGGGGACTCAGAGCCAGCAGCACACCCTGTGTCTCTGCTTAATGAATTCCAACCTGCTGCCAGTTTTTATCATGCTGAGTGTTCCCCTAGTCTGGGATGAATTTAATCCCTCTGGAAATCATTGTAAAAATGTCATTGATTGCCTAAGACTGGGGCTTCAGCCCTTATTTCCTTTAAGCCAGATGAAATTGGTAGATTTTTAAACGTAAAACAAAGAGGTTAAGGCTGAATTTTAAGTCTGATGCATTTCAGCTAAACCCTGTAATGAGAAAGGACTAATGAGAAATCTCAAGTGCCGATCACTATTCAATATTTTTATTTTGGTGGCTTTCATTTTGACAACACAAAAGAGCTCCAATTGATTTGACTTTCACATTGTATCTGCTTGAATTTCAGGACCATTCTCTCATGGGATAAGGAGGGGGAAGGTTCAGCTGGAATACCAATTGTGAGCAAGGAGGCATTCAAGGAGAAAAGGAAAACTCCTTCACTTGCAGAGCTGCATGTTCTTCTGGGGCTGCTTGGCATGTGAATGAGTGGGAAAGCCACAGATAATTCACTATGGGAGATCAGATGAGTGATGTTCTCTGTGTTTTTCTATATTTAGAGGCTCTTTTGTTGTTTTTTTACAGGATGTGCCAGAGATTGGGATGGTTTAACCTGCTGGCCCAGAGCCACTTTTGGGGAAGTGGTTAAAATCCCCTGCCCACGATTTTTTGAAGAATTCACCAGTACCCATGGCAAGACTTTTTTCTTTTTATCCCTATTTTTTAATTAATTTAAATGCACTCTAGTAATTGAGGATTCCTTCATATTTTCCTGACTCACAATGCTCTTATGTCAGTCAGCATTCAATAATTATCCAGCTTGGGGTCAATACTGACACTCATGTTTTGTGTTTTGTGTTGTGCTCTACTGAATTGTTTAATCCCTTTGGTGAAGTAAATACGAGGGACAAGTGCACCCTGCTGCTAAATTTCTAAAGGAATCTGTCATGGAATCACTGATTTATAAAACTGAACATTAATTAATATTAGAAAGGACCTCCTGAGGGCATCCAGTCCAATCCTTCGATCAGAGCAGGGCCAAGATAAAACTTGTGTGGAGGTTCCAGTCTGGAACAGACGGCTCAGGGCTTTGCCCCAGAGCCCCAAATATGTTGTAAATGTATAATTTGATTTCCTCTGTGAAAGGAATGAAATTACAGAGTTGATTTCCCATATGAAATGCACCAGTCCCACTGCATCTTGAAATGATTGGGAACATTTCCCTCAATTTTTGTAAGGTTAGACAAATAGAATATTGCCATTCTCATAGATAATCTTGCTGAACATGACTAAAGCTGCAAGTCCCCAACTTAGCAAGTCCCCAAGCAATCAAAGAGGGAATAAGAAATTGTTGCTACTCTTCAGAACTTAAAGAACACCAGCACCACCAGCCCTAATTATTTTTTTCTGCTTTATTTTACCTCTGAAGGTTTCCTCCAGAGGAACTGCACACAGGAGGAATATTGGTCAGAGCCATTCCCACCATACACCGTTGCCTGTGGGTTTGATGAAGGTTCCAGTAAAGGACCTGAGGACCAGGTGAGGGTTGGATTTCCTGTTTCTGAGCATCTCCAGAGCACCCTCTCCTGAGCAGCTGGATGCTCCACACGTCTGAGTCCTGTCAGGACCCATATTCAGTGCTAAACTCAAAACTTTTTGGTGTATTTAGAGCTTCTTTAACAAATTAGCACATTAACATAAAGCAAGTGAGGAGCAGCCAGCACTTTACATCCAAATATCTCCTCTTTGTGTTAAACTCGTGATCATCTCACCTGTGCAAACTAACAAAGATTTTGGTTCTCTGCCAGAGGTGCTGTAAATCCTCATCATGTCCCCATCTCCCAGGGAAGCCCTGCCCACCAGTCCTCAGGGAGTTTTTCAGGGAGAATTCTTCAGGATTCCTTCATATTGGTATTTTTTCCCGGATTTTCTTTGGGTCATAGAAAGATATTCCTTAACTTTATAGCCCAGTGGTCAGCGCATATCCTTGGGATGTTTCCACTCTTTATCTCAGATATTCAGTGGAGCAGAAAGTGAATGCTTTTCCCATCTGATAATCATCATTTGTGCCAAATTAATCTCCAGCATCTTTTCTGTCACGTCCACATCTTGATATGATTTAAATTCCCACATTCCTCCTCATCGTACTGGAGTTCATGTCTGGAGCTCGATCCACCTCCTATAAATAAGAATATTTTATTTTGCACTTTGGGAAAGCTAGAAAGGTAAATGTTAAAAATACTTAAATAAATACTTAAAAACTTAAATAACTGCTTAAAAGCCTTCTAGAAACATGCAGAGAATGATCTGAACATTTAAGATTTAAATCAAGCTGTGTATTCTGGAGCACAGTTCTCCAGCCTTCCCACAGGGCTAAACTCACTCTCCAGGTGCCTTTCTCCAAGCAGTCCCTGATTTTGCTAAGCCAGGCAGAATTTCTGGCTGGTCTAGGCTAAAATCAAGCAAGGAGATGTATTTATATTTATATTTCACTATGATAGCAGATTTCAGCAAAGAGCTGTTGGCTGTGTTTAGTTTGTTATTCCAGTCAAATCCAGAAGGTTTGACTATGAAAGGAAGATAAGATCAGCAATCTCTGCTGCACTGCAAACATGGGGATGTGAGTTAAAATCCCAATTGTATCCTAAGAGAACATTTTGCTTTGTATTTTTTGTGCGCAGAGAGCACTTATGATGCCTTTTGTATTTAATGTTGTTTTTACATCTCTCCTACAAAACCAGATAAATTAATTGAAACACTTCATTATTCAATAAATAACCTCTTTTCTAATTTTCATCTCTGTTTTGAAAATACTGTATAAAAGATCAGGACTATTTCAAAAACACCAGGATGATTCCTGTCATGTCAGGGTTACAAGATTTATTTATGGATCTACTTAAAATCACTAATCTGTTGCCTCAATCTATAATTGCAGCCTTTTGGATAAACAGATTTGGGATCAATTTGGGAACAAATTGTCCACTGGGTTTATAAGGAGGAAATTTGCCTGAGTTCAGTTTCTTGGGGTTTTAAATAATTAGGTGATTTTCTAGTGAATCAGAATAAAATTTGCATATTTAAAGCCAAGCAAAAAAGGCTCATTTTTCTTAGGACATAGGATTAAGATTTCTTAGGATATAGGTCTAAATTAAAAACAAGTGAATTATAAAGAATTTACCGTGCAAGGAAAGAACCGTTTGTCCAGAGAATTAAGGAGTGTGAGGTGATTTTCTTGCCTTTAACTTACCCCCTCAACATGATGTAACTCTTTATCAATGTTTCATCTTCCTCACCTGCAAACTGAGAGTTTTATTTCTCTTTCAGCTCTGGCTGTTTATGAAAATCAATACTTATTGAATCCGGCCTGGGTCTAAAGTGAGGGGTTCACGAATCTCCCTCCAGAAGGTTTCAGTGCTCTGCAGTTTTTATGTCAGTTAGTTACACATCAAAGTCAATATTTTCCTGCTGAACATGCTCAGGTGACCCTGTGGGCAGTGAAATTTTTCCCCTGTGTAGGGCTAAGAAGGATTCAAAGGAAAATCTTCATTAGTGGCAGAGGAAAAATCCTGCAGCAGATCTCCAGCATGGAAAAACAGCACAGAGACTGTGGGACTGATCAGTGAGGGAATAAACCGTGTGGAATGAGCATCCCCAGGATGCATCCAGCAGAACCATCTGCACTGTGTCTCTTTTTCCCTGCAGAAATCCTATTATTCTGCATTTTGGCATGTTTACACCGCTGGCTACGCAGCGTCCGTGACTTCGCTCATTACAGCTCTAATTGTCTTTGCTGCCTTCAGGTAAATAGAAATTAGCTCTTTTTCTCAGGGTGCCTTATGATAATTCCTCTCAGATCCTCTGTGGTTTTGTTTTGTGGGATTATTTTTTTATGGTGGTTTTCTAATCATTCTAAGACATAACGTGTGATGGGGATGGGTCCTTCTCTGCTCGTGATGTGGTGTTTCCCTGCAGATGTTAAAAGGATCAAGCTGGGAAGTCTCTCTTAATCTTCTTACTGACCCCATACAGTGGAAATGCCCCAACTATAGATGATTTTTAACATTTTTAGACCTTTCCCCCAGTGCATGGCAGGACAGGCTCTGCAGAAGCATTGCCTCATTCCCCTAAACCTCTTTTCCTAAACTGCCCATTCCCTCTGTGAAAGGCCATTGCTTCCATACCTGAGAGCTAAAAAAAGTGATTTAATTAAATGTAAAAGCCTTGTTTGATTCTGTTGGGTATTAGGAAGTGGACGTGGGTTTGGATGTGCAGGGCACACAACAGCCCCCTGACTGGAGTGGGTTAACATTCTCAAAGGTCATGGCCCTTTCAGAGGCACCCGGGAGCATGAGGCTGATCTGCCCAAACTCTGAGGGGCATTCCTTCAGCTCCAGGCAAAACGTGCACAGGGCAGAGAAGGGAAAGGCAATAAGAGAAATGTTTGGGTTGGAAAAGAGGTTTGAGACCATCAAGACCAAGTATTAAGCCAGCACTGCTAAGTCCATGACTAAGCCACAGCCCAGGGCGCCACAGTGTAGGGACACAACCACACCCAGAGTGTGCTTTAAATACCCCCAAGGGTGGGGACCCAGCCACTCCCCAGGCAGCCTGTGCCCGTACCTGGCAGCATTTTCCATAAATCAGTTTTCCCTAATATCCAGTGTAAACCTCCTCTGGCATAACTTGGGGCCTTTTTCTGCTGTCCTGTCCTTGTTACCTGGGGGAACAGCCCAGTTCCATCCAGCTGTCCCCTCCTGTCAGGGACTTGTGCAGAGCCACAAGGTCCCCCCTGAGCCACCTTCTCTCCAGCCTGAACCCTTTCCCAGCTCCCTCAGTTTCTCCTGATCTTAAGTTGCACCAAGGAAAATACAGGTTGGATATTAGGAAAAAGTTTTTTACAGAAAGAGTGATAAAATATTGGAATGGTCTACCTGGGGAGGTGGTGGAATCACCATCCCTGGACATGTTTAAAAAGAGATTGGATGTGGCACTCAGTGGTTTAGTTTAGTTGAGGTGTTGGGACATAGGTTGGACTCGATGATCTTGAAGGTCTCTTTCAACCTGGTGGTGGTGATTCTGTGATTAATGCAATTTAGGGGAACTGCTCTGGCAACCATCCCATAAAATGTGACTGGCACCAATTCCATCCTTTCCATGACCCAAAAGGGGCTGGAAATCCTGATGCAAGTTTGTTAAACAACAACCAAGCTATTTAAAATAATTAAAAGCCATTATCATCATCCAGCCCAAGGGCCCCACAACTTCTCTCTGCTTCTGGCATCTCCTTTAAATGTGGGGTGATCCAAGAACAATTCTCTGGAGTTTTTTTTAGCTGAAACAGATGACAAATGCTCTGCTGCCTCTCAAACAGTGACAGATCATTTACTGCTTCACAAGGTGCCTGCAGTCTCGCCTGCTTCTGTTTGACTTTTGGTGCCACCATGAGAAATTTCTCTCAAAAGACCATTTTTATTTTCTCTTTCCATGCCAGGAAATTCCACTGCACACGGAATTATATCCACATGCACCTGTTTGTCTCCTTTATCCTGAGGGCGGTTGCTGTTTTCACCAAAGATGCTGTTTTGTTTGCAGATGAAACCATGGACCACTGCCTCATGTCAACGGTACTGAACCTTCCCTCTCTAACTCTTGATTGAACATTTAATTCTGTACCTGACAGCAGCATGGATGTCTTTCCATCCTGTTTCTCCTATTGCTAAAACTGAAATCTTGAACAAAACCATATTATGTAAACCCAAAGACCAAGTGCTGAAGCTGCACTCAGCTTTGGTATTTAAGGTCTGTTGATTGTAATGAAGCTCTAAAAATTTCTACCAGTAAAGAATTTATTCTGTGAGAAAAAAAACCCAATATTTCCCTTTCAAAAATCTGAAAGAAAGTCAATTTAAATTACAAAACCCCAAACCTACTGAAATCCTGTTATTTCTTTATTCTTGCATGGCAACCCTGATTTTTACCTATATTTGTAGAGAAACCAGACATAACAAGAATAGACCTTGGTTTTTTTCCCTCTGCATTTCCAGGTTGCTTGTAAGGCTGCTGTGGTCTTCTTCCAGTTCAGTATTTTAGCCAATTTCTTCTGGCTGCTCATCGAGGGGATCTACCTGCAAACCCTGCTGCTGCTGACCTTTGTTTCCAACAAGAAGTTTGTGTGGTGGTTCATATTTACTGGCTGGGGTCAGTACTCCCTTCCCCTTTGTGCCATTCAGTGTTTCAGGTGTAGAACTGGGGAAATTCTGTGTTTTGAGGTAAAAGGAGCATCCAAAGGTGCCAGTTTGCTGAGGGAAGTTATTCATCCAGTTCAGCTCCATCAAAGCCACATGAATTTATTGCCATTTATTTCTTAGCTATTTACACTGTGGTGGTGAATAATCCAAAATGAGTGATATGGCTGGATAATCTCCTAGAAATATTTTTAATTCCTTCACTGGCTAAAGAACAAAAGGTGCCTTTTGTTTTTGGCAAGCAGAATTTGACAATTAATTTTAAATTATGTCAATCTAAGCCTAGGAATCAAGCAATTCTATTTTTCTTTTCAGAGATCTCCTGGGTTTAAGGAATCTTTTGAGGTTATACAGCAATTGAAATTATCTCTGATATTCAGAGCAGGAATGTGAAATAAATAAGATTTCTTTCACTGCTCAGAATTGTTTATTGTGACTGTCAGGTATTCCCTTGCCTCACTTTGGCTGGTCTAAAATACAGGCACCCAAACTGAGTAGTAACAATGACATTTTTCAGCTTAGAAGTGAAATCCAAGTTATCCTGAAGAGATGTTAATTTATCCTTCACCTTCAGATTTTTAGACTTTATTTAATGTAATTAATTTTTTTTTTTTGGAGCTATTCCAAATAGAATTATCTGCAAGTAGACACTCAGCCCTTGATTAATCGAGGCCAACTGGAGATAAGAAAGCAAACAACTCAATTAATAATGTAATATTCCTCATCTCCTTCTGTAATCAGTGGGAGATGGGAGACACCTCAGGGGTAACTCAGGTCTAAGGTGATGTGCAGGAAAATATTTATTTTCATTAATTAAAAAGCCAACTTGAACTTAACAGGGTTCCAGCTTAAAGGGCTTAAGCACAGGCCTAAAATTTAGAAGGACAAATTCTGGACCCTTCCTACAGATCTCAAACGATGCTTAAAAAGAAATTACCAATATTTCTGTAGCTTAAGCAGTGAAAATGTCACCTACTTCACTTTAAAGTCCCTTTTGTGGCAGCTTTGAAAGTCACTTAATCTTTGGAAATTCAATTCCACAGGAGGAGAGCAAAAGCCATTTCTGCTTTATTGGCCTTCTTAAATGCTCCAGACAAAAATGTAGAAGGATAGGCAGTGCTAAAGTGAGGTTAGAAATCACTGGATCCTGGATTCAGTTAAATTTTCATGGAATTCTTATGAACTGATTGGTCTGGGGTGATCGGTAGAGTCTTTAGGACAAAAATGTGAACTCTTCCAGCTGCTTGACAAGGAGTGTTTGTTGGCCACAACTGACAAAATAAACTCTTACTCCAACTTTCCAAGTGCTTGGAATTCCTACCCAAACCCTCAAGTTATTCTTGGTATTCATTTCTGAAAATGTAATTTCACAACATCCCCTACTCTCCTTTGGTATCATTTAATTCCCCTGCCCTTTTATTCCTTTTTTATTTCCTTTCCTCTGAACTGTAAATTAAATTCTTTCATAAAGCTATTAAAAATGTCTGACCCATAACCTGACCTTTAATCCAACCCTCTGCGCTGTGAACCTGTTGCAATAAAGTTTCCATGGGAATATGGGATTCAAAGCAGTTTTTGTGTTGATTTGCTCAGGAGCTCCCACTGCTGTGATGTTTGCTTGGGTCGTCACACGAATCCATCAACAAAACACTGGGTAAGTCAGAGCTGGGAGGAGGAAGGCAAGGACATCCAATTTTTTATGGTGTTCTGTTTTTCTGAGGGGAGGAAAAAAGATCTGTACAGGAAAAGGTGAAGGGAAAAAAACTCTCATGGTCCAAGGTTGTACCTCTTATTTTTACAGCTTGTACGTAAGTAAGTGAGAAAATACTTTGAGTCTTGTGATTATTATGTCTATACAGGGGGTAACAAATCCTTGAAAATCATATTAAATACTGAAATTTCATTTGAGTTCTCTAATGCCCAGTCCTTGAAATAATTGTATTTCAAGAAAATTGTTGTTTCTGTATAAAGACAACCATAAATTTCTAACCCTAATCTCTTCAAATAAGGACTTCCCAAATAGCCAACATTGCATATTAAGTAGTTTCTTCTTCTGTTTCTACTCAATTATTTTAATATAATATAAATTACAAATAAAAATAATTAATATAAAATTATAAAATATTAATATAATAAATATCAAAACATTGATACATAAATTATAATAATAAATTATAATATTATTATAAAATATAAATTATTTTTTATCTTTTAATATGAGCTCCATATATAAAGATATTTTACTGCAAGCTATCCTGAGGCTTTCAGACCATTTCACATCAGCTGGAAAAGACAATATTTTATACCCACCTGTTCAGAACTCAGGAGAGTTGAGTAAGAAGTTGAATTGAGAGTGATAAGAGCAGGAAAGGAGCCTGAAACTACAAATGTGTATTTCTTGACTTTGTTTTGGTTCTTCAATCTGCGATTTTTGCTGATTGAATTTTCTTTAGATTAGACTGCACAGAAACCAGGCACATTTCGACAGTGATTTAAAACAGTGTCCTTTCCTTTCCTTTCCTTTCCTTTCCTTTCCTTTCCTTTCCTTTC
>JAHLSL010000022.1:2381716-2398618 GCA_025920805.1 Petroica traversi
TTTCCTTTCCTTTCCTTTCCTTTCCTTTCCTTTCCTTTCCTTTCCTTCCCCTTCCCCTTCCCCTTCCCCTTCCTCTTCCCCTTCTTTCCTTTTTGTGTCATGGGAAGCTCCAATGGGACAGATAACACCCCTGGTTTGTTTGCTGTTTCAGATGTTGGGATGATGATGAAAATGGGGTGGTGTTGTGGATCATCAAAGGCCCCATCCTGCTAACTGTATTAGTGAGTATTTTCATTTTCCCTTGAGTTTCTGCATGTAGATAATTTTATCTCGTGTGCTCTTAAAATGAGGTTTTATGATCCTAACTTCTGAAAAAAAATCTCCCTTATCCATGAATTTATACCACCTGAATTTAGGTGGGGGGAGCAGTCTGGTTTTTAGGTCTGGATCTGGTATAATCCCTGCCATAAACAATGAAGAGAACAGGGGGGACTTTTTAGACCATTTCAAATCTGCAAAGTTCTGACCAAAAGTCCAAGGCATTAATATCAGACATAAAATGATATTAAAATATGTAGGTCTGCATGAATTCAGCATAACTTTAATAATATTTTATGTACAGCTATATACTGGTGGGAAAGCTGATTATTATTTCTGAAGTTATTGATCCGAGCTGAGAACAGATGAGCACTGGTTTATAGCAAGGCAGGTGCTAAAAGCTGGGATTTTCAATTGTTTGTATCAACTGAAGGCGAGTCCTGGTTTGCAATAAATTTACAGATTTTGTCCTGTCTTTCCAGATTAACTTTATTATATTCATTAATGTGATCAGGATTCTCGTCCATAAATTGAAATCCCAAGAGGGAGGAGGGAGCCATTCAAGGCACTTTGTGTAAGTGTTGCTGGGTCTCTTAGGACTGACCTGTTCTATCTCCTAAAAGAAATTTTTTATGAGTAGGAGAACAGAATGTTCTACTCCTCTTCTAACAGAAAGAAAAGAAATTATAATGTGAGCTTTCTTTTTCATCCCAAATATCACATCTTGTTTTTATTTCAGGGCAGAAAGGGTGGGACACCTCTGTGGGGGACAAAGAAAAAAATAAAATATAAAGTATGAAACTTCAAAAGCTTGAAAGTGGAAACACTAAATGTCAGATGATGAATCCATTCACCCCAGCCTTTTCCACACCAATGGCCACAGAGAGAAAGAGGCAGAAAATTTCCTGTAAATTCTTTGCAGTAACAGGATATAATTTGTGACCAAACCTAGTCCTGGTTGTTTGCAAACCCCCTTGCAGCCATTTGGGATCCAATCACTGCAGTGATCCATAATTTCCCTGGATGCAGTTTCCTCCATTTGGAGCTGTTCCCTCAATTAAAAAACATTCCAACACATATCTGCTATCACTCACTCTGTATTTCTTTAACTCTTGTTTTTCTAGGAGACTTGCAAAATCCACGTTGCTTCTGATCCCCCTCTTTGGGGTGCACTACATCGTATTTGCATTTTTCCCAGAGAGCACTGGACTGGAAGCTCGGCTTTACATCGAGCTGGGCCTGGGCTCCTTTCAGGTGAGATGAACAAAATGTTGAGCAGGTTGAGGTGTTTGGTGGGTCACACTCCACTTCAGGTTGGTTTTTAGGGCAGGATTTATTGATGTGTCCAAAGTCCAAGCACAAATCCCATCTCACTCTACAACCTCTTCTGTCGCTTGCTCCATTATCATTTGAAATCTCTGAGCTAGGTTTCATATGAACAGTCACCAAAATAAATGCAATATCTGCCTTTGCTGAATAACAGTGCCAGGACACCATGAAGATTCTCGGTGGATTTAGGTGAACTGGCTGAAAATTATTTCACCTGTGAAAACGATACAGCTGGGACCTGTTCCCTTCCCCTGTCCCTTTTCCCCACCACGAGTCGTCCACATTGGTTCCTCTTCCATGCTTGCCTTATCTGAGGGAAAATTTGTTTGCAGGATACAGAAAACAGCAAATTTACCCTTGTTATCTCTGTTACAGGAGCAACAATAAATATAAAATTCCACAAGTCCATTGAGGATTTTAATTCTAGTATGAAAATTCAATAAATATTTTCACCTTGCCTAACTCCAATGGAAAAATGAAAAATAATAATTATTTGTTGTCTTACACAAACTGCGAATGAAACCTGGTGTCTGTCACTGATTCTATATTTTAAATCCATGTGTTTCTTCTCTCCCTCCAGGGTTTTGTTGTTGCTCTCCTATATTGCTTCTCAAATGCAGAGGTGAGTGGCAAGTACATGAGATTATCAAAACCTTTAAAACTCACAGTCCTCTCTCGTTTTTTAATTTCTTTCCTATTTTCAGACCAGATCTGTCTTTGATCTCCTCCTAAAACCATGACATGCCCGTATCTTTTTTTGTCCCTTGGTACCTTTGTTGACTTCATTTGTATTCATACAGTTCTGACAGGGGGACACAAAATAAACTTTGAAGCAGTGACCCTTTAAAAATGGTTGCTGAGTTTCCTGTCAGGGGACTTTTCTCCTGGTTTCTGTTTGATACCTTTCATAATGAAGTCTCAGTGGAAATTTTATAGATCTTCTCACTTTATTTTTTTTTCTCCTGGTTATTTTCTTAATTTCCCCCTTTCCTTCCCTTTCTTTTTGACTTTTTGCTCTCGTTTCTCCTTTCCCTTATCCCTTTCCCCCTTCTCCCTTTCTCTTTCTTCTTTCCCATTTATTTTCCCTTTCTTTTCCCCTTTCCCTTTCCCTTTCCCTTTCCCTTTCATTTTCCTTTCCCCTTTCCCTTTCCCTTTCCCTTTCCCTTTCCCTTTCCCTTTCCCTTTCCCTTTCCCTTTCCCTTTCCCTTTCCCTTTCCCTTTCCCTTTCCCTTTCCCTTTCCCTTTCCCATTCCCTTTCCCTTTCCCTTTCCCATTCCCTTTCCCTTTCCCATTCCCTTTCCTTTTCCCTTTCCCAGGTCTGTCCATGCAATCATGACTTTTGTTCAAACACTCTTTCCTGGTTTTATAACACTGGGAGAATTTGGGTAAATTCCCTGCAGTAGAATGTAGTGAAACTCTAATTAAAAACCTCACTAAATTTTCTGGCACTTTCCCCCAAAAGGGCAGAACAAGTCAAAATTGATGAGAAACTGTAAAACCACATCTCATCCTCAGAACAGTGAGGAGGTTTGGTGGAGAACAAGCCAATAATGGCGCCCCAGTCTCTGCAGTGGCTTAAACTTGGACAATTCTCATAGAACACGGAATTATTAATGTTGGAAAGCCCTCCAAGGCCATTGAGCCCAAGCTGTGACTGATCCCCACCTTGTCCCCAGCCCAGAGCTCTGAGTGTCACCTCCAGCCCTTCCTTGGACACCTCCAGGGATGGGAACTCCAAACCTCCCTGGGCAGCTCCTTCCAGTGCCTGAGTTCCCTTTCCATGGGGAAATTCCTGCTGGTGTCCAACCTGAGCCTCCCCTGGCACAAATTGAGGCCATTCCTCTCCTCCTGTCCCAGTTCCCTGGGAACAAAACCCAACCCCATCCACAGCCTCCCATCAGGGAGATTTGGAGAGCAAAAAGATCCCTCCTGAGCCTCCTTTTCTCCAGACTAAACACCCCAGCTCCCTCAGCTGCTCCTCCTCCTAAATATAATTTCCTCTCCAGACCTTTCACAGCTCCACTGGGGACACTCCAGCACCTCACAGGAATGGCTAAAATGAGGCGCAAGTAACCCTACCCAAGGATGAATAAGTCCTAAAATACATTTATTACTTAGGAAAACAATTCATAATGGCCACTGTGAGATAGTGCCTTTGAGTTTGAGCTGGAAATACAGAATTCCCTACATCCAACCTGCCTTCTGTATCACAGCCTCCTTGCCAGCAGCCTTTTAATTGCTTCAATACCCTTTTAATGGCTTGCATATTGTACCTCGCAGCACAGAAATGCAAGGGGTGTTAAAAACGGGACAGGCAGAGCCTGATCTCTGGCCCCAGGCTGAAGCTGGCCTGGCTTTTGTCCTCATTTCTTAGGGATAATTGCTCCTGGAGCAGCTTGGCCAGTCATTGCTGCTTGGCAGTGCATCTGTTGTGGTTCCCTGCAAGCATAAAAATTAATTACTGTGCATATTTCTGCAGTTCTGGGTATCTGTGACAATGTGAGAGACTGTGCTGCTGCCAGGCAAGGTGCTGTCAGCATGGTGAAACTGAGGAGTGCTGGAGGGGTAGGGCTGGAATGCTGGATTGATGGAAGAAATCTTTTATTTATTATTCTTGGAAGGTCTCCCATCCATGGAGTTGTACACAGGAATTGTCCATGTGGTTAACAGGGAAAATTAAAACAGAACGGGGCCAGTGAAATGGTAAATAATCTCAGTGACTTTCCCTGATGTCCAAATGTACTTCTGCATGTCATCCTCTGAATTTTTGGAGTTAAGTCTGTTTATTTTCAAAAGGAATAAGGACAGAGTTCAAGTTCTTCTAAAAACGTGTTAAGGCTTAATCCTGACTTGTCTGGGCTAAGAACTCAGTCAGACTTTGGGGTGCATTTCTCCTCCAGTGTTCAGTTTCTTAATTTTCTCTTTGTTTGCAACTCGCTGTAGGTTCAAACGGAGCTGAAGAAACAACTGTGCAAGTGGCAGTACCAGCAGTACCTGACCTTCCCCCACAAACACGGGGCTCTGTCCAGAGAAACCAGCCCAGTCAACTATGTCACTCAGCTGTCCCTGCTGGACAAAATCAGCCCCAAGAGGAGACCTTCTGTGCTCCAGGATGGTGTCACCACTGTCTGAGCCCTTCCAGCAGTGACACCACAGTGTCCCACCTGGGAGGTGTCCAGCTGGATCCTTTGTGGTTTTCCATAGTGTCAGGAGCCTTGTCCTGAACAGGAGCTGCTTTTCTCAACTGGTTCTCTCTCTCCTGAAGCATAAAATCCTCTTGGTTTTGATGAGCAAAGCGAGATTTTGAGCTAGGATGAATCAACAAAAAAACCCCTACATTAACTCTCAGACCCAGCATATTTGTCGTATCTCTGTTAGCATATCCCAAAATTTCCAGTTTCCAAGACAATGATTCCCAACCCTCATTTGAAAGGGTGATTTGCTGGCCATGCTTTGCCATAATGATTTCTGATGTTTTACTACTTGTTTCGAGATGCCTTGAGACAATTTGATATTAATTAAGCACAGAAACCTGCCAAGCACTTACCTAGAGAGCAGAAATATCCTTTACAAGGAATCTCAAACTGCCTTCAGTGACACGATTTTTTTTCTTCTAAGCCTCTAGAGCAGAGATTAAATTAGGCCAGAGGACCCCAAACCCCTTTTTTTTTTTTTTTTTTTTTTTTTGTCCAAAGGAAAATATGGAGCAGTGGAATATCAGTCAGACAACGTGTGAAGGAATAAATCAGAGCAAGCCCCTTGCCAGGTGCCAGCTGGGCTACCTCGTGCTCAGAATGGTTTACTCACTTAGCGCCCAGATGTTGCGTTTTTGTGGGTTTTTGTTCAAAACCTCGAAGATCAATCAGTGAAACCCAATTAAACTGTACTTTTGTGCTTTTTGAGGAGCAGACTCTCAGTCCCGCCTGGCATTCTCAGCTCGTTATCACCGCACTCACCGAAATTTCAGGATGAGGATCCACACCCAGCTGGGAGGGCTGGAGAAGCCAAACCTGGTCTGGTGAAGCAAAGCCAGGTCTGGTGAAGCAAAGTCAGGTCTGGCGAAGCAGAGTGAGCCAGAATTGCGCTTGCACCATTCTTTTTGATCTTTCTTTTTCTTCAGGACCGAGTTGGACTCAACCTCAACCTCTCCAAAAGCAAGGAAAAGGCAAACAAGGTTCATGACATGGGAAAAGTCAGGAGCATTCCCAGGAGAGCCTGCAGCAGGCTTGGAGACCACAGCCATTCACTCACTCTCTGAGTTCAAATAAAAATTCAAACTAAAAAAAGGCTATTCCAGTCTCTCCATTTGCTCTGCTCTTGGTTAATTATTTAGGTCAATGGACATTTGGCTTCTGGTGATGCCTTTTTCCTGGTGTTAGGAAAATGAAATTAGATACGGTTAAGAGGGTTGGGATCTTTACCTCAGTATTTTAATCAGGATCCTGATCGGTGCATCCACTTCACCCAGGTGACAGCGTGGCAAATGCACCCCCATCAAGCACACACACCAGTTATAGACTTTACACATCAGCAGATCTAACAAGGGGGCCCAATAATGAGGTCGGGGTGGGCTAAGCTTACAGAGTTTACAGAATCCTCCTGTCAGAGACCTTGGGTTCCTGAGATAGTGGGAATGTTTGGTGTCCCTGGCTCTGCAGTTCTGGGCTGTTCAGTCTCAGGGCCTGCAGAACACTTACAAAACACTGAGCACTAAACTAAGTAAAAGGTTGCAAGTGTGCATACTGCTAATACTTGTGGATACAGAGAACTGTGTAAAAGGGATAGAAAAGAAAAGACAAAAATCATTCCGGCATCACTGGAAACCTCTTTGCTGATTTTAGGTGCTTCATCTCTAGTTCTGTTGGAGCAGAGATGAATTGTCCAGGTTTCTATAAATATGATTTAAATAAATTATTTATTAATTAGGCATTTGACCCATCTGTCAACAATGCCATAAGTTTGCTGTGAGGAGGAATTCTGTCTGATCTGATTTTCTTATCAGCTTTACTTGCAAAAGTACCCTCTGTTCCTGTGTTTTGTTGCAGAGCATCATGAAGAGAATTTGTCTACAAAATGTATGATGTTCTTGTATAAAATGCAAGTGGCAATTACAGCTTCTGTGAGTTTGTACATTGAATTTGGGTCAGCTTGGATATCTCATTTGAATTTGTACTTTGAATTTGTGTCTTTTTGGATACTTCATTTGAGTTTGTACATTGAATTTGGGTCAGTTAGGATACTTCATTTGAGCTTGTTGTTTGAATTTGTGTCAATTCGGAAATTTCTTTTTGCGGCTTTATAAAATAAAAGGTGTACAATCCTGGGCAGTGCTTAAAATTTCTTGGTTAAAGATTTGATTTGGGCTGTGAAAAGGCTCCTGATCCCTTTCTGGTGACCCCCCTGAGTTGGTGTGGGTGTCTTTGTGAGTCGGGGATGCTCCAGGCAGGGATGCTCTGCTCTCAGAGGGCTGGGAATGCAGCATGAGTGTCCCTGAGCAGCGCTGGGAATTCCGTGTGGAGCCACTGCCACCTCCTGGAGCTGGGTGTGTGCAGCCCAAATCCAGGCAGGGCTCCCAAACCTCTCCTGAGTGAGATTTAAACGACTCCCAAAGGGCAGCTGCAAGGGATCATTAAATTCCACCAACTGCTTTCTCCTCCTGAAAACTCCCCATGTCTTTAGTAGAGTTAACTCTTTCTAAAATAATTCTTTTTAAATCACTTTACAAACTCCATGAGACCCTAGAAAGATCAAATCCCACTGTTTCAGCTTTTTTCTAATGGTGTTTCAGCAAGGACAGTTGGTTAAGGTAACTGAAATTTCTAACCAAGAGTAGATTTTTAATTCTGACAATGTCAGCATGGTTTTTTTTCAGGAAGTTTGATAGATTTGGCTCCAAATTAAAAGAAATCCTTCCAGCAGGCAGCACCTGAGCTCCCCTGAGGCTGCCTAATGCATCCTGAGCAAGAATTATTTGAATATCTGAGGAGGATTTGTTCAGCTGCAGAAAACACAACTGAATTCAAGGTAGTTGCTCCTCGGCGTGCTGACACATCTATTAAAGAAAGTTTTCCTCATTTAAATCAGGTGTCTGGGATTTGGAGCAAATGTGCTCTAGTGTGGTGTTTTGTCTTTAAAATAGTGGGTATTTACACAGGGCTTTCAGAGTGGCTGAAATGCTTTTGGAGGTGCCTTTTCCTTCTCTGCCTAAAAAAGCCAAAACCCAAAGACCCCAAACAAAACCAAAAAACAAAAAAACCAAAACAAAACGAAAAAAAAACCCCCAAAAAATACCCAAACAAAACAAAAATCCAACAACAGAAACCCCAAACTTAGGCTGGATAAAACCTTTAGAAATTCAGGTTTTTCGAGATCCCCTGTTCTACATTTGCTGATCTCCACGATTAGGGAGACACTGAGTGGTGCAGCCACTCTGCACGTGGTGGGAAGGGGAGACACATCCTCTGCCCCATCACCCAACCCTCAGGAAAAAGGCAGAGGCTGCCTCAGGTCACCATGGAAATCCATGAGAACAGTGTTTACAGTGATTTGAAACACAGAAAAAATGAAAATACACAGATTTGCCCTTTACCACCCAATTCCCCACCTGCCAGGTCCTGCCTCAGTGGAATGGGGATCTCCAGCCCTGCTGCTTCCTGATTCATCTTTGGCCTAAATTTCACTAAATCTCTGTGCATTTTCCCATCAAATCACAGGGCTCCAAGCGTTAATGGAGTTAACAATGAGTTAAAAATGCAGCCTGTTTGGAGGATTCATGGATCCATGAGGGACTAGAAAAGACTTCTGGTAGCTGAACCAGAGGATAAAGATGGGGAAAATATCAGACATTGTTCATCTTCTGTGGGAGAAGTTGGAAGTACCTCTGTTTCAGTAGTTTGGATGCTTTAAACATTTAAAAAATTGATGATAAAACTCTTCAGGTTTGCTTTGACCAGAAAAGAAATGAAGCTCTCAGGTATTACAGAGAGCTTTTCTCACCGTTTCAAACTGGCAATGTCTTTGTTTGAGGACAACAGAATTCCTTCTCCTGTTTATACCCTGTAGGAATGATTTTTTAGTCCCCAGAGGACCTGTGGATCACAGCCAGAGCCACAGGGGATTTTATAGAGTTATATTTGATTTGGTAGTATCAGCTCACAGTCCTGGGTGACTCTGATGCAGGCAGATAAACACTGATTTTTGGAGGAGGATGTGCATGGCAAACCCCTCACCCCTGCTTGGTCCAGGACTGATTTTTGCCCAGCAGATTCCTGGATCTCCTTCCCATGAAAAACCCTTTTAGCCCAAAGAGCTTCTCCTTCAGGAAAAGAATACACTACCCCTGTAAGTTCACAGACAAAAAAAGTTCTCTTTGGTGCAATTTTATATCAGAACAGACTTTTACAAAATGATAATACATTTATTGTGTCATCTACAGCAGTATACATGTTAAAAACAATCTCTCAAAACACAAAAAAAGGTTAGAAAGCAGCAGTTGATATCTGTGTTTCCACCTCATAACAAAGCTGAATAACCGCAGATCCCATTACCAATTAAACCAATTTTGACCAAAAAAGGTCAGTATTAGACCCAGCAGGCCAGAAACTTCTACCTTGACACAGTCAAAAGCCAAAATACAGCTTTCCATCAGATAACTTGGTTCTTCTCCCAACTATAGCAGGTTGCATTGCCACTAAACTGACAAGTAGAAGGGAAAGAGGATGAACACACCAAATATTTGTGTTTTTTTACAGATTATACTGATACACAAAGGCCTCTTGAGACTTCTCTGCAAGCACAAAGTCCATGGGGAAAGGCATATGCAGAAGCCTAAGAAATTACAGACACTGAAGAGTGTCCTGTCACACAGTGTCATATCACACAGTAATTCCTCACGTGGGTGAATTCCCCAAGGGAAAGCCAATGGGAAATTGCAATTTTGAGTCGTAAGGAGGTGAAAGACCATGAGGTTCAAGACATTGTTCAAGCTCTGCTGGTGTGTTTTCATACACAAAGTACAATGTGTATTTAGCTGGGCTTAGCTCTTGAGTACAGATATACATGAGCATCATTGACATCAGAGCACCCTCAGCTGCTGCTGCACCCTCCAAATCCAGATTTGTTCTTAAATGCAATTCTAAACTGATTGTATATGCCTGGCTGCTAAAATGAGAGGGTAAAATCCTCTTTTTTTTTTTCTTTTTTCCAGCACTATATACTGTGGTTTGCTCCTGGACACAGAAGTGCTGGTTGTGTGGACACAATCTGCATCCTGAAAACTCCCCAGGACTGCTCCTGACTCGTTCCCAGGCACCCATCTCCCCCAAATCTGGTTGGGAACACCCAAAAGGAGCCAGCCCAAGGCTTTTCAAGACCCTCCTTTCCCAAGGACAGAGCAGTAGTGACTGGGAAAAGCTGGCAGGGAAAATTCATTTCTATCTGGGCCTCCCCAGGGTCAGCATCTGTCTCCAGCCTGGTCAGGGACATGTCCTGGTGGAGAGAAAAAGCCATTTGCAAAGGGTGAATCTTCTCACCTGGAGTGGACATCAAAAATGTGTTTGATGTTTGTCCTCTGAAAATGCTCATTTCTCTCTTGTGACCAAAAGGACCAAGTGGAGAAAGCAGATTAAATTAAGAAATTTCACTTTAGGTGTTCAAGGGATGTGGGAGTGTCCTTAGCTCCCAGCTCAGGAACTCAGGATCTCTTCCAGAGGTTTAACTCTGAGCCAGAGGTGCCAGATGTTGGCAGTGACACACCTAATACAGCCCTTGATATTTCACTCCTAAGGAAGAAAATGACTTAAAACCAGATATTTGGGTGTAATTTTTGCATTATGTACATTTCTACAGCTGCAGAAAAGGGAGCCCATAGAACACTGAGATAAAGTCTGAGCTTGGACTGAATCCCACTCTGAGTTGAGCTGTTTCCCAGATATCCATGGATGTGATTTAGGAACTACAGGAGACACTAATCCTGGCTGGCACAAGCACACCCTGCTCTGCAAGCCTTGCTCACATGAGAAAGATCTCACAACAAAAAAGGAAGTCTGATATCATGGAATCACATCATCTTATGGGGAAATCTTTATTTATTGAACTTTCTAGGTTTTTGATCTGTGGGAGCCTTTGCATTAATACAGGCAGGGCTAAAGCTCTTCAGGAGCTTTAAGCATCTGTTGCTATACAAGAATTAACTTATTTTCCTTAATAATCTTCCTTGGACACTTCAGAAATCATCTCTGGGCTCTGAAGCCTCCACAGATTGAAAACTTCGGACACGGGCAATTTTTCCTGAAACACTATTGAAAACCCATATCAAATAATAAAATGAATAAAGCCAATTTAATTAATGGGGTTTGCATTTCTTTTGTTGCTGCTGTTTGCTAAAGTCAGTCTGAACTTTTTTATTTGTTTGAGTTTTGTTTTGGAGGGGTTTTTTTGTTTTTTTGCTCGTTTGTTTGTTTTTTTTTTTTCCAAAACTTTGAAATTTTGGTATCTAATTTCTGTCAGGCCTGGGCTGGGGGGAAAAAAAATGCAAAGTTGGATATTTGTATGGTTCACAGGCCAGATTTGAAAGAGATTAAGTAGTAGTATCAGACAAAAGCACTGAAACCTCCCAAACTGCCCCCATCAGTGTATTTTAACCTATTGGAATGATGATTTCCTGCAGTATTTTGACTGAATGAGTGTCCCCTCCATCTGATATGAAAAGCTTCCCTTGCAGGATTATAACTGAAAACAGAAAAGCAAAACATTGGAATTATTTTCCTTTTAGGTTTGGCTGAATGAAAACTGCTCCACCCCCAAATCTCATTTATACACTTTCAAGAACTGGAAATATTTCCTTTAATTTTTATTGTTCCTTTTTTATTTCCTTTCCCCCCCAGGATGCTTGGCCTGCTTATTCCAGGTGATTTTCCTGCTATTCTTAATGGATCCATGTCTGTCTGCATTTGATTCTTTGCATTGGTTTGGCTGCCCAAATTTTATTAGAGCTCAAAGAAATGCAGTTTATTAGCATGATTATTTTTAGTCTTATCTTGAACAAAAACTAACTGTAGACTTCATCTGAAATAAAGATATTTATAGCTCAGGAAAAGAGAAGGAAACTGGAGGCAAGATCAGTGTGACGAGGAATCCAAGTGAGCCTGGAGTTATTTCAGCTCAAATAAAAGTTTGTAACTGCCAGAGAAATTTTGCAGCAGTTTTCCAGTGGGAAGAGAGGTGAAAAAAAAAAGTGTGTTGAGTTTTAGGAGTGGGAGTCAAATAATATGAAAATAATGGCAGTGACAGATCTTCCTTGATATTGAGTGAATGTGTTTTGTTCTTGATCATTTTGGCTTTGCCTGTTTTTAGTCACGGGTTTCTTTTGTCCATGGGACTTTTGAAAAAAAACCTGAATTTCTGAGCTGACCAGAGGTCCCTTCATATGCAAGCACTGGATCTATCCTGCTATGCAGAAACAGGATTTCATCCACTTTTGATATGAAAATATTATGGAAAGCCACAATTTTACAATACACGGGTGAGGCAAATTATGGCAACAAATCCTTCTGTCCCTGCTGAGGAGGATCAGCCTCATGGTCAGGATTTTAGCCAGGAGACCAAGAAAACCTATCTTGTGACCCTTTCTGGTCCTCACAATCCAAGAAAGAAATGGCCAGAGTGGAGAATGTCAAAAGGAGGACCATGAAGATCATCAAAGGGATGGACAATGGGGGCAGGGAATGAAAACTGAGGGAATTTCTACCTAGAGAAAAAAGCTTCAGAGGGGACCTCACCAAACTATTCCTGTACTAAAAGAATGGTGAGAAAAAGGATGAAAATTCTCTTTTTTTACAAGGATCCACATGGAGAATTCAAGGGTGGCATGTTGCACCAGGAGAGGTATCATCTTGATGTAAGAAAGAAATTTTTTAGAGAGGGAACAGCCATTCATGGAAAGAAGCTCCCCAGAGATGTGGTGTGGTCCCTATCAGGGATGGTTTTCCAGAGGTGACTGCACAGGGTGTTGGATAAACTCATCTTGGCTCCCTTTCTCATGAAAGGTTGGACCAAATTTGTCATTCAAGGTCACCTCCAGCCTTGGTTGTTGATTCTTTGACCGGTTTTCCCTTCTGGGTGGTATCTCATACTTGCCATTGATGACTGGGAGAGTCCAGGGAGAGTAATTTTTGCAAAGGTAATCTCAAACTATCAGCACAAAAATAATCTCAGATTAACAGCACACAGGTAATCCCTTGCAAAGGTAATATCTCAAATTATCAGCACAAAGGTAATCTCACATTATCAACACAAAAATAATCTCAGATTACCAGCACACAGGGATCCTTTGCAAAGGTAATATCTCAAATTACCAGTTCATGCCCACTTCTGGTAGTTATTTATTTTACATTTCAGGGCACTCTCCTTTAGGTGCAATGAGAGACAGATGCTGACAGGGAGGAGCCAAACACCAAATAAAGTGTCTGGATTTCACTTCCAAACTGCATTTTCCTACCTTCATCCCTTCTCCCATCACTCCATTTTAACCCCTGGTTTTCAGATACAAACACTTAAACGATGCAGAGGAACTTGGGTTTTTTCCTCTACAATACAAAACTTCCCAAAATGAAACATTTAAGGTTCTTTCCCTGGGTTCAGAGTACCAGAAATACTAAAAGTGAAGGTAAAAGGAAGTGACATCACCATGCAGCAATGAAACAGCCTCGTCCTTTACAATCTAAGTTGTAGTTTTCAGTTTTGGGATGTGAATTGTCCTGCAGTAGCAGCACTCCACACTGACAAGTCAATAATCAAACAGTGGATAGATACAGTAAATAGCCACAAAACCCGCAGCACAGAAAGTCTTTGTACATTTACAAAAGCAAAATAAGAAAATCAGACAGGAAATGCATTATGGACATGGTAGAAAAAATGGCTCAAGGAGCACTGCACGCTTGTTTATTTTTTTTTTGTTTGTTTGTTTTAATTGCGTACTGCTTTTAATAACACAGCCTTTCTAGCTCCAAAATATATTTCACAGTGAAAAATCAAACAAAGCACTGATACACTCAGTTGATATTTACACACACGGAGAAGCAAACTGCCTCTTGGATTCTTCCCTCCTGACACAAATGGAAAAAACAGCCCTGGGGGGGTGGCCAGGCCTGGCCAGCCCCTGCAGCTTACATTCAACAGAGACATTTGTGGGGAGCTCCTTTGGGCCATGGCATCAGAGTCTGGGTCCCATAGCTGTGTCCCCCGCAATGTGACCTCTCCAGGGACACTGGGAAAGGTCCAGTGACTCAGGAAAAGCCCCATCTGCCAGTGCATCAACGCTTTTATTCAGGGAAATAAAATTATAATAGAAGGGTTTGAGTTTTTGGGGTTCTTTTTGTACAATGTATTTTATATTTCATAGATTGAGAGATCCCATTTCTTCTGGTAAATTCAGTGCTGGTGAACAGATGCAATGTTTCTGCTGAGCAAGAAGCACAACGTCTGCAACAGTAGAAATTTCCCAAACTCCTGAGCATTGGCTCGAAGAATTAAGGAACAATTATAAGTTTTCACAATTATTCTATCCTCGGACTCTCTAGCTGGGACCACCAAAAATTAATGGCAATAACAATGTGCTGAGGCCAAATCCCAGCTCCAGGTGAAGAGGGTTTATTCTAATACCATCTATTTTCTGTACTGGTTTGAATTTAGCTGAGGACCTGGTCTCCAGTGAGCAGGGTCAGAGGGTGGTTTGGTGATGTGGACATTTGCCCACAAGGCACTGGGCTGAGATCCACCATCTCAAATTGCAGAGCAGGATGGCCAGGAAAACTACAGAACCCAGAGAAAGCTGTAACAAAACCCAACAAAAAGAAATTGAAATAAAAAAGATCCAAACACCTCCTTTGCTCTGGATTGAAACAGGCAAAAGATCTCCAGCTAGAGGCAGTAATTTGACATATTTTCATCAAGAATTCTGATTTATTAATGATTGAAAACTGGCTAGTAGCCATTCATGCAAAAAATAGCTGTTGATTTTTTTTTAAATAATACATTTACAGTGTTGGCAATATAACCCTTGTGAAAGTCCATCCTACAGAAAATTGTCTAAGTGTGCAGTTACCTGATAAAGCTGCCTTTCCCCAGCTCTGTCTGGACAACAAAGTACCTGGTTCCTTGGAAAACCTTCTAAAATATCTTTAAGAAACATCTGAGGAGAGAGGAAGGGCCAAACTACCAGTTTGAAACACTTTGACTTTTGCAAAGAGTTGCGAAGAAGGGGACAAATTCCACCCTTGGAGCAGCAAATCAGTGCTGTAGGCTTGGGGAAAAAAAATAAAAAAAAAGGTGTTTGGATCGTAAAAATTTCGTTTATGAACCTGGAGTAAAATGGAAGTGGTTTAAGTCATTTTGCTGGTCCTCTGTGCCAGGGTACATTTCATGTGACAGGGCTGTCCCCATCTCTTAAGAGCATGGTCCTGGACCAATATGACCTCAAACACCATTTCTGTCTGTTTTGAATTAAATTTACATTCATTTGGGTGGCTCCAGCCAAGAGCACATTATTTCCCATAAAGAACTATATAAGTGTTAAGTATTATTATAATTAATATTTCTTTCACAACTTTCTGAGATCTTTTTTTCTCTTCTCCTTTTAAAAATAAGTAAACTAGGATTATCTTTAAAAATCTTTGCTTAAAATGACATCAAAACTCTTTTTTTCCTTTTACTTAAACTAACAAAAACCAGTGAAATTAAAAGCTCACACTCAGCTGACACTAAAATTCCAAGTATTTCACTTTTTTTGTTGTTGTTTTTAGTTTATGATCATGTCAACTAACACCAAAGAACAAGCCTGAATTTTGAATTTCCTGGTTGCTATTAGTTTCAGTTCAAAACTCCACATTTAAAATGCCATTTTCACTTTTGTTTGTAATATATGCATACACATACACGCACATATATATATATTTGATATATATATATATTTCTCAGTTCATAAATTCATAAATCCAAGATGAAGGGAGTGCCAGGAAGGCCCTCAAAGCCTTTTTTTTTACGCCATATAAAGACTCTTAAGAATTGACATCATCGACGTTGGGTTGAAGTAGATTCGTAGCGGTCGTGGCTTTAACTACAAGGCAAAGGTTGAAAGAACATTCGAGTTCCTCTCCAAGAAAAGCAGTAAGACCATTGGTGGTGAAACAAACAGAATATTCCAAGAGAGAGAGAGAACTGCCAGG
The DNA here is from genome assembly GCA_025920805.1 of Petroica traversi. Lineage (NCBI taxonomy): Eukaryota > Metazoa > Chordata > Aves > Passeriformes > Petroicidae > Petroica > Petroica traversi. The sequence continues at coordinate 2,397,526 of JAHLSL010000022.1, forward strand.
TGTGGGAAGCCATCCAAAGTCTTTATCCTTTCCTTCCGTGCCATCTTAGTGCTCAGTTTAATCAGTTTTGGTTTTTTTCCTCACCAAATGCAGGTGGTTTTTCACCTTCCAGGATGATGCTGCCAGGTCCTTCTCGTGCCTCTTTGCTCTGGCAGGGAGGATTCAGTGCACAGAAGCCAAGGAGGTTGCAAAGGCACCACGCTCTGAGTGCCAGGGCTGCCCCAAGCCACCAACACCGCCGGTGCCCAGGGCTCAAGGTCATCTGGAGGCAAAGGCCACCCTGGAACTGACTCTTGCTCTTAAGGTGGGAGGGAAGGGACACACAAGTTCTTTGTGTGTTTATTCAAAAAGTCCAAGTGATCAAGCTATCAATCAATGCCAAAAATAGAGCTATATCTCAACTGCATGGCCCTTTTAGAAAATTCACAGCCTAGCTAGAACAGAAAGCATTCCCAGGAGTGTCCCTGGACACGGAACAGCACAGCAGATCCCACTGCTCTCGCCTGGAGTCCCTGCACTGAGGTGCAGTTTCACATTGGCACTGCTGCTCCTCTGCTCCTTTAAATCCATAGGGAATGTCTGACTGAATCCAGCCACCAACTTCATTTTCTGGAGATGCTCCTGGCTCAGCTGGATTGAGCAAGCCAAGCATGTCAGCTCCACTCGAAGACTCCAAGGAGAAACACCACGGAAATTCACGTGCCAAAAGACAGGGACAGGCTAAGACGTGTTGGACTGGGGAGAAAAAACAGGCAAATCCAACCCAAAATGGAAATCAAGTGGAAAAATGACAAGGGTCATGTCCATTCACAGACTGGGATCAGTTTGGCAACCAAGGATCACAAGTGCACAGCAATCACTTGTTACTCTGGATGGACACGAATTACTCGCAGATGCTCTGAAATGGCAATAGTTGAGTGGGTGGGTTTGGCCTCTTGTTTGTCTTTTAAACATTCTCCATTAATGGCCTTGAGTACAGCTGGGTATGTACAGTGACTGTTAAAAAGGGATATTTACACATTTCCTTTGCTTTTTCACCTCGGGGGGGAGAGGAGAGGAGAGGAGAGGAGAGGAGAGGAGAGGAGAGGAGAGG
>JAHLSL010000022.1:2398628-2443219 GCA_025920805.1 Petroica traversi
AAGGAAAGGAAAGGAAAGGAAAGGAAAGGAAAGGAAAGGAAAGGAAATAAGAGAGACCTGCACCACCACCAAAACTATTATCTCATTTTTTTCTTTCTCAAGGGATGGTTTTTGGTTTGCTCGTTGGTTGCTTCGCTCTCCTCAGCTGCTCATGTCGCCAGGTTCTCCGCATTTATGCTGGACATCCGAATCTGAGAGCTGCTCTTGCTCAGAATGGAGAGTTGTGTCCCCCCGTTCACTCCGCTGCTCGCTAGAGAAGGATGGCGATGTTTGAAATCCACAGCAAAATACCGGTTGACTTTCCAGCTCCTCCATTTTCTCTTTATTTCTGATTGCACCTTTAGGGAGAAACTTCAAAAGGTCATTTTTTATGTACTTAGCCGCCCGAGGACATGCTGACAAATTATCAAGATTAGAAAAAATCCCACAATTCCACAGAACCATTTTTAAGGTTATTATTAAAGTCCTCATTTCAACAAAAAAATTGAAGTTACTTCTCCATGGCTGGAAGAGTTCTGGGCACATAGTGAGAACTACAGCCCAGCCCAGCTCCTGTGTCTGACTTCTGATAATTTAGGATCAGCCCAGAGGTGCACAGAAGAACTGAACAACACCACCTGGAGGAAAAACCAGCCTGTTTTCATCAATGGCCAGTACCAGAGACATAATAAGGAGCCAAAAAGAATGGTTTGGGAGAGTGGGCTGGCAAGAACAGGGCAAAGTTTAGCAAAACCAGTGCAAAATTCTGCACCTGGGATGACATTTCAAAGACCTGTCCATACCCTACCCCTGTTAGGGAGCCTTGACCTGTGCCATCATCTCTGGTAAGGCAAATGTTTTGGTTTAATAAAGACATTCCAAATCCTCTTTTTGTTTGTTTGTTTGTTTTTCTGAGAATTGTGAGATTTAGACTAAAGTATCAGGGATTATGGTAGATGATGAGTTAGAATGGACAGTTGGAACAGCAGTTACTCCCACAAGAAAATGGGATGTGGATGATGGGTGAGGGACGTTAATAACTTAAAGTCTTACCTCCCCATTCAAGAAGCAGTAGAGAACAGCAACAACAAAACCCTAGGGAAATAGGAGAGAAAGGGAAAAAAAAGTAATTCAAATCCTGAATGAATGACAGAAAATAGTTGGAGTTAATAAAACCCAAACAAAACAAAAACCAAGAAGTCAACAAAAAACCACAAAATCGCGGTGTACAAAATATACACATAAATGAGCAGAGACACCCTCTGAGAGCTGTGCATGCAAAGCAGATATAAAGAACAGAGATTTGCTTGTAAGGAAAGCAGAATTCCATGTATAATCACCTGGAAGGATCCCAGTCCCAGCTCAAACACCAGCCTCTCCCTCTTACTGACATTCTCGGGAGAAAAGGCGAACACCGTGTAGTGAATTCCAAACAAGGGGATCAGCAGCAGGGTGGAGCGAGCCAGCCTCCTGTCACAACAGAGGGAAAAGAACTTTAATGCAGCCTTGCAATTAGCAAACCTGAGTTTTAATTAAAGAAGAAAGCACAGAAAATATTCTGCCGACCGACTTTCGGGAAATACGTACACCGCGTAATTGTACGAACAAATATGCGACATCGTTTGGGTGCTTGCACACACACTGCAGTTTGCTCGCCCTTCTCCACACTGCCACACTCATGGCACATTAATTATGCTGAATGCCCTCTGCTGCTGTTTTAATTTGCTTGTTTATAAGAGGGAATTTTCTCCAGAATCTCACTAAGGGATTCAGGCTGCTACCATGGTACAGTTACAAACCTCTCACCCAACTGCTTAATCCCAGTGGAGCCTTTGAAATCACTTTTTTTTTATTGATTTTGTGTGTGTGTGTGTGTGTGTGTGTGAATGTGTTTCTGCACAGCAAAAAAATCCAAAACAACCACAGAAACAAAGCTAAAAAACCGACAGCCATACAAATAAAAGCTAAATCCCCCTGCATGTTCTTGTTCTTGTACCCACAATTATTCCTGAACATTTGATTTTTGTCTCATTTATACTGTTAGATACCTAAGTGTAATTCTGCTGTTTAACTACTTTCCACTGCTTCAGAATAAAGAGGTTTCAGAGGAAAATCAAGCTCAGCAGATATAAACAAAAGGGCTGGAAATGAATGTTTTACATGTGACCACTTAACTGGTGAAATTCCCCCCAAAAGCTGGGGCCAGCCAAGATTTTGTCATGTTTTGGTGAGTGCCACTGGCTGATTGAACACCAAAAAAAAAAAAGAGCAAAGAGAAAGCAACTGTTGATCTGAAAATCAGGCAAGTGCTTTATTTAAAAACAAAATAACCTAAAAAACCTCCAGGATACTTTCAGAGGGGAAGAATTTCATCGATTACAATCAGGTAAAGGAAGAGGGCAGATGGAGGACAAAGGAAGGGGAAAAGCAATAAGGATTTTTCAAAGAACTGCATATTTTTTAAATCTCAAATATCCATTGTGCTTTTATCTATTTGGTACATTGCAGACAGATTTGAATTTCAAGCTCAACAATAACCCAAAAAAGATGTGTTTGTTTTACTGGAAGTGAAGACTTAATTAACACAGCCCCAAGAATTCTGTGAGCACAACTGTCTCCAGTACTGACCTGGCAATGGGACATCAGGGCAGTGCTGCTGTCTCTCACTCAGACTTAAAAATTTCCTTAAAACTTTTCCTTTGGGCCCCAATGGGGATAAATTCATCCCAGCTCCTGCCTGGAGACTGCCCTAAACACACCTGAGCCAGAAATCTGATGGACACCAAACCTCAGGTCATGTGGAAGACCTCACAAACCAGAGAAGACTATTCTTGTGGGTTTATAAAATTAGACATTGTCCAAAAGAGAGGAACAACCTCAGAACAGGGTGATGCAGAGCATAGAGAATGTCCAGCTTTGATAATCTCTAAAAAAAACCAAACTTTACAGGAGTGAGACAGTAAAAGAACTTTTGGACTCCTTCCTAGGCCTTTTTCTCTATGGACATGCAATCAGGTTAATATAAAAGAATAGAAACATTGAGGAAGAGATTATAGAATAATGTTATCTCTGTAAAAAAAGGGATATAAAAAAATAACAGTGTCTTAAACTAGTCACAGACTTTAAAAAAAAATCAAATTAAAGGTAATAAACTGCACAAAAAAGTATCATCTCTCCATATCTTTTATAATTTATATTCAGAATTAATGACAACAACAACAAAAGGATAAATGTTGTTTTGATCTAAAAGTCAGAATAGAATTGTGAATTAATATATTCTGTCTCACTACACTCTTGAGAGATTAATTTAGGGAAAGATGCAGAGGAAGTCTTTTTTTATTGTCAGTTTTCTGGCATTAATCATACCTGATTAATCACACAATTAGTTTGTAGGATGTGGAAATATAATGCCATCATCAACTTATTTGAGATATTATCTTCAATATTGTCATAAAATTGAGGAAGAAAATGCATTAAATAACACATTCAGAAGTTTAAAGATTAGTAAGAGCCATAAAGAGGAAAAGAAGATTTTAATGATAAGAAAAAAAAAAAACTTGAAACATATTAATGTCTGTATGGATGATGATAAATTGCTTTTTTTCAAGAAGACTGGGAAGAGAGCAGAATTAAAGAAAGTTTTGTGAGATGTGAAATTTTATGTGCAACGGGGAATGAAAATCTTAAAGGACACAATGGAATTCCCAGGTGTGTAACAGCCAAAGATATTAATCCTCTTTTCTTCCCCCACTTTTTCAGACAGACAAGAAATTTGGAGGGTGGAACTAAAAGTTCTGAGGGCAATAATTGTTCGAGAGGCTGTTTGGAAGATGATGTTCTCCAAAAGGTCTAGGAAAGGCCTTGTTCACATTCCAATGGGAAGAGGAAAATCTTCAAATCATTTTAAAAAACGCAATTAAAATATCAATTTTTGTTGAGGATGACATTCTGTTTTCCAGCTCTTTTTTTTTCCTTAAAAACACTTCCACCTTAAGACTTTCACCAGAATCACAGCTATGAATGTGGACTTTCCATGAACTGTTGGTACAAACAAACAGAAAATTATGTTCTCTCTTTTCCCTCGCATTGAATTATGAAATTAGAACTTTATGGTAAAAGAAACACAAAGTAGTAAGGCTGTCTGGTTTTGATTTTTTGTAGGAACTTCCAGTTTTTCCATTGCATGTTCACCTTTATTAAGGAGACTGCTGAAGTCTCAGCGTCTGGGCCTTTTTTAGAGAAAAATCAAAAAAGAAGCAAAAATCTCCAAACCATAGACTCTGAAGGAAGATTTTGTTGTTTTGTCACTTAATTCTGCCTCTAAAATAAGAGAATTTCCCAGTTCAAAAGCTGTCACAAGTGAAATAATTTGATTAAATATAAACTTTTGCAATGAAGACATGAAGGTCTGCAGTCCTGGAAAGCAAACATTCACCTCACTGAGGTTTGGACAAAAATACTGTAGCTATTGATAATGAAATTATTTGTAAAATGCCTCTGAAGTCAATGAAGAGAAAAACACACTTTTAAAACATAATTCTTGTGTGTTACAGATGTCTTTTCAACAAGAGGTGACTCCTGTTGTAAACTCTATGGGTATTGATTACACTTATTAAAGTATATATTGATTAATTTAATGCTGTGACTTATCTGCAATGATGGCATCTATTTTTAGTTAAATTAAATGTACACTTACATTCCTTCTATTGTCCATGAAGAGCAAAAAGCACTGACACACAAAGGCAAATCCTCTGGCACTAAGAAAGTTCTTATCACATCCTAAATCCACCCACTGACCTCGAAGGGAACCTGGGCTGAGTTTGTCATATAAATTGCTGCCACGTGGACTTGGGAGGTTTAGATAAGAGGAACCAAATTTCTCAGGCCAAGGGTACAAATTCATCATCTCCTTGATAAATGTGTGCAAAAAAGAATCTCAAATTGAAGGGTAAAGAGCAAACCACGATATCTTTAGTAACGAAATGCTCAACACAGCTCATATTTGACAAAATTGAAGGATCTATTTGATCCCAAAATGCTGAACACATTGACATGATTTTCAGGATCATCAGGAATCTCCCTGACAGATCTTTTCCTGTCTTTCCCAAAAAATGAAGTAGGTCTGTAGTATCACTTCCAAAAGACCTGAGGTAACACCTGAATGATTCCAGATTTTTAATTTTCCCATGCATAAACCACATCTCCAGAGCAAAGACTTGAAAAACAGGGAAGCTTACCAAGATTTTCATACTTTAACACACCCCAAAAAATCAGATTTAAATACCTCCTGTTTAGGCTGAACCCTTCTTGCCCTTGACTAGGCAGAGGATCTCACCTTAGAGTTATCAGTCTCCCATCTCTCAGAAATAACTGCATTTAATCTGACATTTGGTCCTCTGCAAAGGCCCAGTGTGACTGTGCTGCATCAGGATGTCGATTAAGCAGTGAACTTTACATTTCAAACTCTTTCCTCCTGAACCCAAATCCTAGTTTTGCCTGACTGTTCTTAGTCTTCAGCTGCTCTCTGGGTAGAAGGTGGAACTGTTTTTCAGCTGTTTTTCTCTTTTCTGTTTTTATCTGCTTTTGCAGGGTTCCAGTCCATTAACTGATTAATTTTGAGCATCTTCATTGATCTATTTCTTAAATACCTCAAAGAGATGTAAAATCCCAGAGAAACTTCACTTTAATGTTTTTTTCCTAACTGAAAACATAACCATATATGCAGTCTAGTTACAAACCAGTTTGTTTTTTGTTTTTTTTTTTCCTTAATGGCATCAAAGAAAACCACTAAATATTCTTTAGCAAAATCCTGGACTTTTGGGTCTGCGTGTCACAACATCCCTGAGTGTTGATTCACATTTACAAAACGGTTGTGAAATTCAGGAGACAGATCATCAGAAAACCAATAATAGATGTCTGAACTTGCACCTCATCTAAACAAAATGAGAGGATGACCTTGGAGCCCTTTTCCAACCTTAATGATTCCATGGATCTCTGAAACCCTGTGGGCTTCTTGTGCAAGGAGCAAGGAGTCAGGCAGACGATGGGACAGTGATTAATTCACACAACTCTTGGCTGAATAGCTTTTATTCACTCTTCTGGATGCCTCACTCTATATTTGACAATGATTTTTGACAATGTTGGACTGAACTTGATCATCTTGAAGGTCTTTTCTAACTCAATGATTCTATGATTCTGTAACTTCTGATGGGCACAATTCATTTTGATATTAAGTCAACCTTAGCCTCTTCTCACCCCTTGGTGTTTATTTAGTTAACTTTACAGAGTTTAATGGAGAAAAGATGTTTTATAACCACTGAGGGTCTGATTGACTCAATCTCCCCCAGTTGTTCTAGGAAACTTTCAGGTGAAACATTTCCTCTCAGTATGAATGTGCTCACCTCTTTGCTGTACAATAAAGAGCAGCTATTAATTCTGTACAGAAACTACCCAAAACCACAAATAGCATCAGCCATAATTACAAAAAAAATAAACATAAACAAAACAACCTTAAAACCCTCGGTCGTGGCGCGTCAGCAAAAGCACAGAACAAGAACAACAACAACAAAAAGAAATTTCTCCATGCAACAAGAACTCAATGAATGCTTTGCTCTCTGCTTGCTTCCCCTCTGCTCTCATCCATCCCTTTAACTGCAACATGCGTCACACACACACAGTAATGTCACGGGAGTGCGTACACTTACAGGGTAATGGTTGATAGTTCTGACATCTTGCAAGAGTGCTGGTTAGCCCTCTTAGGCTTACAGTAGCATTTCTGAACGCAGCTGCTAAATATGACAAGATTAGCATTTTTTTCAGCATATTGTGAACAGGCCAAAGGTAGGTCACTTTCAACACATTTCATGAGTCACGTCACAGAGATGGAAAGCAGACACGACAGAATGGAGTCACAGCACGAGCCAGCTGCCTGACCGAAGCAGAAATTAAACAAAATTAAACAAAATGAAAGTGTGCTGGCCATTGTGATGCGCTGATTTACAGACAAACCAAAACTGGAAGAGCCTGGAGGCAGGTGGGCAGTGCTGAGCGTCCAAAATACACATGGCCTGCGTGGCCTGGTCGTGTACAGAGGGTCACAGAACAATAAATTACATGGAAGCTGACTGCATGCTCATGGAGAACAATCAGAGAGTAACATAAACTTGTAGAACGGGGATCAATCGAAGGTGAATTGGATCAGATCCCTCATTTTTGCTGTAGTTCAGATCCCTTCTTTTTAACAGAGAATTCCAGTGAGGACACCAAGGCAGTTTTTCCTTCTTCCTTGGTGATGGGGAGGGAGCTCACTGTATAATCAGGCTGATATTTTGGAGGTAGCATTAATTTTTTTGTCACACACACTAGGACGGTGTGGTCATCAAAGCATCAGGCTCATGTGCTGTGGAGCAGGACCTTGATCCCTGCATGTTGGATTCTAGGAAAAACCGCTGCAGAGAACAAAACAGTTGCTTCCCAACCAGCCAGGAAGGGGCAATTTGAATCAATCACCAATCAAACACCAACCTGAAACATGGGAAGGCATTTGGAGGGATCCTGTAAGAGATTTTATATCTGGGCTGAAAAATGTGAAAATGGAAAAGAGTGATTTCTCGAAAATAGTGATTTCTTGTCAACTTTCAAGGGGAGAATTTTTGTTCTGTTTTCAACACATGGTTGTTATGGTGGGATTCAACTCAGGAAAGGCTGGATGTTTACAGTACAGATGTCTAAGTAAAATGGACATCCTTAGGCGCTTGAGAATCACCAGAATAAACAGTTGAGAGAGAAACACACATTTATTGGCCAGGGTATTTCTGATCTATTTCAGATGTCTAGGATAGGATGAACACCAAATACCACTGGCTAAATCTCCAATAATATAAAGGATAATATATTGATTTTTAAAGCAATTGCCTTCAAGGCAAATATTTAAGTTTGTTTCAACAAACCAAACTCCATTTCTCTTACACAGTCTAAGATCTATGTTCACATCTCAAGGAATTTATAATCTGAACAGTAAACTAAGATAAATTGAAAACATTGAATTTCTCTCTGATTTTAACTCCTTTAAGTCAACCCCCATTACTGGAGTTATGTTCTGCTTCCTTTTGGATAATTAAAGCTTGATAACTGTGTTGTTGTTAAATATTGCAGTATAAGAGCTGGCAAGAACACAGTCTTGTGGCATACACACATCCAGCAAATAGAAATAATAACTGTGTTTCAACTCATTAAATGAATTTCGTTTCTTGGATGTCGCTGAGAAAATAAATATGAAAATGACTGCTCCTTTTATGCTATAATTCCTGTGCTAGATTTTTGCACAACCTGTTTTTCACTGAATGGGCATTAATTGTCCACTTAGACTGATCAAAAACTAAAGGAAGTTTTAGGGTTTGTTCCATTTTACTGTGACTGAGGCTTTCAGAAGTGACTATGGATTTTGAGTGCCACTCATTTTTTTCATCACCTGGTCTGAAACACATTTCTCAGACCGATTTCTACCACAAGAGGGCTGCTCAGCCTCTGTTGAAAAGAAACATTTACAAAGCATATTAAGGTACAGAATCTGAAAATAAAACATCTAAAAATCAATAATCACTTCGAAAACTCTTAGCCATGGGTAATTGTAGGGGGCTGTTGTCTTCAGTGATATACTTAATGTTGCCTCAATGTTGCTATGACAATCTAGAAATAAATTCCCATCCATGTTTCCTTTACTGTTTATGCCCCGTTTTATTTGACAGGGATTGATTTTCTTATAGGTTTTCCTAATGAATAGACCTAACGTGGCAGCACTTGGTATTTACTAGAATTATTGGAAAAAACAGACTTGATTTTAAAAATATTATCTAAGGATTAACTGCTGGTCCTCCCCACCCAGTGAGAGGACATTTATACATAGGTTTGTGATGGAAAACATTACTAGGACTTTTTATGAAAACCTTAATATTTTAATGGTGTTAGCACTTATTTTCTGCCATTTCTAAGTTAGGTAGAGTCATCTCTCTGATGTTAGATGGTGAAAAATGTCCCAAATCTTCAGAGTACAGAATTTATAGATGGTTTTCTTTCCTTTCTCCCTCCCCTTCTATTTTGCAATTTTTATTTCTTATCAAAGTAGAGGCGCTGGTGGAAGGAAAGGGAGAAAGAGAGAAGAGACAGAGGAGGCAAGAACTAGAAAAAAAAACAAAACATGGAGTAAAAAACAGACAAATAAAAGAAAATTAACAGAAATGAGAGCATGGCCATGAGAACACTGCACGAATAAGGGCAGGATCCTCTGTGGGCACACAGAGAACGGAATCGGTCACATCTAACTCTACGTGCCAAAGACAGATTCCAAACCCAACTACCACCTGGAACTCACTCAGGTCATGGAAAGAGCAGGGACTTCCAGGCTGAGCTGCCCTGTGTGACAGAGGCATCTGAGCCATAGGGGATGCTCTGTCTGATGGAGGTGCCCTGGTCTCTCCCCGAGTGACCATAGACGACGACTGGACTGCTCAGATCGAGCACGAGACTTTAGACAGCTAAAGGCAAACAAGCTGAGTCTCACCGCAAGTGTCCGGGGCAGGGACTGCAGCTGCATCTGGGAGGAAGAGGGAGGGTGCTAGGGTGGAAGGGGAAAGAGAAAGTTAAACACTCCCAGGAGGAAAAGAGCCAAGGGTGATGTGGCTGAAGGCCACCGCGTCAGACCGAACACCCGGACGTCTCAACGCAAATGAGGGAGAACACAAATCCGAGGCAGAAGGAGCTGTAATTCTGTTCTAGGTGTCTCAGAGGTGCTTAAGAGGAGTGGAATGAGCATGCTGATCCAGGGGAAGGAGGTTCTGCTGAGGTATCCAAGTACATCCATAATGAAAATGGTCAGGGGCTCTGAATTTGGGTGGCTCCCAACACGAGGGGAACGATGGAGATTGTGCCTTGTCTCTGAATGTGCTGAAGGGGAATCCTTTGGAAAAGGCAATAAAGGCAGGACTTGATTCATGCAAATTAAAACTGCGCCTCATGAAGGATCTTTGTGCACTCTGCTTGACTAATTGTGTGTCACCTCACCATGGGTAGGATTGGCAGCTGTGTAGTAGCAGGAGAAGGAATGCAGAAACATATCAATGAAATAAAGCACTGAAAATACAGCAGAAAGCTAACCAAAGTGGAAGTAGAGAGATTGTATGGGAGAGAGAGGAGAACACTGAAAAGAGGATCCATAAAATCTATTATTTCTATCACACAACCACTTCCCCTCAGCTGGTACTGCTCTAGGCTGGGGGACTTCTTTTCCTGGCTGCTCAGGACCTGAAGATTCCTTGAAGCTGCATTTCAAAACACCAACTACATTTACAAACCCCGTGCCCTTACAGATCAGATGGAAAAGTCTGGAAAACAGAACTCGTTCTTTGAGCAGCAAACAGAGTCTACAATTCCATCCCGCTTCAGGGGCTGCAGCTCTGACCTGCTGTGTGCAGGCAGAGCCCTTCACCCCTCTCACCCAGACACAGAATAAGCACAGGTCCTTCTGAGGAAAGTTGTCCTTTAGTTGTATCTCCTCTAATTTTTGAGGTTAACAAAATACCTCTGTCCCTTTTTCCCTCTCACCCCATGCCAGCTTGGCCTGTGAGAAACAGGCCATAAAGAGAGATTTACCTGACTTAATGTAAACTTTTTTAAAGTGAAATAAGCTGTACTAAAGGATTTTACTCTCTGGGCTGGGTAGGTCTCTACTGACTGTGGAAGGAGCCCAGCAGGATTGTTTTATTAAATCAGGTATATCCCCTGCTGTCTTGCTACAATTACAGCCACTATTGTGCACTTCATGGGAAAAAAAATCCCAAAACCTGTTTCTCTAGACTTTAATTGAAAAGAAATCCAAAATTCTTAGTCTTGTTACCCATAGCTCCACTTTCCCCTGCAAACACCACCGAAATAAGAGCCTGAAACTGAATTAGTGCTTGCAGATTAACGCTGTGCTTAGAAACAAATGTTTAATAGACATGAATTTGGACTGGAAATTTTTGTCCAGTAAATCTGACCCCTGAGCAGATCTGAGGCTTGAAGACGAAGCTGAATGGTCAAAAAGAGTCAAAAATCTCATCTACAGTGCTCATTCTTGGCTTTCCTAACCCTTACAGAGTGGGCATAAAAGGAAGGAGAACACCATTGTCATGCTTGGAGTTTCATAATGAAGAGGTTAAGCTTAGTATTTGCCTGTGCTATAGAGAATAAAGCTGCTAGCAGGGGGCAGAATTCTTCCAGCAAAAACAGCCTTTATATGAACTGTAGCTTCAAGGTTTTGGGTTCTGATCCTTCCCCTGTGTTAATTCTGGAGCACCTGTTTCACCAGGCTGGGTTATTCTCTCTCACTCCAGAGCCCAGATCCAAGTTGTGCTCTGTGGAATAATTCTGATTATTCTGAGGTGCAGTGACAGAACTGTGCTGCAGCAGGACATAGAATGTTCTGGGAGAAAAATGTGCCATGCCTAATGAGATTCTTTAATAAATTAAGATTTTGAACACTTGAATATTTCAAATGAAGAATCTGTGTATCCAAACCCAGGCAGTAATATCTGAGAATGGGATTTAGGTCATTGTCCTCCAAAGAAGGCAAACGAGCAAAGCCCACAGAGTGATTATTGCCCCAATCTGACACAAGAAGTGGATTTTCAAGCATTACAGACAGGTTCTGGTTCCTGACAGCTGGCAGAGCTCAGCATCAGTAAAACTCTACTGGATTTATATAATTTTCAGCACTGAAGCTTCAGTTACACTGTTTTGACTCACCTGCCTTACATGTTATACAACATCCCTGCAGATTCAGGCTACAACCCATCTCTACCACTCTCCTTAATGAAAAAAGAGAGCACTGCCTTCGTTAAAAAATGATTTGCACACATTTAATCAACTGAACAACCCCAGAGTTTTCATTGGAAATATAAAGAGGAATCAGAGTTTGGAAATCTCTCAGTAATTATACAGGTGGGACTAAGACTGTGATATGAACCTCACACATGGCTTTGGGTTGGTCCTGTCTTGAGGTAGTTTGCATTTGTTGAAACCACCTTCAGTGAGGCTTAATTCAATATTAAGTCACTGTAGCCTGATGGCCTTTGAAGCTGTTCTTTTACTCTCCAAGGCAGGCAGAGTTCATTCCTGGAAAGCTGATTTTCTGCTTTGCACCACACAGTTCCTTTAGCACACTGTGTGTGAAATGAAATCCTCACAAGAAATTAATCTTTCCAGATCAAACAACCTTCTGCACTGGGGCAGCACCATCCTTCTTGTCCCTTCCCTACCTCAGGCTGTGTATGTGCTTGGAGCACATCCTAAAAACTCTCCAGGTATAAAACTGACCCCACTGGATGTGAAACAATGCCAGGTGCTGAAGTGAGACACAAGAAATCGATGGCAAGGAGAAACAGAGACACTGAGGGGAAAGTAAACTTCTGTTGTCCTCCTATGATAGAGGGAAAAAAATGTGAACGGTGGGAAAAGCTAAATGGAAGACCATGGGTGCTGGTGGGCATCAAGCCTTTGCATAAAATGAAAGCATGTTCAGGATTAGAGATGTCAGAATTATTCCCCATTTCTGCAGTCTCATTGTTTCAGCTCCACCTTCATCCTTACATTAAGTAACTGATTCAAAGAATCAGAGGTGCCAAGTGATTTGGGGACAAGTGAAAATTCAGATCCATCCCTTTCAGTCTAGCAGGGCACTCAAACAGCAAACTTAACCATGAGCAATGCGTGAGGGAAAGGACAAACAGCCAAAATGGTCTAATTTGGATATTCCCAAGTTAACACTCAGTTTGAATCTTCTGAAAATTTTCCTGAATCTCCAAACCCATTATCTTTCCCAGAATGCAAGCAAGTTACTCTGAGAGAAGATACAGCTCCTAAATCTGGGGGTAATTCATAAAGACGAGTGGCCTTGGGCACTGGATGTTCCCGATCCTGCAGATCTCCATGACAACTGAAGCTTATCAATACACATCCAAATTAGGTTATTCACTCTGACCAAGTGCACATTCAAGATCTGTTCTGCATTTTCTTTCCAAAAGCTGCATTATTTTTGCTAATCAGGAAGCTCCAATGAGAGGCAAAATTTACAAGGTCACAGCAAATTTAGTGGAGTGCAGCCACTCTCTCTTTACAACATGAAGTTTTTTGTCGTGCACATTGCTAAAGTATTTGTGGCCTTTTTAGCAGCAAGGCTGGAACAATTTTAGGTATCTGAAGTGTTTCAGACAGCACATGCATGGGCAAAACCCTGTATTTACACAGGCACCCTACAGATGGAAGCATTTCTGTACAAATCCCTCTGGCCTGAGCCTCCGGGTGTTCTGATATCTGTTCCACACCAGTTATGGCAATTAAGCCATGATGACTTTGGTACTGTCTTTGAAAATTGTTTAGACCTCAAATTTCCAGATATACACCACTGACATTTCAAATGGGAACTCATGAAACAATGTTTAACCTTTTGTTTTGGTGCCTAAAACTTGATGGGAACAGGGCTGTTAGGGCTAATCCAGCCCTTTAGAGAACTGCTGAGAGTGCAGCAAGCTTTACTGTGTTTCTTAAAGAAATAAATGGAAAAATAATTTCTATGATGAGGACTGCAGTGTTAGATAAAACCTGGTGTTATTCTCTCCCTCACTAACCTGCAAACCTCCCTGATCTTTCAAGAGAAGGAGCACCTTTTAGTGGCTTCTCTTCTGATCCAAAATTGCTCTTTTTCAGTTCATGGCTTGCAGATGGGGGGGAAAAGCCTGTGCTTTACTCTTTTAGGATTCAGCTTGTGGACAAAGAACTTTGTTCTCTAAGGCTGCCACAGGGCCAAGGAGGAATTGTCATCATAAAAGGATTCTTACATGTGAAACCTAGGCAGACTTCAAAATCTCATGAGTTCATCAACAACAGAAATCTGTATCCTTTTCTCTGGCTGTATATCCATTTAAACCATAAAATTTCCCACAAAAATGCCTCACAGCCGCAGAAATGGTGTTTAAAAACAAAGCCATCCTATTTTTCCATACTAATACAAAAGGGAAAAGGCCAGGAGTCAGCCTCTCCCACACAGACACCACCTGTGCAGGCCAAGGCCTTGCACCCTAAAATCCTTCTAAAGATTTCCAAATAACAGCAGCAGAACCCTTTTTGACATTGCATTCATCACAGATGGTGGTGTAACCACAAGAAATGAGATTTGTGCTCCGTGATTTCAAAATCAGACCCCGCCAAAACTCTGGTGTGTATCATTGGAAATGGAATGGAATTTCCTTTATGATTATTGACTTGCTCTTCTGGAATATCCCTCTGGCAGCTGGCCCATGAAATAACAAAACCCCTTTGAAGGCAGAAATAGTTTTAGGTCTAATCTCATCATTAATGTAAGAATGCAAAGGATGCACTGGATGACAGGGCAGTGTTTAGGTCAGGACAGTGAATTTGACAACCAAAAATTCATCTTCCTCTCTTTGCACCTGAGAGATTTAGGTGCATTTTACCCTCAGTTGTACCCTCCTCCCAGGAGCATTATAAACACACTAAATATTCTATGCTGTTTGATTTTACAACAATTGAAACCACAGATAGGTAATCAAAGCAGAATAGGGCTTTTGATTATCTGAAAATAAATAAATCCCTGTTAATTACACTCCTGCTAATTATGGTACATAGCCTGCATGATCTTACAATCTAAATGAGTGCACACCGTTCTTTTCCAATCCCTACCTGAAAATATTGGCAGAAATGAACACCCCCATCCTTTGCAACCAAGAATTCCAAAATAAAAAACGACAACAACAAAAAATTCAAACCATCACCCAAAATAATAATTCGCCTTGGGCAAGGTACATGAAAAGTATAGTAGTGAATGAGCACATTTTTCCTAGAGCTTTAAACAAATCCATCAAGAATTCGTGTCAATCAAAGCAGCAAATCTCTACTCCCTCCTCAGAAATGAGCACTAGGTCCTTGCTGATCATGCACTGCCAGCAAATGAGCACCACCTGTGTTTTCCAGTGTATTTTCCTGTGGTAGAAAAGGATTAACCCAAGGACACGGATTCCTGTTTGTTGTTGGGTCTTTGGGCGTCCCAGCACCCAACTGGCAGCACCTGGGGGCCAGAAGTTGCAGTGTCCTCCCAGAGAACACCCTGCCCATCCAACACCTGCCATCTGCTTGTCGAAAAACCAACCTTTGGACACCAAGACCCTGTCCAAAATTGTCAGCTCTGGCAGTCTGAGCACTTGCAGCAAGACAAAGCGGTAGCAGAATGAATCACTGCGTGTGCAGCCACTCTGGAGGTGAATTTGAGGAGTGTTGTTTACCAAAACATTTGGATCACACCATTGCTTTGGCTGCCCTGACCCTCGAGGTTGCACCGTAGGTAAAATCGTACCTACCTATGATATATGCCATGATTCTCCTTTCTTTCCAGCAAGATGCTGATTGGAGGAATGACGTAGACCTGAATTAGCTACATATATTTATATGTGGGGTTTGTTTTCTTTTCATTGAGCTTTCAACATGGGATACAAAACTTATGAAGAATCTGTCAAAGCAAAAGCAGAAACAAGCTTTCCCCCTTCCCAAATCATACCAGTCGTGATAAACTGGAAATCAGAATAAAATAAAATAGGAGATTTTTTTTTTCAGTTATATGTGCTTGATCCTTGAAAATGAATGAAAGAAACAAAGATTTGATGGAGATGTGTGGGTCTTTTTAATCTTAAGAGTTATTCCAGCATGCATCTACATCATGCACCTACTAATTCTTGTGGTGTTTTATGGTGGTGATGTGGATGATTTTTCTCTCTAGAGTGAATATTTCAGCAATGCAGCAATGCTCGTGAGAATAACAGCATGGATTTCAGCTTTGCATAGGCATTTCTGTAGAAATATGGCTTTTTTTGGGGGGCTGATGTACTCTTGTCTACAACTTGACCAAAATCAGGATGTCTGAAAACAGATCCTGACACACCAGCTTACATGTCATTGGCTGGATTTTTCATGGTAAAAATAGTGAAGTCTTTTGACTTTTGAGTGAAATCAATTTATTGTCCACTTCCTAAAATTCTAGAGCAAGAACTGATAGATATAAATCCATACAAATATCGTGGGCTGGATGTGCTGCTCTGTGTGCTGACCCAGCACTGGAAGGATGTAAATTTGTATTTGTGGTCCCCAGGACTGTGAGATCCCACTTAATTCATGGGCTCCTGATGTGGTGCTCCTTGGCCCTCAGCACATGGGGTAACTCTCCCTAAATAATCTGCTACTTCCTCAAAATATTTACAAACTGCAGTCAGAGATTCCTGAAAATAATCAGGGCCTTCTTTCCATTTGGAATCACGTTAGTTAATTTATAACTGCATGGAAAATACAGGCACCAATTCAACACACGGTTGTTTGTTCTGTGAGATTAAGTAGGACACACCCCAAGGGGGAATGGCTTTAAATGGAATTTAAATTGGGAGGGTGCTGAGGCCCTGGCACAGGGTGCCCAGAGAAGCTGTAGCTGCCCCTGGATCCCTGGAAATGTTCAAAGCCTTGTTGGGTTGGGCTTGGAGCAGCCTGGGATAGAGGAAGGTGTCCCAGCCCATGGCAAGGGGTGGGACTAAGAGATTTTAAGGCCCCTCCCAACCCAAACCATTTTCTGGCTGTAATCATGGCACATTATTCCTGTTCATTTCACCAGATGGGTGAGAAACCTGCCTGGACTATGTTAATAGCTGTCTTAATTACTCTAAGGATGCAATCAATAGCTCTTCATGCTTCCCCAATCCCTGAGGGTCTCAGAGATTCTTCTTCAGGTAAAAATCTATTCCATTTGCATTACTGATCTTGCTTGGGTTCAATTCTTAATTTGGCAGAATTATTCAGGACTGACACAAGATTAACAGAAACCACACAGGTTTCAAGAAAAAAAACCTTACGTCCCTGGCACTCCTTACACTAAAACTAACTAATGGTGGTGATTATTATTGTGGGGAAGTATGAAAGTTTCTCAGAAAAATAACCCAAAATAATAAAAGAATTAAAATTATCATTAGAAGGATGTCTTCTATCTTTTTATGAATTTAGCCCCCAATATTTTCAGCCTTAAAGACGAGTTTCTATTGAAAACATCAGCAAAAGTAAGATGGAATTATTGCTTTCCCAGGACCTGGTGAGTTTTTGGGTTTGGCAGGCTGGGATGGGATCAGCAGCATGCAGACAGCTCTGAGGGGAACTCAAGGCATGAGGGAAGGTTGGGGAGGCGTGAGGCTGGTGATGAATGACTGAACACACAAATGGATTAAATGGAAATTTATAACCACTGAAGGACTTGGCCACTCAAGGAAAATTGTTAGGAATTAGTGACAAGTTTCCAGATTTTTGTCAGCCTAAAGACAAGGGCTGTTGGACACAACCATCAGGCTGTTTAGAGAGAAAATCTAATTTTTTTTTTTTCTTATGGGAGTAAAGCCCTGGTAATGCACGGCAAATGGTACAAATGATTGTTTGATTTATTTTAAGGCAAATCTTATATTCTCCAGTGGCTACACTGCATTAATTAAGCCTCAGTCCCTCTGCAGTGCTCTCTTCTGCCATGGTCCTGTCGTAGATCCCAGCAAACTTCTCCAGAGGGAGATTTTAATAATGAATGTACTGTGATAGCAATCTATGATTAATCTTTGAATTTAAACCCATCCCCAGGGCTTTCAAAATCAAATCCAGGCTTAAGTGCTTTGAAGAACCACCACCACAGTGTTTGTGAAGCAGAACCAAAGCTAGATTTTTCTGACAAAAATAATCATTTAAAGGGTCTGAACCTTGCCAAACATAAAAAGAAACCCTGCTCAAACTCAGCAGCTAAGTTTTTGAGGTCTTTCATTTTCTTTTTTTGATGATGGAAGTCCCACCTGGCTAAAAGGTTATTAAAAAACATGGAAGAGTGATATTAGACTAAATCTCAATCCCTGCTGCAGATCCATATGATATTACCTTCAAAAACAGGCTGAAAATCCTTCCTCAGCCTCATCCTTCCTCATCTGCTAAAGGTAAAGTGCTTAAAGATGCTCTGGAGTGAAGATCTGGTCTGATGGAATGATGAAACAGTGAAACAGAACGCGGAAAATGCTTTATATGAGGCACAGTGTAAATGTGAGATATTTCAATATGGTGACAGAACCAGATTATGATCCAGCATCTTCCTTCCTTAAAAGCTCTCTTTTCACAGGGTCTGTGTGCACAAATATTGACTCTGTCTGCTGTACATCTGCACAGAATTATTAATTTCATCCCTTTTCATTGTCCCTGTGTGAACTTCCCTGCTGTCAAATCTGTTTGGATAAACAACACTCCACTCCATAACACACAGGCCGATGGAGATCGATTTATACACACCCGCTTAGAAAAGCTGCAAAAAAAAACATGAGGGAAGAAAAGAAATAATGGCAGCGAATGGAACAGAAAATATGATGTTTTCTCTTGGTTTTTGGTGGCTAACTATACACATAGGAAAATCCACCAGCAACACCCAGCCACCGCATTGATCCACGGTGACGAGGGATGTTTGATAGCCCAGCTAAATCTCTGGAATTCATGGCATGCTTTGCCTCACACCTGAGATGTGCAGCAGGCACCAAACGTGCATTCAAAAGTTCAGTCTCAGATGTTAATTGTTAATTACCATCTAAAGACTCAGGGATGACTTCCCAGCAGCACATCCATGGGAAGCCTTCATGCAAGCCCTAGGCAGGCCATGCACACAATAACCTGGTCACTAACTCTCCTCCTTGGTTTTATTTCTGAGCTAAATCCACCCACAGAATCAATTTAAAGCTTAATTTTTTGTTGTCGAAACAGATTAGTGCAAGATATAAAGGGCAGTGCTTTCAGTAAGTGGTTGTCTGGTTATACATGTGAAAATTGACATAGAAAATATTATTATTTCATTCAAATCTAAAGTAGATAATAGGGGGGAAAAAAAGAAAAATAGGCAGCTGGAGGACATATTTTTCCGTGAAAAGTGTCATTTAGATAGACGGCATCATTATAGTATGATTGTGGTTACTTAGGGTGAAACTAATCACTGGTTATTTGGTATTTGTTACAAAATAAGCATCTCCTACTTTACCCTAACATCTTTTAGTTTTATTTGAGGTGTTCATAGCTTGCCTATTTTCATCAGGAATTTAGCACTGAATTAAATAGTCCTACCTATGTCTATGAGTGCAAGAAAACACTCAAGCTCACCAAAAAAATCCCAAAAATCAAGTGTATGTGGTGTTTAGGCCAACATCAGATGTGCTGCTGCATCTTAGTTATTCCAGAGGATTATATCATTTTTATATGGACAGTGACTGTGTGCACTCAAAATGAGAATGAAAACCACCTCAACTGGCCAACTGCTGCCCTCTTATGAGGTGAAAACTAATAAAAAGGCTTTCATCTTAAAAAAAAAAAGGTAAATCACAAAGTTATAAACACCTTGAGAAAAAATTTAGGATTTGTGTGCATTTTAAAATGATTTTAGGGGGGCGTGTGTGAAATGTTTGCAATTAAGTTTATTAGAAATGTGGACTTAAGCAGCTCTAGGGGATCTTCCTACACTATAATTCAGCCTAAAGTTAATTAAACCTTTTCACCAAATCTCACTGATTTCAATGAACTTTGAACCATGTCTTGGAACTTATGAAGTGCAGCAAACCATGCCATGAATATAACAACAATATTTATACCTGGTCAATATGTTAATTTTCAGATAATTGACCTGTAATAACATTAAATTTGGTTTGGTTTGGTTGTTTGTTTGGTTTTTTTTTAATCTTGAACTTATGCTTTTCTTAGGCCTTTTTTTTTAAAAAAAAAGGTAAAAGCTGGAGTTAAAATGCACTTTCACAGCTGATGGATTGAAAAATGAAAGTAAAAATGAACCAAAGTTATTTAATAGACCTTGCAACTCTTTTCAAAAATCAGCCTAATTCAGTTAAGGTGTCTTTTTTTATTATTTTGTGGGTTTTTCCTATGTGTATATCAGTAATTTAAATTGATTACTGCTTTATTTGTACTTACAAGTAAATGCTGGATTCATTGCCCCCGATATCAGGTGACTGGAGTTTCTGCACAAGTATCACAATTATGCCAATAAAAAGCACAAAGTTTATCTGGGGGGGAAAAAAAAAGAAGGAAAAAAGTGTGACAAATACTTTTACAAGGTATGAAAATTATTGACTTGCTGGTTACATTCCCTTTTTTTTTCTCCAAACCACAGTCTAAAAGTTTTATAGGGTCAGGAGTAATGGGGAAAGCTCACAAGGGCCTTCTCCTCCCAGCTGGAATTAAAATGAGGCAGAATTTCTGCAGTTTAAAGTACAAGAGAAACAAAAATGGAAA
Organism: Petroica traversi; assembly: GCA_025920805.1. Lineage (NCBI taxonomy): Eukaryota > Metazoa > Chordata > Aves > Passeriformes > Petroicidae > Petroica > Petroica traversi. The sequence continues at coordinate 2,418,993 of JAHLSL010000022.1, forward strand.
GGTTTTAACATTTTTCCTTATCAACCTGAGCAGGTTAAAAAGAAAGAACCCTGTACATAAAAATCATAAAATGAAGACCTCAAGAGTAAAGGCATTTTTAACTCCCATATCCCAAACTAAGGGATTTCTCTGTTTAACAGTTTCCATGGGTTTTAAAAACCTGGAGAATGATAAAATACATTTATTTCAATGCTTTGGCTGGGGATTTAGCTGTCCTCCATAGCTTACTAAAGCCAGACCAGTGGAAATTTAAGTTGCCTCATTATAAAATCTTATTCTCCTTTAGGGAGACCAGGAACTGGATGTGAGCATCTTTTCCAGCAGTTTCTGTCTGGTTTGAGGACTACAAAGGGATGGAGAAGCCCAGTTGTCCCTTGCTGGTGGCTTGGCTCTTTAGTGCCTGTAATAAAACCAGGTTTAACTGATTCCCCAAGCAGAAGGTGATCCCTCATAGAACATGCCTGTAAAACATGGAAATTCACACATGGGCAAAACCCTTGGATCGTTGAAGCCTCTCTGTTTTGGGGCTGAAATTGGCTGAATTACCTTTGGTTGATCTCATGATTACTGGACTTTACAGAGCTGTCCAAAGACTACAAAGGAGAAATACCAAACCCGATAAAACGTATTTTATTTTATTAGGCTGCCTGTGAGCTGGATGGCTGAATTCCCACAAAAGTCACTGAAAACCTGCTGAATTCTGTCCATGGAGTGAGGAGAACAATTCAGGGTGCCCATGTGGCAAGACCAAAATATTTTCATGTGCTACTGACCATATTGTCCAGGGCTTCAATTTTTTTTTCCTAAATGCAGGAATCCCAAAGCATTTTAAATTCCCTTATTATTTGGAGCACCAGAATAACTCCTTCTCTTCAGACGGATTCAAAATCCATCTGTACATAATCCTGAATTACATATTCTAGGGGATCCTGCTTAAAAAGGGAGTTGGACCAAATTATTTCCAGTGATCCTTTCCTGATTTTATCTAGTCTGTGAAGCCCAAACAGGGCACTTTAGAACCTCTCAGTCCTTCATGGGCAGATATCTGATGTAATTTGAGCCATATCCAAGACTCCCCAACAATTAAAGAGAGCTCAGACATCTTGCTGACAATTTAGCATCTTGCACAACAACCAAGTGCTATTTTAAATCTAATTTTCGATAAACATGGCTGTGAAGTTAATCCCATTTTATTTTCCTGGTCACTGACATTTACTGTTGTTTTAGATCCCCTGGATTGTCCCCCTTGGCCTTCAGCTGCCACCCCAGTTGGTCCAGAATTTCCATCCATCCCATGACATTTGTGCCAGCCCCAGATAGGTGTTCCACATGTTTTGGGGTCTTAGTTGTGGCATTTGTGTCTGTGTTTGAGCAACTGAACAGCTCCTTTCCTACAGAGACTTCGCTTGCAGGCACCGCTTAATTGTTTAATTTGTGTTAATCCTTTGCACAATGGAATTCCTTGGCATTGAGGATGGCAAATGATGGAAATTTAGAGATTTTGCCCACCAGTCTGGCACAGGGATGTCCAGCACATGTGTAAAACATTTGAAGATGTTTAAGTTGGTAATTTAGGAAGGGTCTTCTCCAAGTTACTCACCATGATGGACCCAACCACGGGACCCTTGATCACCCACCACAAGGCAGTGTTGTCATTCATGTCCCAGCAGCTGCAGCCGTGGAGGAAAGTACAGGATGGGGAAAGAAAAGGAGAGAAAACAAGACATAATGAAGAAATTAATGAAGTTGCAACTGTTCGTAAGTAGGAAGAAAGTGGGAGATTGGTTTTGTAGCTAAATTATTTTATCTAAGTTTGAATTAACAGAACTTTACTTTGTCTTATTGCAGCTTTTTTTTTTACAGCCTTTCCACAATTTTCTGAAAGTAAAAAAAAAAGTATTTTTGTGACAATTTTAATGGTATTTTCTATTAAACATCTTCGATATTTTGGAAAAATCCTTTAAGTGTGTTTTTGGGTCTATAACACAACCAAAAAGTTGTCCCTTAAAAAAAGAAAAAAATAAAAAACAGGATACCTCAAAGGATGGGGATTTTTTGATGGTTATTCCAAAATTTGATGTCTCATTGACTTTTCCAGGGTTTGCAGATGTGAATGTTGGTTTCTGACCCTGACACAAGGAATTTTACACATTTCCACTACACCAGGATCCTGGTTCTATTCACATATAGGAATAATTTTCCACTCATTGGGTTGCAAGTCCTGTCCAGGATTCACCTGAGAAGGATCAAGTACTGGGCAACACTTGGGGTCAGCTCCTCTGTTAAGCTGTTGCTAGTGAGTAATCCTAAATAAAATTACATTTCTACCCCAGAGTTTTAAATCTTCCCCTGAAATCATCAAAGGATTCTGCAGAAGTTTATTTCACACAGGTACACTTGGACATACAATGGACATTTAATATTAACATATATTGATAGAGCTAGGAAACCAATAATGATGAAAATAATCTTATTTTCCAGCCTCTGCTACACTGTTATAAATACAATTATATATACTGAAAAATATGTCTTCATGACTCTTTTAAGTCATCGAGAATTTAACTGCCAACTAAAAACTTTCTTTTATTTGTCTCCACTTTCTTCCCCTGATTTTTCCCCCCAGAAAATATAAAATCACAGAAATCTGTCTGCTTTGCACCTGCAGTTCTGAGAAGGAGTTTTTTCCTTTCCCCTGGGAAAAGAGCCAAAGTCCCAGCAGAGGCTGTCATGGTGCATTTGCAAAATGCCAAAAAACAATTGGGAATAAAACACTGCTGGTCTCAGGAGAGCTTAAAGCAACTTTTGTGTGTCATTGAAATGGTTGTGTGGCAGCAGCTGGGGGGAAAGTGAAAACCTTTTAACAAAACTATTTACATGAGCAAAAAATGAGGAGGCAGAGCTGAAATCCCTTCATCAATGTGCATGTGAGAGAAATCCCAAATGGTTGAGTTATGCCTGGTCTAGAAATTTCAGTTAATTATATTTTCAGTTGAACAATATTCATTATTTTCGGCTGGACAATATTCATTAATTTCAGATGGACAAGATTTTACTGGATTCCCATAAAAGCAACAATAAAGGTTTGGATTGCACAGATGGTGAGAAGTGAGAAAATTTACCAAAATTATGTATTTTTGCTTCTATTTGCACTGCATAGAAACCTGAAATCACCCAAAATCTAATAATGACTGAGATTTTCAAGTGCAAATTAATATTTCTGAGTTGTCTCACTTTGGATGACCAACTTAAAATATTGGAAAGGGGATAAATGCTCAGAGGCATCTCCTCACCCACAGTCTGGAAATCAGGGTCTTTTTCAGTGATCAAAAATTGTTTGCACCTCAAATCAGCAATTATCTTTTAAATTCTCTGTATGCATTTATAAATTAGGGGTTGTCTACTGAAAATTGCCCATTATTTGCAGAGCTCAGCCTCCTTATGATGGACATCAAATCTGCCCTGAATTCTTTAGTGAGTTGACCAAAGTTGGAAGAACCTGGGGAAACTCTCCTATTAATTTAGCTGTACAAACAGATATTGATGTATGGCAATTTGTCTGTGTAGGAGTGAGGAATTCCAGGGTTAGAGATCTAGCTCCTGTAATTCCACTTATCAGGACATCAGCACAGCCCAGCTGATATCCCAAAATCTGGTTGGGACAAAGAGAAACCTGGAGGTTGTTTTCGGGCTATTTTTCCCACACTGACTTATTTTAAATGTGTACACTGGGGTGATGCATCATCCCCTACAAATTCTTATTCTTAGACGTCTCTGCTTTTCACTTTTCTCCTTGGACCTTTTCCTTTGTTTAAACCATTCCTCTGTTTTTAGAGAACGTGTCCCCAGCGAGCTCAATTCCCAACTTCCACCTTGTAGATGTCATCAACGAACCAGACCAAGCTCTCACAGAGGGTTTTTTTTCCAGGACATTTATTGTCTGGTCCCTGTGACATCCCCGGGATAAATGTGGGAGAAGGAACCACCACCTCCTCCTCCTATAAAAAGCACAACAGAGCATTTGGAATTTTCTGAACTATGTAAACGACGTCCCTAATTTCTGTCAAATGCTTCCCTATGGCACTGATCAGACAGGCTGGATGAATAGAAATAATTCTTTTCCAGGATGGATGAAGGGATGGGATTTCCTTTTGCAAAGGCCACAGCCTGATCTCTGGTGCACGTCTGGAATGACTCCACTTAAATGAGGAGCAGAGCTCTGGATCAGCAGACAGCTGCATTTATCCCCTCCGTCCTGTCACTTGCAGGGATGGAAGTCAGGAGCTGAAGTTGAGGGAGCTCTGCCAGTTTTATAAAGAACAGGCAGGAGGGGACTCAGGCTCTGAGCCTGTATTTCAGCCCATGCCTTTGCCACTGTGGTTTTTCCAGTTCAGTAATTTGCACAAGATTTTCAGGCTCATGCTGGCTTCTCCCCCACTCCCAGAACTCTGCTGGCTGATTTTTAAAATTGACCACTGGAGACTCTCAGCTGGAACCTGTCTAAATGTCTTGCATGCTAAATAGCTGCTCTAAATAAAAGGAATGTTTTTGGTTGGTTTTTTGTTCCTTCTTCTTCCCTTCTGTGACATTCTCCCTCCATACAAAATGCAAGGGCTGTTTGGACTTGTAAGAGAAATTAGTGCTTTCAGGACCAGTGTTGTAATCATAATAATGGCACAACAGGGGTTTCTGGCTTGTTTTGCATGGAAATAAATGATTTAATTTGTCTTAATGTCAAAATAGAACATTGGGTCACAGCACTGGCATCCCCAGTAGAGGAAAGGCTTTATGTGATTTCCAGACAGTGTCTGAAAGAAAAAGGATGAAGAAAACCTGACAGAACAATGAGGTTTGGGGAAATTTTGGATCCAGATAACTCCAGTATTGGGCAAAATTAAAGTATAAACCTAAATGACTTGGAAATCAGATTTGGGTAGGAAGTACCTTTTCCAGTTTTGTGATTTCAAAGAACCACTGACTGATTTTTGAAATTTTACTGGGTCTCCTTAGTTTTTTCTGACATTTCACCCACTTCAAACACAGCTCTCATGAAAAAGCATCGTCAAGTTTGTCTTTTCAGGGTGTAAATACCTGCAAATCCATTCCTGCCTGCCACACCTGCTGCTCTATCAGAGCAGATGCTGACTACCAAAATATGCAGGTGCATCTGTGGGAGCAGCTTTTCCTCCTGGCCCTTTAGAACAGGATACAGGAAATCTGCAGCCTTTTCTTTTTTTTTTTTCCTCTCCTAAAAGAGACAATTTAGGAAGGACCTACCCTTTTGAATTCTTTCTGAAATAATTTAATTTTTTTTGGATATCTGTTTCATCCCCATTCATCTCCCCTGCAAAATTCACAGAAAACCCTCCTCAGTGGGAAGTAAATTCCTAATTGCCCTGGTAGATCAAAGCTCAGCAATGCCCTGTGCAGATTTCCTTCACTGTATTAGATTTATCTCCAATAATTCCTTCAGCTGAGTTCATCACTTTCATCTTCCTCCACACTCGGAGGGGGAAAAAAGCAGAGAATGATGTGGGATTCAACTCACAGCTCTTGTAACATGAGTCAAAACACATCTGGGCTCCAGCAATTTAATGGAGCAGGGAATGAGGTGAGCTGCAGTTTGCAGGTTTGATGCCTGAATCTCCTTTTAGGAATCCACCAGTGCACTGGTGACATGGACATCGAACTGTGGCTCTTTATGAACTGCAAAATACTTGAACACTGGACCTAAATTATGTTTGTACAGAGATCGACGACAGAAATGAAAGGAGAAAGCAGAGCAAGAGGAAATGGCCTCAGGTTGTGCCAGGGGAGGTTCAAGTTGGACAACAGGAGGAATTTTTTCACTAAAAGGGTTCTTGAACATTGGCAGGGGATGCCCAGGGAGGTTTGGAGTCCCCATGCAAGGAGGTGCCCAAGGAAGGCGGCACACAGTGCTCTGGGCTGGGGACAAGGTGGGGACGGGGCACAGCTTGGACTCGGTGACCTCGGAGACCTTTCCCAACCCCAGTGATTCTTTCACTCTGTGCTCTCCAATCCCCACATTCCTGTGGCACCTTTGCCATGGTGCTGGATGGACTTGGAATCACTTCCCACACAGCAAAACCTACCCAGTGTCATCGAAGTGAAGCCTCAGCACTGCCCAGACAGTGACACAAATTGTTGGGGTACCTGCAGAGGACAAGACAGAGACACATCAACGACCCAGACACGCTTGATATTCAACAAAAAGCATTTCTGTGACCTCTCCATGGAGGTTTTGTTTTCACAGCACTTGGGATAATGCAAATTATTGAGTTAATTCAGAGCTCTAGAAACAGAAATAAAATAAATCTTGTTCCTTCCTAGAGCAATTTTTTATTTCCCATCCAGGTAGAACAAGCAGATGTGAATACCCTTTGAGTACAGTTTCAATTTAATTATTATCTGGAAGAAAGACACAAATGAATTCCTCTCATTCAGGGGTGGGATTGAAGGAGCAAAAGGGATAAGAGGAAAGAATTATGTTCTTCCAGGTCATTATTGCTCATATTTACTGCATCTTTTGGCATGAAGAGCAAAACAAAGCCTGGACAGAACAGAATCGGCAACATCCGTGTCTAGAGCTACTGGAGCCATGCAAGGATTGCACAGATGTTCAGCTGCAATGGCATTTTTGGATTCTCTGTATTCTGTGGTTTTGTTGGAAATTATTTACATATGTTGCATATTCTCTGTTCTCTGTGTAAATAATTGATTTTACTTTACTTGTTCAACCAAAACAAATCTATAGAGGAGAAGTTTCCTTTGCTCTGCTGGAATATTTAACTTTTTTCATTAAAAAATACCAAACTAAAACAGCAGACTCCAAAAAGAGAATATTGGAGAAAGGATTTAATTCCAATTCAGACATTTCTTCACTTTCAAAAAATGCACACAAAATGTAATTTTAATTAAAACAGTAAGAACCCACTGAGGAGCCTGGATTTACTTTCCTTTCTGAAAATCTTAAAAGTGTGATTTTTTTTCAGTGGAAATATTTTTATAAAAAAATACATTTATGCAAGAAAACCCTGCATAAGTCGGATCTCCACCGTATGCTAAATAAAATCTTTGACTAAGAAACTGCTGACATCTGTTCAGGCACCCCTGGAAAAATAAAGTGCTAAAAAGCAAACAAAACAAGGACCTTGATAATCCCAGCTCCCAGCAGTGAATGAGACTGGGGTGAGGTGACAGGAACAATTATATTTAATATATTTTGCAAGGCTGTGTTGCTGTCACATTAATTAAACACTCGTTTGAACCCACTTAGACGAGTCTCTGTCTAATCATACTCCCACCATCAGAAATAAAAATATCCCTGTTAGACCTGGGTGACTGATGGGGCCCTCCTCCTTCAGACAACCACACAGAGAAGAATTTGAAAGGAAAATTATCTAAGAGAAATAAAATTACGCACTTTAGGGAGAAAAAATCATGCATATTTAATTTCAGTTGAAGTCTATTTTTCTCACAGGCGAATACCTAGGAAACACTGAGATATTTTTGCTCTTAAAGGAGTTTAAATTGTTTTTTAAATATCAAACTTCAGTTTTATCAAATTGACCTTGAAATATAAAATAATTGACCAGAGAAGCTGTGGTTGCCCCATCCCTGGAAGTGTTCAAGGCTAGGTTGGATGAGGTTTGGAGCAATCTGGATTGGTGGAAATTGTCCGGGGAAGAGGGTTTGAAATGAGATGAGTTTTAAGGTCTCTTCCAATCCAAACCATTCTGTGATTCTACCAAACACAGGTCTCATGTTTAATTTAGTTTACACTGATTTCCTCTATAGAAATCCTGACGCTATGAATAACTTTCATGTAAAATGTGCAAGGAGACAGAACTAAAACTAAATGTGCCATAAAAACACAGTTAAAAACCCCCACATTTCAGATCATCTTGGAGCTTTGAGCCATCTGCTGTATGAACATACACACACTCACACTCCTTTTCTTTCCATCAAAAGATTTTTGTCTCTCCATCACCTGCTTTTCAGCTTCTGAGGAATGTTAGCCAAGCACTTAAGGCTGAGATTTGCTGTTGCTGCCCCGAGTTAGGAGCAGGCATTAGCAGAGAGCTCAGGAAGACAGCAGCCTATCCAGGGAATTCACCAGCAGATTGCAGATTCAGGAAGGAAAAACCTCCTGGTTAAACAGAGCCGTGTGCATCTCTCATTAATTAAACGAGGACACTGAAATCTCAGCACGTTTGGAGGAACAGATCAACATCCAGATGCTGCAAAGTGCTCAGCTCTGGTTTCTCACAGTGCAGCTCCCTCCCCACCAGGCCTGAGCTCAGGGGCTGCTTTGCCCTGCAGAGGTTGAACCCAGAGTCTGGAGGTGGCTTTGCAAAGCTGGCTTTGCTCCCTCCAGGCCAGGGGAAATGTGAGTCCAGCTGAAACAAGCTGGAGATGAGGAAATAATTGTATTTTAAAAAAAATAAACCAAAAAACATCCCAGTCTGGAGAGTTATTAATGGATATTAATAACGCTGCTTGGAATATGAAGTGGTTTGAGTGTTGTGCCCACCAACATGAGCTGGACATGGACTTCCTGCAATAAGCCCAGAGGAGGCCATGAGATGCTCCAAGGGCTGGAGCTTCTTTACTGTGGAGAAAAGCTGGAAGAACTGGAGGTGTTCATGTGGAAAGGAGAAGGCTCCAGGGAGAGCTCAGAGCCCCTTGCAGGGCCTGAAGGGGCTCCAGGAGAGCTGGAGAGGGACTGGGGACAAGGGATGGAGGGACAGGACACAGGGAATGGCTTCAAACTGGAAGAGGACAGGGATAGATGGGATATTGGGAAGGAATTCCTGGCTGGGAGGGTGGGGAGAGGCTGGGATGGAATTCCCAGAGAAGCTGTGGCTGCCTCTGGATCCCTGGAAGTGTCCAAGGTCAGGTTGGACAGGGATTGGAACAGCCTGGGACAGTGGAAGGTGTCCCTGTCCATGGCAAGGGTGGCACTGGATGAGCTTTAATGTCCCTTCCAACCCAAACCATTCTGGGATTGCATGAGGTCCATAAACTGAACAGCCAGATATTATTTATGGCACTCAACCCAAAACTCAGCATTTTGAGGTTGGATTACAGAGTGAATCCAGCTGGGTAGATCATTAATCACAAGGATTGAATAAAAAAAATATTAAAGTCAGTTAATATATGCTGGTTTTCAGTATTCTCCCATTCAGACACATCTGCAGATATGAAAATTGTGCAAACTTAATTAAATGAACCCAACCTCTGATTTGTGTTCACACTACAAAGATTTCACAATTTGCAATTTTCCATTGCTTTCTTTTCTAATTGTCAGACTTTCATGTCCATAACCCCCGATTTCCCCTTGGAAACACATTTATATCTCAGCTGTATTTGATTGTACAGCTGAGAATGGCACAAAAGGAACCTTGAACCTTCCCAACACTTTCTTTTCCAGTAACCATCCATTTCCAACAGCCTTTTTATGGCATAGATTATTTATGATGATTTGTTCACTTCTTTCTCTCTCTACCTTCTCTGTATTTTCTCCAAATGTTTTTTCTTCCTACTGTAGGGAGTGTTTGCCAGGAGATAAAAATTTTGGTTTGTGTACAGCTGCCTCAGGAGGGAAAAAAACCAGGACCATCTGTTGATTTCTTGAAGGTTCAGGCTACAAAAGGATGTTTTTTCAAAGGAGAGTAGTTTAAGGCATGGGGTTGGTGTGTAGGTTTTACACATGAAAATACAGGATTATTTCTAATTATTTCAGAAGTGTCTATAAGCATAAAAACCGAGCTTAACCTTCTCAGGGAACACTTTAAATGAACGTATTCTGCATTCACCATCTGACTTCCATACAAAACCATCAGCAAAGAATTGCTTGCATTAACACGTCACAGGAATCAATTTATCTCCAGAAGGCCAGAATGAAAAATAATTGCGGTGGTTATCATCATTTATATAAATCTTGTTCCTTCCCAGTGCAAGTTTTTTATTTCCCATCTAGGTAGAATAAGGAGATGTGAATACCCTTTGGATACAGTTCCAATTTAGTTATTATCTGGAAGAAAGGCACAAATTAATCTTTGGAAAATGGACTGGGTTTAGCCTTGAAGATTTGATTAAGCTGAAGAAGTTGATGTTGAGATCATGTCTTGTAAAAGGTAATTTTCTGCTGTGGGTTCCACCTCTGTGAGAGATGTGGGGCCCTCCAGATTTCAGTGCAACCCTATTCACACAAAAACTGGGGAAATAAAGGTTGGATATTTGGAAAAAAGTTGTTTTTATGGAAAGCTAACATATGTTTTATGTTTTTATTCCAGCTAAATACTGGAATTGTCTGCCCAGGGAGGTGGTGGAGTCACCATCCCTGGGTGTGTTTAAAGAAAGATTGGATGTGGCCTCCATGCCATGATTTAGTGGAGGTGTCAGGGCATGGGCTGGACTCCATCTTGAAGGTATCTTCCAGCCTGGTGATTCTGTGATTCAATACAAAGACTAAAATTACAGTTGGAAACCTGATGTGGAGACACCAGATGGTTTGTGGAGCCACCCTGCCCACCCAGCCACACGTGAGCTGAGAAGCACCACGTACCCCAGCCGATGATCGTGTACCAGTAGAAATATCTCCTCTCTGGGAAGAAGGTTTCCACCAGCAGAGTGAAGAGGTACAGCCCCTCGATGAACAGCCAGAAGTAGTTGGACATGACACAGTAGTGAAAAAACACCATCACTGCTTTGCATTCCACCTGCAGAGACCAAGAAGAACCAAGTTATTTCTACCTTGCTTCAGTCTGACCAAAGAAAATTATTTTAACTTCTCCAAATCTCTCAGTGGAAAGAGCTAGGATTGGCATTACAGAATTTTAATAGAAAAAGTTTTGAAGAATAAAAAGAAAGTATCACTTAGCAAACCCTGGATAGGGAAGAAGCCAATTTTACCATTGGGAAGGGGTCAAGGAGCATCTGCAGAGCAGCTTGAGCATGTCCTGCACTGCTGGAGCTCAGAGCCTCAGTGAGCACCAACTGCTGGACTCAAGCCCCCTTCCAGGATTAAATGCAGGGAAGAAAAGAATCCAGTTGTGTACCGAGAAACCCAGGGAAGGATGTGAAATGGCAGGAGGATTGTGGAAAGCCCTGAGAGCAGGATCTGAAAGGATGAACCCTCCTGGGTGCAGCTGGGCATTGCAATTCCTTGTCATTCATCATAGTTTCTGTCACTCGAGGACAGAAAATGAATTTAAGTGTGAGACAAAAGGAGGCCAAGTGATGAACTGTAAAAAAAAATGATGGGAGCTTTCATTCACGGACTGAATGGGAAAGGAGCAAACTAAAGAAAAATGAAAAATGGAAATAAAATTTAAATAAAATGTAAAAATTTTTTTAAAGGAACTGGGTTTTTTAAGCCTGGAGAAAAGGGGGCTCAGGGAGGACTTTATCGCTCTCTCCAACTCCCTGAAAGGAGGTCGGTCTCTTCTCCAAGACAGCAAATAGGACAAGAGGAAATTGTCTTAAATTGCATCAGGAGAGGTTCAGATTGGATGTTATGGAAAAATTCTTCACTGAGGGGCTGTCAAGCACTTGAACGGGCTCCAGGTCAGTGCTGGAGTCCCTGTGCCTGGAGGAGTTTAAAAGTAGTGTAAATGGGGCACTTGGGGACATGGTTTAGTGGTGAATTTGGCACTGCTTGGGAATGGTTGGACTCAATTTTAGAGGGCTTTTCCAACTTAAACACTTCTGTGATTCTGTGACAAAAGCCTAAGGTGGCAACCAAGCTCTACCCTATTGAGAGTAGGATACACTGCTCTTCCCAGTGCTGCACCCCAGTGAGATGCCATTAGTCCTACAAAAGTAGGATTTTCCAACAAATCCAAGCAGAATTAGTGCACAAGATGGAAGCTCCTGCTGGAGGCAGTGATCGGTTCTCATTTTGACTTCATCCTCTGGGCCAAACCTACAATTAAGGTCTTTAAACCATCAGATCTCAAGTTTTTCATGGAAATTCTATCCACGACTGAAGATCTGGTCATAAAATGGCTGATTTTAGCGTATTTTATGCTTTAAGTGATTCCAAACAAAGAGGCAGATGCCACCATTGGAAAAGCAGCAGGAACAAACTACAGACCTAACATGACTTCAGCTTTATGGTGGAGAAGAACTAGAAGCAAAATCTACTTTCAATGACAAAGAAAGGGCTGACTAAGAAACTGCACAGCTGCACTTGCCTGGTGGAAGTGACTCACAGGCAGTTTAGCTCGTAACTGATGGATAAAGGAGAGCTCAGTTTGTAATTCCATCATAATTACAGCCAGCAAGCTGATTTATCATATAAAATACCAGCCTTAAGTGTGAAAGGGATTGGGATTTTCAGATAATATTCCGCTAAATGCATCAATGGAAGAGTTATCTGCATGAAATGACAAATCTAAGAGACAAAGATGTGGGAAATGCTGGTGATTTCCTGAGAATGTGACCATCAGATGTATTCTCCTGCCTGAATGGTCACCCTGTTTGCACGTGGCTCTGCCTGACACCCAGAACAAATGAGGCTCTGGAGAAAAATCAGACCTTCAGGTGAAGGAAATTGCTCATCCCACCTATAACTGAGCAGATCTGGGAAAAGGAGGAACAATCAGGGCAGAGTCATGCCTGCAGGCAAATAAAACCTGCAGGTTTGTTCTGAAGGACACCGGTGACATCATGAGATGAAACATCCAGTCTGGCAGTGAACTGGGAGGGAAGTTAAACACCAGCTACCTTTTCTCCCAATAACTTCTCAGCTCATTATCCTACACAGACTGCTGCCTGCTCCCCTGGTTTTTGTCATCTCTTGTTGAAAAAAGATGAAGGGAAAGGGTTTGGTCTCAGTTTGACTCACCGTGGAGATAAAACAGTGGTTGCCATCCTGCTCTGCATAAAGAACCCCATCCTTGATGAACACAGATATTGCACGGAGGATGAAGGAAACAAACAGGTTCATGTGGATGAAATTCCGAGTGCAGTGAAGCTTCCTGCAGAAGAAACAGGAAGGCAGGGTTGGGAAAAAGAAATAAAGAAGAAAATTTCATAGAAATGTCACACTGGGCCTGAACACAGTTGGCCAGAGCTCCTTAGTGCTAAGAACAGCAATCTAAGCCAGGACTGTGTTAATACTGACCCTAAAGCTGACACAGAGGAGGATTTGGGGATTTTCTTGTAAAAGGATGCAGAGAACCATCAAACAGACACTAGGCCCTGGCCAAAGCTGTGATGTTCCATAAACCAGACCCACAGCTTCTCCTGCTGAAATGTGACCTGTGGAGTGTGACCAAGTGGGGGGAGCAGCTCAGTTAAAGGATTTTCTCCTTCTTATTCTATCTCTGGCAAGATGAAAGGTTTAACTTTGGGGCAGCTGAAGTCCAGCTCCCTCCCTCCAGGGACTGCCCAGCTCAGTGCTCGTGTCCCCACTCACCTGAAGCGGCACAGGATGACCATGGCAGTGGTGAGGGACACCAGGGAAGTGCTGTATCCCACCGTGTACAGAGCCTTCACGGACAGGTAGTAGTAATCCTTGAGAGGCAAAAACCACTGTGTTAGAGGGTTCAGCAACAGCCACATGTCTGGTAAGGTGCAGGGGGACCCGGGGCAGGGTTTGTGTCTTGGACAGCCTGGTTTCTCCTCATTCCCTGTGATGCCGGAATGTTTTTTCTTTTTCTTTTTTATCCCTTTTACACAGTTCTGTGTATCCACAAGTATTAGCAGGCATGCTTGTAACCTTTCACTTAGTCTAGTGCTTAGTGTTTTGTAAGTGTTCTGCAGGCCCTGAGACTGAACAGCCCAGAGCTGCAGAGCCAGGGACACCAAACATTCTGTTGGCTCAGGAAGCCAAGGGCCCCTGGCAGGACAGATTCTGGAAACTCAAGCTGAGCCCAGCCCAGCCCCAGCATTGGGCTCCCTTGTTGGATCTGCTGATGTGTAAGGTCTATAACTTGTGTGTGTGATTGACGGGGTGAGGGCATTGCCACGCTGTCACCTGGGTGAAGTGGATGCATCAAACAGGATCCTAATTAAAAATACCGAGGTAACGACCCCCAACCCTCTCACCGTGTCCAGCTTCATTTTCCTAACACCAGGAAAAAGGCATCACCTCTGAGATCTCACTGCACATCAAGCTCTGCTCGATGGCTGGGCCTGCACACTATGATTATTTATCAGTGAGCTAGCAAAGCTATCTGCATTTTTTATAAATATCTGTAGAAAAAAAAAATGGCTAAGAGATTCTTTATCAACAAGGATAGAATTGGGGGCTAAAATGTGATTCTAGAAGTTCCAAGCTGTATCAACATTAAAAGCTCCTCTTCTATAATATTTAATACAGGCCCAGGGAAGGATTCAGCTCTCAATTCTCACAGTTTTGCACCCACGTGCATTTGATTGTTTATTCTAATCACTATCAAACCAGAACATGAGAGAAAGCAGCCTGCTGCTCCCCTCTCCTCCCCCCTTCATTTGTTTTTAATTATGAGGTTAATTCTCACCTGGTTGTCGGACTCTGTTTCGTTCTCGTCGAAGCCGCAGGCATCATAATAATGAGGGAAAGGTTCCGACCAGCCCTCTTCAGTGCAATTCCTGCTGATGTCCCCTGTGCCAAGGGCAGGTGGGAATGTGACACCCCATGGAAAAACCCCGAGACATCCCCTCCCTCCCCGTGGAGCAGAGAAAACCCCACAGTTCTACTGGAAGCATTGATTGTCTGCCTGTCCATAGATTTAATTCTAGAAATTTCATGACATCTGTAAGGATCCAGTGCTACAACAGGCACTTGTGGATGGCTTCTGCTACAGCTGGTCACCAAAGAGTAAAAATATTTAATCAGTGTATTCAGTGTCTCCAGACCACCAAAAATCTCATTCTCAAGTGGGTTCCTGAACCAGGGGTCAGCGAAATATTTATTTCTTCCCAAAAGGCATCTCAGGAATACCGTTTTGGTGAAGATATCTCCACTCCAGGGGGCTGAAGGAGAAGTCTAGTGCTTAAAAACAGCCCCTTTGTGCTATTTTTAGTGGTTAATATCTGAGGAACATGCATGGGACTGGTGAGAAGACACCAGGCTAACAGGATATTTTGGTCCAGATTTCCAGGAATGAAAATCTCTGCCCCATCCCCGTCTTCATGGTCATGTGTTCATTTCCATCTCCAGATGCCCAGGGTGGTGAATTCAGAGCTCTTCACATTCCTCTGTCTATTAATTATCCCAGTCTGGGTTTATAGCATTCATTTTAAGCAGATATTTGCTTAAATACCCTGATTTTTGGCTAACCTCATGTAAGAACCAGCTTCTAAATGGCTTCACTGACACACTTGGGCTTTAAAACCACACTGGGAAAGAAAAGCTGGGGGCAGAAGAGGGAGAATCTCCTGGCTCTCATTTTCCTACAAATCTGCCCAAGCTGGGACAGCCCCTGTGGGGCTCTTTTGAAACACCATTATTCTTCCCAAAACAGTGAGGCTTTCCTAAAAAGTTAGGGCTGTGTTGCTGCTGCACTTCTTCCTCTCCAGCACAAAGGAACAGCCTCCATTTATCAAATTTCCGCACTTTTTGGAATTTCAATTGCACCTTAACCAGAACCAGAAATTTCTGAGTTTTGGGTTTGGTTTTTGCTATTAAAGAGGTGCTGCTTTGCATTCTCAGAGCAGTTTAGTCTCTCATAACCTTATTTTTTAACCTCATTTTTAGAGAATCTCTTTGCCACCCATGCAGCAGAATAGATCTCTTTAATCACAGCATTCATCTAAGGACATTGCATTACTTGGCAAATTACTCTTGCACATTCATCCCTAGTTTTCTATGGAAAAATAAAAAGCCCTGAATCATGGTGCTGCCTTTCTTTAACACCTTTCAGTAATTACTGTTAAGCAGGTAGATATAATTTATAGCAGCATATTTGTTGGATTGCAAGGTTTAATAGGGGAGGAATAAATTTTCATAATATTGCTAAAAGTAACGGAGCAGAAAATATGTCATAACAATTAGAACTGATTAGAAAATAATACGAAAATGACAGGGGAAAAGGCTCAGAGCTTCCTTTTTTAACAGAGATAAATAAAAAATGAGACAAAAATTTCCGTAGTTCTGTTTCTTACCTAGGAGAGACTGGGCTGTGCTTTCCAGCAGGTCATAATCACCTAGAAAAGTGGAAATTGGGTATGAAATTGTTTTGATTGTGTTTTCTGTTAGGGCCCAAACTGGTCTCTGTGGAAATCAGTGAATGGAGTGCAATTGATTTTTATTTGTTTAGATCAGGCCCAAAGGTAATAAATATTTCCCAGGAAGTAAACACAGCTTTACCTGAGAGTTTAAATCACAGCTGAAGCTCTAAATTGAGAACTAAAACTAAACAGGGGCAAAGTTTATTGTAAAATGATAGAAGTCAAATATGATATCTTTAGGAATTTATATTTATAATCCACAGGTATTTAAATATGATCAGTTTTCAGAGAATTAATGAAAATTATTTCCATCCATCAGTGTCAAAGAGCAGTAACTAATTGTTTTAAATAAAACATTTTAATTTTGTGGCTTTAGGTGAAATCACATTGATTTATAGACACTTATGACATTTTTAATTTCATTTTTTGTGCAAGTATTATGGTTTAGTACCAATGTATCATTGCCATAATGGTTGACACAAAACCAACTTTTTAATAAACAATATTATCATGTGCACACAACTTTTGGGAACTGAGGTACCAAGGATGGAGGCAGCACAACTGGTTCTTACCTGTGTGGGTTTGCCCCAAATTATCCACTTCCCAACCTGAAATGAGAAGAATGAAAACGATTAATTCACTCCTGATGATAGTTTGCAATTTAATTTTGATAAAAGTTTGACTCGTGTAAGAGGAATGGATGCAGCAGGGCCCAGAGAAGAACTGCAAGTTTAAATATTTATTTCTGTGTTAGTTCTGTGTGTTTATGAATGGAAAAGGGTTTTTAGAAGATGGTGATAGCATTGTTTTCTTAGATATGAGGTTGTTAAGAAGTTTCATCAAACTCTAAGAAGAATAAGAGTAATGGATGCAGGAACTTTTTTGTGGATTTTTAAACAAATATTTTTAGTGGAAGGTTCTGAAGTAAAAAAGACTCACACATTTCCAAAACATTGTACCCACACCCACGCTGATTAATATCCTAAAAACACAACTCTCACAATTGGAAATGGGAAATCATAAAACTTTGGGTTCTCATAAGAAATCTCCCTTTCCCTTTCCTTTTTTCTTCCAAAATCTATTGTCAGAATGCTGCCAAAGCGACCTCCCACCCGCTGTGCTCAGTGTTTAATCCGAATTGGGCTGAAATCCGATTTCTCTGAATGCTGGGTGGGCTCTGGCTCAGCTGGGGATGCAGGAGGAGGAGCTGGGCCAGGGAGTGGAGCTGCTGCACCGTGCACAGAGGAGCCTCAGGGAGCTGCTGCAGATCGCTCTGACACCAGAAACCAGAGACAGAAAAACATTTCCAGCACTTCCCTGACCACTAATGCAGCTTAAGTGTTCACATCCCTTTAGTTCTGCATCCTCTGGAGTGGCCACGGGGCTTGGGGTTGTGCCTCTTCTAACCCCGATGGCCAAATATTAATTAGGGATTGGAAAAACCTTCATCAAATTGGGTGAGAAGAGTTTTATTAAAAGTAAAATCCAAGCACTGATTTTGATCCTATGGGAAAGGAGGAAGCATCTAAAGAGATAAAATAATAACAGGAGGCTTTTCAGCATGGCATAAAAGGCTTTTTTTAAGTTTTATAATTCACATTGCAATTTAAAATTTCCTTGATTTCTGTGTCTCCTCTAAAGTAAATCAGTTGTGATTTTATAGCTTTTAAGATCAAAAAAAGGGGGGTTTAATGTGAAAACAATGGTGAGAGTATAGAAAACTCATCTGAAGCATCAGGGTGGGTGTACTGTGACCTTGGATGGATTATTAACCCTACCCATCCACACTGGGGCTTTGGAGGGTTGATACTGGAAGTCACAGTGAGAACACCTGTGGTCTCCATCCTTCTCTGTCCAACTCCAGCTGCTCCCAGGATTCCACAGGAAGAATTTTGGCTGGATTTTAGAAAAAGGTTCCTCCCCAGAGGGTGCTGGGGCACTGGAACAGCTTCCCAGGAAATGGCACATCCCCAAGGCTGCCAGAGCTCCAGGACCATTTTAGACAAAGTTCTTGGGGATGCCCAGGGTGGGATTTTTGGGGTATCCATGCAGGGCCAGGAGCTGGACTGGATGATCCCTGTGGGTCCCTTCCAGCTCAGGATATTCTGTGATCCTAATTCCCGGGTATTTGCAGATGTTGGGGAGGTCTCTAAAATCTGAAGAGGATCCCCCAGTGCTCTGAGCAAACACCTTCCAACCAGGCTGCTCATGGGACTGCACTGGCAGTGCTGTGCCTGTGCCCCACATTCCTGGCAGAATAACAGAGTGCATCTCCAGAAGAGCTTGGAGACCTTTTTTCCCCTCCTAAACCCACCAAACCCCAGGTTTGCCAGCAGCGATATAGCTCAGATTTAGGGATTTGTTGCTAAAAGGAGATGAGTCGCTGAAATCCAGATTCAGAATGCAGATCTGGGAATTTTTATCTGTGGGTTTGCAACCAGAGGGTCAAAGAGAAAACCACCACTCCTCTGTCACTTCTTTCAAGGTGTTTGGCACAGCATCCGCCACTCCAGCCAGCAGCTCTGGTGGAAATGGTGCCCAAAGTGAGGTCACCTCACCCAGCAGCCTGAGCCTCACACTGACCCACACAAGCAGGGCAAGAAGAAGCTGCAAGAAAAACTCCCCAAAACTTCCTTGACTCATAAAAATCCAGTTTTACTCTATCATTTGTGAGGTAATTTTTTGTTAACACTGTGCAGAATTCTTTCTGGAGAAAGACCAGGCAAATATAAAGGAGATTGATGCCTGATGTTCCTGGCATCCTCCATATTGCAGTGATGGCTCAGAAAAAGGCATTTTTTCATAAATGTAAATGTTTTGAATGCAGTTTTTTTTTTCCTACAATCTAAAAAGCATGAAATAAAAATTGTTATTATTTCATTCTAAATATGGACAGCAGTTAGTCCCATTGAGGTTGAAATATAGATTTTAGCTAATTTTTAATTTCATGGCATCTGTAATAACAGTTAAAATATATTAATTTAGTTTTTTTTAAAAAAATTAAAAGGCTTATAATAGAAAAATTTTTATATATACCAAAATTAATATTGCATTTCACTGTGTTGGGGCATTATTAAGGGATTCACTTTTCCAACAACATTAATTTTCTGATTTGCAGGAGCAAACAAGCCTTTTATTAATATATAATTCTGTATCTGAGTCCTAAATAATGTGCTGAAGAAAGTTCCAGCACAACATTTGTCTGTGCAGGCTTTTAGGCTTGAATCATCAACCCAAATTTGACTAATAAGTTAAGCTACTGGGAAGATAATTAGATATACATTGAACATCATGCTCCAAGTTCCAACAAAAAATCAAAGTTCATCTGTTGAGTGTTGGGATAAAATGAACATGTGCACAATTATATTTGTGATTCAATGAATATATTTTTGTGTTTATATGTGATTATTTAAATAGATGTATTTATATTAATAGATAAAAATATATCTGTGTATATACATATATACACATAGTTATATATTTATATATATATACAAACAGATATTTTATATTTCTATAAACAGATATATTTATATCTATAAATATATGTACCAACAGATATATTTATATATATATAAAAGGACATAATGAAGGAACACAGAGCCACCATCTGCCTTTGAATTCCTGCATGCTGCTGCTGCTGCCCTTCTCTCAGACAGTGCAAGTTTCTGTATCCTGCAGCAAAATCTGGGTATTTACTTGACAGAAATCCCTGTCATTGGTGCTGTTTGCTCACGTCTGAGAATGCAATGGAGCTCAAATGGATTTTTTTTGTGCACAGCACTTAACATATTTCCACACAGAGGGACAAAGCCTGACCTTGCATTCAAAGGGCTGTAAGGAACCCCAACACAACAGTCACTCTCAATTGTCACAGTATCACCTCAAAACCTTGTTTTTCTGGGTTATTTTTCACCTTTAAGATTCTAAACAGACTTCAGTAAATTTACTCTGCTGCCAGTGATGGAGTGGGCAGGACTAGGGGACCCCTCACTGCTTGGGCTTTCTCGTTGTCCTCTGAGGACACAAACAATGAGAAATTGCTGGGTTTGACTTCACTGATGAAGAAGAGAAAGCCCACTGATGCAATTATACAGTGCTCTAATGAAATGCATTGCTCTCCCAGAAATGAAGAATAAATAAAAGATTATTTTTATCTGCATTTTCACTGGAAACCCATTTTTCAGGGGTTTAATTCAAGGGTTACATTGACAAGGGACTTTTGAGAAGGGCACATAGTGATAGGATGAGGAGGAACAGCTTTTAACTGAAAATGGACAGGTTTAGGTTGTGTATTAGGAAGAAATTCTTTACACAAAGGGTGATGAGGCCCTGGCACAGGGTGCCCAGAGAAGCTGTGGCTGCCCCTGGATCCCTGGCAGTGCCTAAGGCCAGGCTGGACAGGGCTTGGAGCAACCTGGGATAGTGGAAAGTTTCAGGCCTGGAACTGGATGAGCCTTAAGATCTTTTCCAACCCAAGCCATTCTATGATTCCATTATTCTATGATAACAACTTAAATATCATGATTCTATGACTTATTTGAATGGCATCTGTGCTTCTCACATGTAGTTAAACCCAAAAAATGGAAATATGGACATGACAGCAGTTACTGAACAGTGCCTTAGAAAACCACTTATTCAATCAATAATTGCTCTTATTAATCAATGAACTCCTGAGGAAGCTGCTGCTACCCTCACCACAGGATGGTTTATCCAGTGCATTGACAAGCTGAGTTATTCACTGCTTGACCAGACTGAAGGAAGTGTCACTCTTTGGGAAGAAAGTCTACAATTAACACCTTAATTGACATCGTCAATTAGATGTTATTTGCAGCACTGCTTGGAGAGCCTAGAGAAGATCTATCAGAATGCTGAGTTACCAATAACTAAAGACCAAGTACAGAAAATACTCCTTATTTCTGTTTTCTACAGGAAGAGGTAAAAGAGGGAGGGAAAAAAAAATCCAAGGACTTGCCAATGACTCCCCACAGAGTTGGTGGCAGAGCCCCAGAGCTCTCCTGCCCTTTCCTTGCACATTCATCAGACTTTCCTCCTTGATTTTTATTCACTGACACCCAGAGCTCTTAACTCACCCCTCAGCATGCAACAACTGATGAGAAACTCAACAAAAGCAAATTGTTGCTCCTAATTTAACATGGACAGGGCCGGGGAAGCTGAAGCCAAGAACCAGCCTGTGCACCATGAGCCTCGGAGCCTTTTAGATCTCTTGCTTGGTGCCAAATCTGTGCTGGCTGCTCTCGGTGTCAGCTGGCATGGCACCTGCCTGGCCTCCCGTGGCTTTGTTTATCTGAGCACAACTTGCATTTAACCCTTTTGTTCCAGCATTTGTCCCTTATTAGTGGCAGGGCAGGAGGGGATGAGAGGCTTCCAAAGCCATTCTGTCCTGCATTGGCTTGTCCTCACTTCTCCTGTAGTCCTGTTGTTCCCACCTCAGTGCTGTGGGCAAGAGGGCTGCCCCACAAAGGTAATTCTCCAAAAGGTTTTGGGTTTTGACAGCATTAAGGTCAAGGTGGAGAGCCTGCACTGTTTTTATTGCACGTTTATTGTGTCCCTACAGAAAGAGCAGCAAGTGGAAAACATTTAGAAGCCCTCATTACCCTGCTGCCCAGCTATGTGGGTAATGAGCTGAGTGGGCAGGATCTGAATTCCTCCATTCCTGTTTTATGCAGCACTGATTAGAAGCTTTACATTTAATTCCTAAACATGAAATAACCCAGCGAGCTCTCGTGCCCGACTCGGCGGCATCCAAAGGGCTGAGCCTGCTCCCTGCCTTCCCCGTGGCTGCCTGCTGCTCTCCTGCCCCAGCAATCTGTTCAGCCGGCTGGCAAAGCCACGCTCGGGAGCAGCAGGCTGCTTAGCAGCTTTTCTGCAGCTCTCTGAGCTCCCCGCACGGGCTCTGCTTCCACACCCTGCCCGCTGCTTCCCTAGGAGGGGCACCAGCCCTCTGCCCAGTCCTGAGCACACCATCCCACACACACATCATCCGACCATCCCAGCTCCCTTGTTACAGCTCTTTGTGCTTCCCAGAGAAGCTGTGGCTGCCCCTGGATCCCTGAAGTATCCAAGGATGGGGCTTGGAGGAGCCTGGGATAGTGGAAGGTGTCCCTGCCATGGCAGAGGGTAGGAACCGAATGATCTTTAAGGTAATTTGTAATTGAAACCATCCTGTGATTCCATAACTGATTGATTAATCCAGGATTAGCTGCTTGGCCTCGCACAGTTTCATTGGCAGGATGTGCAGGAAGAAGCAGGCGGGCAAGGTCACAGAGTACACGGCCCTACAGGTTCACACACCTTTCCCTGAGTTAAGTGTTTCCCAGTGCTATTTCCAGGGTTTGGGTCTCTCCAGCCCCACAGCCAATACTTTAAACTACAAATTAAAAGTAATTTATACAAGGGCAGGGGACAGGACATGGGTATCAGATGCAAACTGCCAGAGGCAGGGATGGATGGGATACTGGGAGAAATTGTTCCCTGTAAGGGTGGGGAGACCCTGGCACTGGGTGCCCAGGGAAGCTCTGGCTGCCCCTGGATCCCTGAAGTGCCCAAGGTCAGGCTGGACAGGGCTTGGAGCAGCCTGGGACAGGGGAAAGTGTCCCTGCCCCTGGCAGTAGAGCTGGAGCAAGAACATTTTTAAGGTCCTTTCCAACCCAAACCATTCTGGGATTCTATTATTCTGCCATTTCCTGTACATCTGTTTGCCGTGACAACGGGACGTTGCTGCACAGGCAGGGACAGAACTGATATTTAATTAATTTCTTCCTGCATCCTACTTTACCTTCAGGGCACAGGGACAAGAAGACCCAGTGAATCATGCCTGGAAATCATGGGAGAATCCTAGTGAGGTCCCAAAAGGAGAACAGAAAGGTCAGAGCACACAGGGCTGGCTAAGGCAGCACTGAGGCACAGATATGATCAATAACATTAAAGGGAAGTCATGGCTTTATTCTTTTCTTCCTCCTTCCTGTTAAAGGACGTGAAACTAGAAGTGGACTGAGGTCACCATAGCAACTGAGCATCATCTCAACCTTCTGTGAGTCCTTCCTCTGAGCCTGGCTGTCACAGGAGCATCCATCAGAGTGCAGGATCAATGCAATTACTATTGAAGGGTCTCCGAGCTCTGAAGAGGGCAGGGATCATATTTGAGAGAAAAACAAATGCTTTTTAAACAAGAGCCATGAAAAAATTTGAAACATTACCCAACGGAGATTGTCAGTTCTGAGCTTACTCCTAGAGAAGAAAGCAAATTAACTCCCTTGCTCAAAGAATGAATGTGTGCCCACCACACCTGAAACCCTGCAATCACCTGAAACTCCTTTCCCAAACATTTGGGTCAAGAGGAGAAACCAAACAGAGCAAAGGCTGTTAGGAAAGGTTGAAGGACCTGCCCCCGTTTTCCCTGCAGTGACACTTCACTCTGTCACCTTCTGCAGTGCTCTCCAGAGCAGCTCTCAGCATCTTCCACCCTTGCACTCTCCCCAAAATGCAGGAGTTTTTCTTTTTTCCCCAATGCCAAATGAGCTCTCAGAGCATTGACAAAGGTCCAGAGCTGTGGTACAGCTTTCTCCTGGCCACTGCAGGATGTCCCCTCGCAGGGGACAAGGACTTGGCCCTCAGCTGAAGCTCTCTTTTCATGCTGCATGTTTGAGAATCAGACACAGAGCCTTTTGTCCCCATAATTTGGTGGGAAAGGCCACAAAATGCCAATTTTTTTCTGCTAGAAAACATCTGAGAGACCTCAGCTACTTGATTAGAGGTGTAGATCCAGCTGCTATCCTTTGGTGACAGCATTTTCCTCCCATTTTCTCTGCATTGCAGATGGACTTTGTGATGCTGTGACAGAGGACGCTTAATTACAGCTTGTCCTCTTCTCTTTGGAAAAGCTGGAGCAATCCCATGGCTTTACTGCCTGTGCAGGGATGAAAACCAGCTGGAAATTACTTGTTACCTATCAAGTGCCATTATATGTAAATATAAATAAATATAAATATAAATATAAATATAAATATAAATATAAATATAAA
>JAHLSL010000022.1:2446784-2484105 GCA_025920805.1 Petroica traversi
TATTTCTATTTCTATTTCTATTTCTATTTCTATTTCTATTTCTATTTATTTTTATTTTTATTTTTATAATTTATATTTATCTTTTTCTTTTTAATTGCTCCTCTAAAGGGTATGTT
Source organism: Petroica traversi (assembly GCA_025920805.1). Taxonomy (NCBI): domain Eukaryota; kingdom Metazoa; phylum Chordata; class Aves; order Passeriformes; family Petroicidae; genus Petroica; species Petroica traversi. The sequence continues at coordinate 2,446,901 of JAHLSL010000022.1, forward strand.
ATTTTTATTTAAATAAAGTTTTAAAAATTATTTTTATTCTTTTTACTGAAATAATTTTAGGTAAATAAATAAAATCTTAATTTAATTTAATAGAAGTCAGGAGTATAATAAATACAAGAAAAATCCTGATTTTATTTAAATAAATAAAATTTTTGTTTGAATAAGTATAAATAAATAAACATAATTAAAATGTAATTAATTATATTTAAATAATTTGATTCAAATAAATAAAAAATATTTCTATTTGAAAGTTTTTTTCCATTTACAGGTAACCATTTTCCTAAGACCTGGAACAGGTCAAATTGAGTAAACCTTGTTTCTAAAGTGAGAAAGGTGACAATTCTAAGTGGCTTAGGTGACACTAGGAATGCCTGTGCCTGGACACATTGGAATGGATTTATTGAAAGTGAGGATTTCACCTGTGTTTTAAACAATGTCTCCTAAAAATGGTGCTCTGTGTGTGGAGATGCAAAAAAAATCAGATTTTGGACTCAAGGCTGTACATTAATTAATTGATAAAATAAACTCTGGGACAAAGGACCCTGGGGGACAGCGCTGAACTTGTCCCTCAAAGGACAGTGCTAATTAAGGGACCTGCAGTGGGTGCCGGGAGCAAACGAGCAATCTGTGCTAATTACCAGCCCAGGGCCAGAAGGACGTTTATGTCTCATCCCCACAGACCACAAAAAAATCATGATGGAGCTTCTGCCTCTCTCCAAAATCTTTAATTCCTCCCTGGATCCCCAGCACGGGAGTTCCTCACTACTCATGTCAAGCCTGAGTTCTCCTTCAGCACAAGCAGAACCTGCTCCGAGTTTTCATTATCTGCTAAAATAAATTCCAGCTGTGTTATCCAAGATCCAGACTGAATTCTGGGAGACCCAAGGGCAGAATATTCCCTTTACCAGCTCAAATCTGTGATATTTTCATGTTGTGTAGTCTGGGAAGGCTTTTTTATTATTATTTTTACACCTTCCCTCCCACCCTGTGCCCACGCACATGTCCACACACAAATATCCTGGTTTTCTGCAATTTATTTATAACTGGAGAGGTTTTGATGTGTCTTTATCCTGAGGATCTAAGTGAGGTTTTACCCTCGTGCTGGCCACGAGGCTTTACCAGGCACAGGCAAAGAACAAAGAGAAAATACTTTACCGTCTTCAGAGATGATAAATCTGAACAGTGCAGGGCACTTGACAAAGACAATTTCGCCCACACTTGCAGGTTTCCAGCAGGTGATATTGTCCCACATCCCTGGGCAACCTGTGCAAGAGAAAAAATATAAAATACCTTAGTGGTGGAAATCCATCCCTTTCCTCACATTTTTATTGAGCTTTGTGGTTGATTGTTCCTTCTACGAAGAAAAAATATTCTTGTTTGGAATAATAAACTGTGTTCATTTCCCTGGGAAAAAATATTTTTCATTGATAGTGGCATCAAACAGAAATGGCTGGACCAAACTGTCCCAGAAGATGACATTACTTATCCCGATTAAATCACTCCAACACGCCAGAAGCAAATTTTTACCGGAGTATGAAACCTGCTGCCGTGTAGTTATCTTTCAGAAGTGGTGGGTTAATTAAAAAAAAAAAAAGGACCATATCTTTGATTAAATTCTATGAATTTCTGTTGGCTTTAATCATTGTGAAATTTTGGGAGCTCATTAAATTTGGAATTTTCCTGAAAACTGAAAAGGAGTTTCTGCTTCATCCTGCAGCCATTTCTGTGGATATGGGAGACAAACTCTCTCTTCCATCCTGCTTATTTTCTTTAAAAAAAATGTCCGTCATTACCAAAGAACTGTCCTGACATCACTTGTTACTTTTATTGCACTCTTTGCTCTAGAGAATATTATGTCAAAAGAGGATTTTTTTTTATTTCTTGCATAATCTAGAGATAGATTCAGGCCATTAATAACAGTTAAAAGATGAGGGTTTAGGTAACAAAGGAGTGAGTGGTAAAAAATCCCCATTTCCTTCTACATGAATGCATGAGGAGGAGGTGATGGGACTGTGGGTGGGAGTTGTTTTCTCTTGGGATATAAGAAAAATTAATTGTAAATTTATTGTAAATACAGTAAAGGAACCCGGCTCCTGCTTCTTTCTGGTCTCTATGCCAGACCCATGACAAACCAGCTTTCAGGAAGAATAAATCATTCTCAAATTTTTAAACCCACCATCTCACCAGCTCCCAAACCTAGAAAGTTTATCCAGTGTGCACTGAAACTCAGATCATTTCCTGCTGTTAAAAAAAAAAAAAATCCTTAGTGAAGGAATTTTAAAAGGAAATCATCTGCCATCCTCATCTGCAGGAAAAGAAAGAAGTAAAACTCAATATTTCCACTTCTTATTTGCATTTGACGTTGTGACTGAGCAAATAATCTTTTCAAATTAATAAAAGCCTCCAGCTCCGTGATTTTCTACAAGGTTTTCTGTTGAAATTCTCTCTGGCTGTGTGCCAAGGGAAATAAAACCTTTGGGAAAAGCAGATAATACTTCCAAGAGTTCCTTTCTGCCTGGCATGAGCCCAGTGTGGGCGATGAACTTGCAAAAGCTGCTCCAGCAGCAGATACCCATCACTGGAGGAAGAAACTTCTCAGGACTGGAACTGGGGTTTTTTTTCAAGTTCTGTGGTTTCTCCCAAAAATGCAAGGCTGAGAGTACCACGTGTGGTGAGGGGAAAAGCTCTGAGTGATTCTGAGAACTGGGTCAGTGTCAAACAATGATTTTGTGACTTTCAACACTGTGATAAGGACATTTTGCACATCACAAGGTTGGCCCAGGACAAGCAGTTGGTAAATGTTTTCTTTCAGACTAAAGGGTGTTGCATCAGACCACATAATATAAACTAATAAAGGTATAAAATCCTGACCCTATTAAATAAAATCCGCCAGCCTTGCCAGACCCACCAAAATATAAAATTGCTGCAAAAATGCTCGTTAATCATCACAGGAGCTGGAGAAAAAAATAATAAAGGAATCCTTTTCATTTGCTCTTCCGCCTCTCTTTTCTCACTCCTACCCTACATTATTTCCTTTGCCAGATGAAGAACTCATCTCATGAGTGCTGTAATTCATTAGAATATTTCTCAAAGTCTCCAAAACTGGGGTTTGACAGGTTTGCAATCTCTCAGGCACACGATGGGGACATTGGGATGTCCTGTGCAGGGCCAGGAGCTGGACTGGACAATCCTGTGGGTCTCTTCCAGCTCAGGATATTCTGATTTTATTTTGTGATACCGTTTATATCGTAAAGATGGAAATCAAGGCCACATTGAGTGCTATTAGACTTTATTATCTTTGATAGCTTTTGTCTGTCCACACAGCAGGAAATGTATTTTCCATGTAAATCTGAGGATGGGCAGCACAGGTTTATAGCTCACTGAAGTGTGGTACTACGTACAAAAGTAAATTATGTGTGAACAGCCTCGTTAGTGAGACATTTGCTTACAAGAGACACGGGAGATAATCAGTGGTTAATGAGATTTCTGCAGAAACGCCTGTTGGCCGTGCTTGGATTAACTGTTATAGGAATAGGAAAAACTTTCTACTTGTTATTATTTCACCATAGATATCTTCCAATATATGGACATTATCCAGCAATGGATGGCGCAAACCAGAGAAATGCAAGGAAATCAGGCGGCAGAACAGGGACAGCCACAGTAAATATCCCATGGCAGTGTGGATGAAATTCAGTTCTAGCAGGTGGCTGATTTTGTGGTAATTCCACACAGAGATAAAAACCAGGCCTATTTGAAAAGATGTTGCAAGGTCAATGTGTTTGAAAATACTGATGTGCTGACACTGGGAGAGAGGGGAGAGAGAAGCAGCAAGTCAAGTAATTTACCTTAAAATAGGGAAGAAAAGGAGATTATAAAGAATTCCCCATCAATAAAAAACATTGCCTGACCAGCTTGGAAAAATGCATCTGAAACAAACAATTTAGAAGAGCAAAGAAAAGCACAACGACAACAGGAAAATTAAATAAAATTTAAATGGAACAAAGGCCAGCGTGCACAATCTCCCTGAATTTGTAAACCTTGCTAGAGCCAGCAATTCCTGCTGGGTGAAATCTGCCCACGGAAATCAAAGTGACTTGAGTGTGAAACTGCCCAGCGGGGTCTCCTCTGGCACCGACGGGGTCTCCCCACTGCCCAGTGACGTAGGAATGCCCAAGAAGCCTTGGAAAGAGGTGGCTCCCACACTCTAATTGAAGCTGGACAAACTTTCCTCATCTTTAGCATCTTAGGAAATCAGTAATAACAAGGAATAATTTTAAGGAATTCATTTTCACGTGGGACAGAATGAGAAATAAAATTGCAGATAGGGGTCTTGCTAAAGGATGGTGCTGGAAATTAAACAATTATGGATTTACAGAGGCTGAAAAGCTCACACACCCCAATTGAAGCTGGAAAAATTTTCCTCAGTTTTAGCATCTCAGGAAATCATCAATAACAAGGACTACTTTTAAAGAATAAGATTTCACGTGGGAAAGAATGGAAAATAAAGTCACAGATAGCAGTCTTGCTAATGGATGGTGCTGGAAATGAAACAATCACAGATTTATGGAGCGATTAAGGCTGGAAAAGCCCTGTCAGAGCATCAAACCAGCACTGCCAAGTCCACCCCTAAGCCCTGTCCCCAAGTGCCACATCCACATGTTTTTTGAGCACTTTTAGGGATGATGATTCCACCACTTCCTCGGGGCAGCCTGTTCCACTGTTTGAAGAAATTTTCCCCACTATCCAATCTAAACCTCCCAAGTTTCCAGAAAGCACAACCCCTGCTTTCCCTTCCTGTATCTGCACTGCAACCTGCAGCTGGAATCCCAGTTTGGGGAATGCTGTGGGATTCAGCAGTGGTGTCAGTTTTGGCATCTGGTCCTGAGTAAGGGCTTCTGTCCTCACAGGATCGGCAGAGAGGAGCTTCCACTTCTCAATTATTCCACTTCTCCACCCCTCTCCTCTGAGGGATGGATGATCTTTGCTGCTGACTTCTGAGGAAACACAAAATCATCCCAGCTCTAGGTTAAGTCTGGATTACCTGGACTTCAGACTTGTAGCTTTTTATTTCTTACCCATTTGCACTGCTCAGCAAAGCAAAGTTTCCTCTGGAGCTCAGGGAGAGAGACTTTCCACACAGGAATGAACCTGCATCTGCTCCCTGACTACACCCAGCAGAAGGAGGCTGAGAACAATCTTAGTTGAGACAGCTGCTTTTGAAATGTTCTTTTTTTAAAGATATTTGTATTCCCAACAAGGTCTTTTGGGGGAGACATGAACCAGCTCTGCTCTCTGGGCTCCACAATCTCCCTTAGACACTTCCCAGTCCTGGGAAAGGATCCCAACAGAGGGCTGGGACATGTCCCTGGGGAATTTGGAGCAGTGGCTGCTTTTAAAAGCTCTCATGATCAGTCCCTGTATCTCTGCCTCAAACTTTCACTTCTAGAAGTGAAAAAAAAAAAATAATCAAGTTTAGACTGTGAGCTCCCTGTGACTGGATTTTGTACTTTTCTTTTATTCCAAAAAACAGAGTGATTTTGGCTGAAGCACAATGTTTATGTGAAGTTTATATGAATTTGTAGTTGAATTTTAGATTGTGAATTTTATATGAATTTGCATGTGAATTTTAGCTTGTGAATTTTATATGAATTTGTATTTGAATTTTAGATTGTTGATTTTATATTGTGGATTTCATATGAATTTCATGAAAAGCCCATGACTCCCAAGTTTAAATTCCACATTTTTGAGGCTGAGGGAAGTGCCTCACACTCCTAAGGATGGATCTGACTTGGCAGCCACTGAAAAAACATCTCTTTCAGGGAAAGGCCCTACTTATTAACAGGGAAACTACAATTTTTTATCACTGCAGAATCTTCTGATACATTTTTAAAATTAAAACCCAGCATTAAAACCATTCTGGTCATCCTGCCTTCCATGGAGATCCTCACAGGCCTTGTTCCCAGTTTTCATTTCACACTCTCCCTGATCTGCTGCTCCTGGCAGCTGAAATTTCTGGACAAGTACCAAGAGAGAGAGAAAATAAATAAATAAACCCCCCCAAAGTAAGCCGTGCTGGCAGGAAAGCAGTGATAAACAGATCTGCTGAAATTCATGTTGCCTGGAATCAGAATCCAAACCCTCCAAACAATATTAGGATTGATCACATGAAGAGCAGTCTTTTAATGAAAGCTTTCAGGTGCACAAAATCTCCCCGAGTGTACACATGTGGCATTGGAGTTTCTCAGTTTTTGTGAGTTTAATTAATTAGGATTTCTAGAAATTACATCCTAAAGGAGATTGCTTGTCCTAGTAAATCACCCTGCACCTCTGGAGTCCTTCCAAGGGGTTCTTAATCCCATGTTTTGTTACATCTCCCAAGTGTTGGTGCAAAAAACAGGGGTGTCCTTGCTAGAAATTATTTTCTTCTGGAATTCTAAAATTATTTCCTCTAGAAATTCTAAAATTAGGCTTTCTCTCGTTGCCTTTCCTAACCAGGGGAAGAAAATCTGCATTTCCAGGTGACAATTTATCTTAGAAGCTGTGGTTGTCCCATCCCTGGAAGAGCCCAAGGCCAGGTTGGATGGGGCTTGGAGCCACCTGGGATAGTGGAAGGTGTCCTTAAGAGTAAACAGAATTTCAAGAAGGTGATACAATGTGAGAGAAAGGGTAACTACTGTTCTAAAAAAATAGAAACTCTATGGCTATATATTAAAAATCTACAAAAATATTAAAAAGTTAAAAATCTTCATGCATCAGCCCCTCATCTTCCTTTTCTCCTCTGTTCAGGGTTGTCTTGAGAGTCACAATTTGAGTGTGGGGAAATATAAAACCAGATTTTAGGCAGCCCCAAAAGTGAAGTTCAGAGAGTTGAAGGAATGGAGCTCATTTTAAACCAGCTGAGGACAGGGCCAAGTTACCTTCCACCAACACGGAGCCCCTTTGTCACCAGGACTGTGTAGAAATGCTCTTTTTGGCAGATTTCTGTCCTGTTTTTTTATGGTTTTTGTAGATTTGTGTCCTTTTTTCTTATGGTGCCTCGACAAGACCCTCATTTACACCCTCTATATTTAAATAATCTTTGCATCCTCTCAAGTCCTTACCCTACCCCAGTGCAAAATGCTTCCTCTCATCCCTGACAACTTTTTGGCAAGAGAAGGTGCAAAGCAGAGATGTTTTTTGGGATGGCAAACCCCTGTGTAGTAACTCACTATTTACTTATTCTCTGCTCTAAACAAAATGCGTAACTCCTACCTGTCTCCTTCTCTAGGAAAATTATTATTTTGACATTTTTCTTACATCCAGCACCCCTTTTTTTCACTGGGGGGAACTGAACAAAAGGTTAACAGTGAGATGGAAATTGGAATTTATGGATTCATTCACAGACAGGAGGGAACAGACAAGAATTTACATAAAATTTGCTCTCTTGGCAAATCAAGAAAAAAAATGTAATTACATAAATGTTAGACTTCTGTATTTTTCATGTAGGGAAATAAAGGCCTGAGATGAAAATCCCCCCTTCTGGCTTACAGCACTGGGTTTGATTTTCAGTTCCTCTCCTCATTTATTGGTTTAAAATATCACCTTCAAGGTCGTTTTGCCTTCAGGAGAGTAATATCAAAGGAAACGAAATGTAACAAAGCCGCATATTAAACTGAATTATGTGCTACACAATAACTTCTAAAGGGCACACCACGTATAAAGCCTTTCAGAGAGAGGGGAATATGAGATGGGAGCTCTCTGCTTCTCCATAAATCTGAGTAAATACCAAAATAAATAAGGGCTTCAGAGTGGCCTGGGTATGGGGATATGATTTCCAAAAGTAATTGACATTTCAAAGTGCAGGTGTCTTTGAGGAGCTCCTGTCACAGAAATTTGGAGGTGTTTGGAGTTGGGCACCGACCCTGGGGCTCTGTCAGAGCCAGCCCTGAGCACTTCCAGCCCTGAGAGCCAATTGTGCTCCACCAGCAGCGTGGGCAGCAGGGCAGGGAGGGGATCCTGCAGCTCTGCTCTGGTGTGGCCCCACCTCCAGCTCAGGAAAGATGTGGAGCTGCTGGAATGGATCCAGAGGAGGCCACAGAGATGCTCCCTCTGCTCTGGGGCCAGACTGGGAGAGGAGGGAATGTTCACCTGGAGAGGAGGAGCTCCAGGGAGAGCTCAGAGCTCCTTGCAGGACCTAAAGAGGCTCCAGGAGAGCTGGAGAGGGACTGGGGACAAGGCATGGAGGGACAGGACACAGGGAATGGCTTCAAACTGAGAGAAGGCAGGGTTAGGTAAGAAATTCTCCACTGTGGGACCCTGGCACAGGGTGCCCAGAGAAGCTGTGGCTACCCCTGGATCCCTGGCAGTGCCCAATGCCAGGTTGGATGGGGCTTGGAGCAGCCTGGGATAGTGGAAGGTGTCCCTGGTCATGGCAGGAGAGTGGAACAAAATAATCTTTAAGTTCCCTTCCAACCCAAACCCTTCTGTGATTCTCTTTTAGGATTCTTTAGTTTCCTTTGAAAGTCCAGACCATAAAAGAGTAGAAATGTAACATCAATTCAAATTTCAGAGTAAGTTTTAAGAGAGAGAAAGATTTTTTTTTTTTGCCCCTTCTCAGTTCTGATCCTGACAAATTTTGGAATTATGAGAACAAAGTCTATTCATTCTTTCTTGGGTTATTTGGCCCATTATTACACCAAAAAGTACTTTTTCTATCCAAGCATTTCTGTTGCTGCCCAGAGATACACCTTGTCCTGTCCAACCTGATATTCATCCACCTCATCAGTGAGTCCAAAGGTTTCATATGTAACTCTTAGGGAAATTCTGCAATCCTTTAACACAAAATAACATTTCTGCACAAAATAGACAACTGTGGAGGGCTCTGCTGGAGGGTTTCTAATTATCACAGAACCATGGAATGGTTTCGGTTGGGAGGGAGCTTCAAGGTCATCCAGTGCCACCCCTGCCATAGGCAGGGACACCTCCCACCATCCCAGGCTGCTCCAAGCCCTGTCCAGCCTGGCCTTGGGCACTGCCAGGGATGGGACATCCACCACCTCTGTTGGAAATCTGTTCTAAGATAAATTATCAGCTGGAAATGCAGATTTTCTTCCCCTGATTAAGAAAGGCAATTGGAAAAAGCCTAAATTTAGGTTTAACCAGCTGGGCTCAGAGGAATTGCACAGGTACAGCCCCGGGTTCTCTGCCAGGGTGGTGAGAACACAATAAACTGGGAGCAAATTCAGCAGCCCTTGACCCACCTCAATATTTTCTATCAACTTTCCTTAGGCAGCTGCTGCCTCACTATAAATACTCAGAACTATTTTATGATTATTTAGAATTCATTCTTTATGTAACCAGACTTCTAAATCATCAGAGCTGGTGCAGGATTGTCAGCAAAGTGAGATGTTTTATGGGATGGCATTTTCAGATGTCCAAGTGCAGCAATGTTTGCAGACAACTCCTAAAAATATCAGCTTAATTAATCAAAGAGATCATTAGAAAAACATATTTGAGATATTTCGCTTCTTATGTACTGAGTTAAAAATAGATTCTATTAAAAACTAAAAGGGAAAGCACCCAAAACGCTGAGTTTTTCATTTGAATAACAGATTTTATAGCATATTATTTTTATAAAATGAATATTATAAAATGAAAATATGATTCAATTATTAATTTAACATTTATTTTTGTTATAAAGACACCTTTATGGTAAATTATTATCTAATGACAGGATAGAAATATTTTTATATAATTATATCTTGAATCATATTTATAGATTATAATAATAAATATTATAACATATTTTCCAAAATATAGCATACTAGTGAAATATGCTGTATTTAATTTTATATTTTTACATTATAATTATGTCTATGTAATATATATAATATATGGTTTTATATTTATATATATAAGTATATTATACTCTATATTATATAGAATAATATATATCAATTATATATATAATATATGTTATATTATATTATATCTAATAATATATATAAATTATATTATATTTATATATATATATATAATTTTATATTTTATAACTTTTTTCCCTTGAAGATTTTCTACATGGCAAAGATCAACTTTTAAACTACAGAAGCTATTATTTATAATCACAGAAGTGTAAATTCTTTTTCTGCTTTTAAAGCTGTTTAGTTCTCTGCAGCCACAGGATATTTATTTCTTAGCTCACCCTTATTGCTGCTCTTGCATTGATACCTGCCAAGAAAACCTCATCCAAGAAAACCTCCAGAATCTTTTAAGTGCTGCCAGCCAATTGGCCTCAGGTGATCTTTGAGGAGTTTGAAAGGGAAGCTTCAATTTGGCAAAATCCCAGGAACATTTCTTTGTCTAATTAGGCAGGAGAGCAAAAAGCCAGTAAGCTGGGAAAGCGAGCAGGGCACTTGTTTTTTTTTTAAACTTGCTTTAAATATAATAAAAAGAATTGGCTACTCCTCTCTGAGAAAGTCAGCACTGTTGTTCTGGAGACTGTGAAATCACTGAAAAAAATTGGGAAGTGGGTTTTTTCCCTCCATCAGTGTTGGAGGACAGGCTGACACTTCCAAGCTGCCAGAGCTGGAGGCAGTGCCAGGCTCAGCAGCTGCAGAAAATCCAGCCCTGCCCAGGACATGGGAGCTGCTGGAGGCAGCTTTGCCTGGCACCACCTGGTGTCCTTCTCTTCTTTTATTTTTGGGGGCAGGCAGAACAGTGTCAATTCCCCCCTCCCCAGCACCACTTCTGAGTCACTTCCCTCCCTTCTGAGGGGAAAAAAGCAGAATCCTGCATTTTATCATTTTAACTCTGCCTTTCCTTCATTCTCCAGGCTGAGACAGATGGGCACAGGGAGCTGCTCCACCCGTGCCTCGTGAAAGGATTAAGGAACTTTTCTTCACAAACAAACTGTGGGTCTTGCCAGTGGATAAAACCAGCACTGAGAGATAAAAGAAACAATGGGAAGGATTCCACTGATTGATGAATGGAACGAGGGAAACTTGCATTTACAAACAAATCAAAGGTCTGCAGATACATAAAATAGAGTACTGGAAGATGAAAGGAACAATGAGAAGATCCATAAATTCTATAAGGAATTCCACTGAGTGACACAAGGGAAAGGCAAAGTGAGGGGGAATTATAAATTAGAAGGGGGTCTCAGGTATTGGGTGTTCTGGGAAGTCTGTGCCTCTCAAATCCCTCAGCCCATGGGGAAAGAGAGAGGGACAGGCAGGAAATTGGGATAAAAAGGAGGCTGCGTCCTCCAAAAATCTGAGAGACCCCAGGGGAAATGCCCCAAGGCCTCTCCCTTTATTCCAATAAAGTTCCAGGACTCCTCTGTCTCCTTTTTGGACATGAACTTCTGCTGTTTGTGGATTCATTTTCCTCACACTAGCAGGCTTCTCATGCACCACAGCTTTTAATCCCAGACTAATTCTGGGAAGAGCATCATAAAAACAAAACCGTGCCTGAAGGTTGCAGAGCTAAACCAGAGTTTGAGAAGATGGATTGATAACCATAAAAAAGTGTTGTTTTTCCACACAGCCTCACCTTCCACAACCTGGCCATAAAAAGGGATTGACCAAGAGCACAGGCAGCTGTGGCCTGCCTTTGTCAATGATTTCATGAATATTATCTAAGCATGTGACTGGTTGTGGTGTTGGAGTAGTTGAATAGAAATAAATACATATTTATATGTATAAAATATTATATATATATTTGATATATTTTCCCACAAGTCTTAATGTGCCTCACAGCAAACCTGGCTTCCAGCTAGGGCTCAAAAGGTAAAAAATCTTCCCAAACTGAAGAGCTGAACAGTTCACTGCCACTTTTGCCACCCTTGGAGTGATGTTTGGCCTGTCATGAGATTTATGGGCCTGTGAAGAAGACATCTGGAAAGATCTCTGGGATAAACAGTTGCCACGGAGACAGAGAAAGGAGAAATTTTTTCAGACTGCCTTTTTGGTGTTTTGGAGTCAGCATTCCTTTGAAAAGAGAGACAGGATTTAATTGCACAGAAGAAGACGAGGAGAAAATTCAACAGTGGGTCTCTTGAGCTTTGAGGATCCACAATAACAAATTCACGGCTTCAAATCCTCTCAGGCTCAAAAGAAAAGAGTGATAACATCTTTTTTTTTATTTGTTCATTTAGAACATAATCTCTCAACAGCACTGGAGTGCGACTAAAATGGGACACAAACCTTGCAACCGTCTGAGTCTGAGTCTTAACAAATCCCAATGCAGGAGAACAGGATTTTCAATGGGAATTTTTCAGGCAAAGCCCGAGGTTCAGAATTGCCCAGTCAATAACATTTGTCAGGAATTTTGACTCATTTTTAAAAGGATAAATAGATAAGCAATAAACAACTGAAAAGAGCAACTGACCTCAAGTCTACATGATTGATAATTTCAGAAATTAAATTAAATTGTGGTGAACATATATTAAGATCCCTCAAAAGGAATTTACAAATTATTGCTGGTTTTGTTTCAGGATAGCTCTGGGTGCAAGAAGACTTTCTGCTCTTTTTTACAGCTGGAAAACGAAACCAAACAAACCACAATAAATGATGACACTGAAATCTAAATATTCTCCAGAGCCAGAGTTGTAAAATCAAGCTGCCCCTATTCTGACTCCCGTTCCCCACCTTCTTGCATTTCTGATGTTTATAAATAGAATTATCTTGGTGGAAAATACAGGAGAAGATAACTTATAACAGATCTTGGGCCACATTCCCTCCTGATGTAACCAGAGTGACGCCAGTGGGGTCCCTCCTGAGAGGCATTTGCTCCTTGTTTACTCCCTCAAACCTTTGGAGGATGAGAAACGACTGAATTAAATAACTTAATTTCTTTCAGAGTGCAAATTCCATAATCTGTCCTGGAAATGGTTCTGGTGGTGAGTCAAACAACTCCTTGTTAGAGCTCGTGGGACCTGATGGTCTAGAGGAGGAAACAAAGGAAATAAATGCATTATCAACAGCCAGACCATCCCCTGGGAAGGGGATTTTAGCAAAGGCTCTCTACTCTTCCATGCTGAACTTCTCTGAGTGCCCACAGTTTATTCAGGGACTGGGAAAAAAAATAACACAGCAAATTTGATGTGATCCAGCCTCGCTAGAATGATTGGAAATCGTATAAACAACATAGGAGATGTCAGAAATATTTCTGATGTTTGGGTATGTCAGGTGAAAATGCCCAGAAAACCACAGGAAAACCCAAAATTACAGGTGTGTCAATGCAAAACCTGAATAATTAGAGACAAGATAATTCCTCTTGGCTTGCCTTTGGACCAGAAAAAGTGGGATGGGATTCTTTGTCCAAAGGAAGTGGCTGCCATGAGGATTTGACAGTTTACAGTCAATTCACAGCACTAATAACACAAAGAATGCTCAGAGACATGGATCAAACCTCCAAAACTGCTGGATTAGTCATTGCCTCCATAAAAACCATTGGTGGAATCATTGAAGGAATAAATGTTTTGGAAAGAAGGTGGATTTTAACCATATTTGTGGAGGAAAAAAAAAAAGGCTGCACAACCTCAATTTCTTGCAGCTCACTCCTGTAAATAAGGAGTTAATTCCAAAAGAGCTAATTAGTTTCTGGTGTAAGTCAGAAATTATTTGATTTGGAGAATTTAAAGATGGGTTAAAAAGAAATATGAAAATTAGGTAGGTCTATGATTATTCCTTCTCCCCCTCTTCCTACTAGAAAGAGTCAGAGACCAAGTAGGAAGAAAATTGTTTTGTATTCTTTCTCTCAAATATGTATGGGCAGGTAACCACCCTCCCATCTGAAGTAATAAATAACTATGAAAATTTGCATCCATTTAATCAATATTTTTAAATTGGAATATGGAATCATTATGGAAAAATAGAAAATACACCTGAAGGGGCCTGTGGAGTTCAAAGAGATCATTCTTTGCACTCAGGCAAAATAAAAATAACTAAAATATCTAAAAGGAATTTGGGGAGTTCTCCTTGGCTGTGACATTATTTATTAGCTGGACAAAGCATGAGGGGAAAAAAACATTACAGGGCGCAATTCTGTGTGCTTGAGTTATAAAGATCCAGAAACATCTTTATGAGAATTTGTAACTTGCAGGGATGGCAATAACTTCAGTGTCATATATAAAGAAAATAACAAATTTCTTCCTGATATTCTATGAAAAAACAGTCACTGTGTTATTTAGCAGATTTAAAATTAAATCCCAATGCAAACCTCAGTTAGATACAAGTTTTTATAGCTGTAGGTGTGTATTTATGCAGGTGTAGAATATAGATTTGTACTTATATTTATCTTCAGATAGATTACTCTGTCCACAGAAGTAGAAGAAAAATTAGGAAGCACACAAGTTTATAACCCAAGTGTGAAATCTTATTCATGTGAGCAGGAATGCTCAGCTGCTGTAACCACACCACTGGAAATTCTCTGTATCAGTTCTCAGTCCAGTGGAATAATGGATAACAAATCAGTGATTCTGTCTGTCCTGCATGAAGACCAGTCTGAAATAGTCCTGCTGACTGTTTCACTCTGTAATTCAGCCAGGATTATCCAGTTGTGCTCTCACTGGGTTCTGCAGAGAAGGGTGCAATTACATTACCCATCATTTTTTATGGCCAAAAACCCGGAGCAGACTCAAGTCCTTTCCTGACTTGGGAATAAGGATGAAGCCCATTCTAAAAAACACACCCAACAATCCTTCAGAGCATTTTATTAATTCTTTCTGTTCATTATTTCAATTTGGCTTCGCTCTTGGCATATGGCTTGGGCATACTCATTACACACTCTAATAATAATAATTACTTTTCACCTCTAAAGCATTTCCTCATGCATGAACTTCCATGTCCAGTAATATTTTCTTTCAGGTCCTGGCTGATCACTCAGTGATGGATCCTCCCAGCCTTGCCTTTTGTTTGGGCTGTGATTTGCACTTGTGTTCTTTTCACTCTGCTCCCTTCGATTTGTTTTTCCACAAAGGGACGCAAAGCAATCGATTCCAGCAGCTGTGGGAGCAGGGAATGAACGGCTGGATTGCCAAAAGTGCTGCCATGGAATGGCTTTTAGGGTAATCAGAAAAGCAAGGGGAAGGATCAATAAGAAAAGCATCTGCAGGTGATTGTCCACCTGACTCAACTGGCTGCTCTTGAAGGGTGAGAATGACGCTGTTTGATCAATGTCCAACTCTTTGGGGGAGGGTCCCATGTGGTTTACCAAAATAATCCAAACAAAAAAAAACAAGAAAAAAGACCCACAAAAAATCAAACAAAACTCACCAAAACAAAAAAAAAAACTCAAACCAAACCATACCAAACCAGACCAAACCAAACCGAACCGAACCGAACCGAACCGAACCGAACCGAACCAAACCAAACCAAACCAAACCAAACCAAACCAAACCAAACCAAACCAAACCAAACCAAACCAAACCAAACCAAACCAAACCAAACCAAATACCGCAAACAAACAAAACTAAAAAAAACCCCAGAAACAAAAAACCCAACCAACCAACAAAAAACCCCCACCAAAACAAAAAAAATCAACCAACCAACAAACCAATCAAAAAAACCCAACAGAACAAAAAAACAAAAAAATGAAACCAAAACTAAAAAACCCAAACCAACCAACAAAAAAAAAAACAACCAAACCTAAATAAACTCAAATAACCCACAAAACCAAAACTAAAAAAAAAAAAACCCACAAAAAAACCAAACAAAAAAACCCTCCAACACAACCAAAACACCAACCAGAAAACAAAATAGTGTCTGTGAACACTGAAAAAAAGAGAGAAGTTCCAGGACTGGGAAGTGCAATAGGCAGCTAAGCTCTCTGGGATTATGGATACACCTTCAGTGGGACTCAGCTCGCACATTAAGGCACCTTAATTTAGGTTTTTTAATATGCAAACTGGATGGAGATCTCTGTATCTATCACCTCTACAAGGAGCCTTGGGAGGCTCACCAGCAAATTTAGGCAATAATTTAGATGTCTAATATCCAGTGATGCCATTGTTCCTCAAGGGGGGTATTTTTTTCCCTAAATACAAAGCCCAGCACGATTCTCTTCACTGAAAAACACACAAAAAATGTGTGGAGTAGGAGTTGAGACAGGATTGAGAGCAGCAGAATTCCACCTGTTCTTGGTGCTGACAGCAGAGCCCTTCCACTGCCAGCTGGGGATTGAATGCTCTTATTTTGGTAAAAAATGTGTTTACTTAAGGAATCATCAAAGTTTTAAAGGTGTGACTTGTCAGAGATCTTTTTTAAAAAACAAGCTGATCATAGCTGTAAATGTTTTATTAGCTGAGAACTGAGGCTTCTTGGGTATTTCCACATGGCTTGAGGCTCAAAAATATTCAAGTATAACCAAATTTTATAACCAAAAATGCCTCTAAACTCCATGTTTGCAATGCTGTGCCAGAGACAGGTAATTGCTTTGATTCATCTGTAAATAATTTATAAGACATTTTCCATTCATGGAGCTGTCAAAATCATGATCCTTCATGGCATCTGGGAGCAAAATTCACAAAGGAAAAGAGGAGGAAAGAACATTTATTTTAACAGGTCCATTTGAAGTCTTGTTGGCAACTTTTCTACATTCCATTCCTTTCCAACTATTTTGCAGGAATAATGGTTATACTGGGAAAAAAAATTACTCCATAATTCAACACTCCTGCTGATAGGAAATGAAGGAAAAACAGAAGACACATCAACAGGGCAGAAGGTCTTCTATCTTACTTCTGAAATAACTTAAATGAATATATTTTCTTAAAATAGGTATAAAACATAGGCTGGTCAAATCAACTTTTTTCCTCCTTTTTAATTTTTTTTTTTTCTTTTCCATAGGAGAGCCTACACATCCACTTTGAATAAATATTCTGCTTTCAGCCAGCTAAAGTAAGAGTAATTTCACCTTTCAACTCAAGAGTGACATTGCTAAAGAATTCCTGCACCACAGAATAACTTCTATCTGTGGTGGAACTCATATTAGAAAATAAAATCTCAAGCTGGGAAGCAGAACAGCACAGGCCAAGTTAATTTGTTTTCTTGCACAGAATGCAAAATGCTCCTCTCTGGAAGGAAATATTGCCACATATTAAGCTTTATGACCCCCAAGACAAATCATGAGTTCTTTTCCCCCTTCATTTCTGTTGCAAAGGACTGGAAAAATCGCATGAGAGAATTTTCCCTCTGGGCTTCCCTGTTCCCTCTTTTTCTTGTGAGGGATTTGGGGAAGGGATTTTGCACATTTTTCATTCCCTCTCTTTTTCCAGGAGGAAATCACCACGTCCAGCCTGAGCCAGCAGTGCTGGACAGCAGCTCATGGGCAAAGCCAAGGATCTCCCTTCCACAACCTCTAAAAAAAACCCTAAAATAAAATACAATGTGGATTGCACCTGCACTTCCTCCTGCCTTGTTCTTCCAGTGGTGGAGAAGAACAAGAACTTAATAAAAAAAATTAAAGCTTGGTAAGGGCTCAGGGAGTTGATATTTAAGGTGTTATATGGATTGGTTTGGGTTGGAGGGGACCTTTAAGACAATTTAATTCCAATTTCCCTGCCATGGGCATAGAATATATGAATATATATTCTACTTTGACTTTGTGCTGCCGCTTTTGAGGGTAAATAGAGCTGAATTATCTTAGCTTTGCCATGCTGAGATAAGTAAATAAATAAGAGATAAGTAAATACAGAGATTTTTTTCTACCACTTAGCAGAGGGAGCAGTTAAAAGCTTGTTACAGCGCTGTAACTTGCTCGTCCATCTGAAGATGATTTAACTTACTGTGCTTCAGTTTTATTTTGCTGAGGAAAAATCAATATGCAAAGCCTGTCAGGAGTCCAAATGATTACACTTATTCAGCTGCATGTATTATTGAGTAGGCAGCTCCCTGTAATGAAGTTCTTGGCTTAAGTTTGTGAGGTATATTAAGAAGTCGTGGCTGTGGCACAGAAGAGGCTGCAACAAGAAATGAAATTGTACAGTTGGGCAGTTTTAAGCACAGTGAAAAAAGCAGTGTGTGATGAAATTTCATAAGAAAAAAACACCTAAATATCATTGTAAGAATAGCTAAGAAGTCTTTCTTGAGTCTTTGGCCTAATAAAATTTTATTCAGGACTGGAATTTTCCAAGTGATCCTACGATAAAAGCAAATAGAGGAGTGATTTGAAATAAAATGTCAGAATGTTCTGACAAGTGCTGGTGAAGAGGTGATTGTTAAGTGGGTACAGAAAAATCTTGCAATGGAAGTTACCAACAGAAAGCCATGGGAATTTCTTCCAACCCTTTCCTGCTCCCATCACTTTTGTCATTCTCCCATCAGTGGTTTAAGTACAGGCAACCATTCCCACCAACACAGGAAGCAGCACCTGGCAAATGTGTTTTCCAGAGTGGAATTTAACCAACCATCACCAACATCTACATTCGAATGGCCCTCAAAGGTTTTTTCCTCCCAATAGATAGGAACAGGCAATCCTGGAGAACACTGTCCTCACTGGCACGAAGGTGTTTGAAATGCATCTCGTGAATCACTCCCCCAAAAAACCAGCTTTTGTCCTTTGGGCTGGGAAGACAGCATTGGGACAACAGCCAAGCTGGAAACACCTATGGCACAGAAACCTCAGGTTCTGTGAGGAAAACTCACAGAATCACAGAATATTCTGAGTTGGAAGGAACCCACAGGGATCACCAACCCAACTCCTGGCCCTGCCAGCTGCTGACAAACCAGGGTCACACACTGAGTCTCTGTGCAGTGACTCTGTTCCCTCTTGTGCTCCTGCCCAGCACAAAGCCAGAAGGGCCAGGGATCCTGATTGTCATCGAAGCAATTGGGAACATCGTTACAAACTGGGCTACAGCAGGGCACAGTGGGAATGGGCAGATATTACAGATTTCTCATCACACCAGGGGCATAAATGTGCCCTCAACACAGCCCAGAGTGCTAATTTCAGGTAGGTCCCGCCATATTCACTGGCCATTTTTAAGGAATTAATTTAGGCTGCAGAAGCCTAAAGCTGAAGAAATAAAATCTGTATTTTGTCTATATTTTATGGGTACCAGTATGTTTTACACCCTTCTAGGCTTTTATAAGCTCAAGCTGGGATCATAAATTATTGCTGTAGTGTCCTCTCCTCGCCTTTGGGTAATTGGACTAAAACAACCAAATTTCCCGGATGTGGTGAGCAGGAATCCTGTGGTTTCTGTGTTACAAACATCAAGTGCTCAGAATTATTCACTTTAGGAATTCTTTTTCCCTTTGTGTCTACAATCAACACATTTTTTCATAGCTTGGTTAACATCCTCCTGCAAACAAACCCTCCTTAATTTTTTCAGAGGATTTTCTTAGGAAACATTTCTGCTTCTCTGGAAATGCCCATTTCTTTTCACTGAGATTTGCAGAATCATGGATTGGTTTGGGTTGGAAGGGACCTTGAAAGATCATGGAGCCCAAATCTCCTGCAGTCAGCAGAGACATCTTCAATTACATCTTCAGTGTCACCTTCCACTCCAGTCCATGGCATTTACTGAAGCTTTGAAAATAATTCCAGGGATAAAATGAAGGTGTCTCTGGGCAATGATTTGCACTTGGAAGTCAGTTTTTCATCACTGGTTATTCAGGAAAGCTGGGTTATTAATTCAGATTGAGGGATTTTAATGAAGCTATGCCAGGTATTTTAAGTCTGTATTTTAACCAAGATTTTAGTGCAAACTGAGATGCTCCAGGGGATTGAGTTGCCAGTCTGAATAGACACAAATCTTCTCTAGGCCCCATGTCAGAATGTCTGGGTACCCTAAAGAACACAGGAACTCTTCTGTTTATATGCACCTGCATCTGGTCCTAAAAATCTCCAAATTCCCTACTTCTCTTGCTTCATGAGCTTATTGGACACCAGAAAGCAATTTACAGGTAAAGTCTAGGGTTTATCCAAGGTTTCTCTGAAATGGAATCATTGCCAGAGAGCAGAAATCCAAAGTCCATCAGTGTTGACTCCATGTCTCATCCCTGGAAATAAAGATCCTAGAAACCAGCCAGCTGTGCCACTGCCTCCAGCAAGGATGGAGCTCTCTGTCACTGCTGTGTTTTCTCAGACACACAAACAGTCTGAGGCAGCAATAAAGCCCTGCTTTGTCACAAAATCCAGCAGCCAGCCACAGACCTCACCACGGGAATAGGAACAAAAGAGATTTTCACTGAATTCCCTTTTAAAGGAAGATCCAGGTGTCTGACATCTGACTCCCTCATTTTTCAGAAGCACAACACCTTTGCAGGACCTTTATGAAAGCACAATCTCCATGCAAGGAAACACTTTTTTTATTTATTTTCAGCACTACAGAAGAGAGCAGCAGCTGCCTGCTGGGACAGAGCAGTGGTTTGAAAGGAGTTGACCATCACAGAACACTTATCAATTATCACTCATAATTCAGATGGCTCCTTAATAGTTTGTTGGGGATTTTTTTTTTTTTGCCACGGTACTACAAAAATTTGATGAGTGAGTGCTGTCCCAGCTTCTCATGACTCTGCAGATACTGAGAGATGAAACCATCTCTCATCAACTGGGAAAGTTTTACTGCTGCTCATCACTCATTTTTTACCTGCAGTGGCCTGGTAGAATTTGATTGCAATCACAAGTGCTGCTCAACATTGCTTGGGGCAACGTGAATTCAAATAGTATATCTGCCCCACAGGTAAAACCAATGGCAAAGGCCTAAAACCATGGACTAAAGGAATGGTTTGGCTTGGAAGGGACCTTGAAGATCCCCTCATTTTACCTCCACCAGGGGTAGGGAGACTTTACACTAGGCCAGGTTGCACCTAGTTCACTGTATATTTGAAAATGTTCATTAAAAACCCAAAACCAACCAACCAGCTATGCAAAAATAAACAAAATACAAACAAAAACCCTCTGGGAGTCAACAATATAGGGGGGAAACCCTCTCACTTTAATAATCCCTGCATACACAGGAAAGAAACTGCCCCTTTTGCTCTAGATCATCATGTGCACCATGAATTAGATGGTCAGAGTGGTCTTCTTGATAATATTTAAGTCTGGACCAGAGACAAGAGAGATGGAGTGATTTAATGAACTGGATGTCACCATAGAAACAAGGAACTCACAGGTGGAGCTGTGTAAATAATGCATATTTTATTTTTAAACGCACCACTCACAAAAATCCCGTTCTGTTCAATTAAGTGAGAGCTTTTTGTTCGTCTTGTCTGACATGAGAACAGAGAGTTGGACAGGCAGAGAGGAAATTTCATTTTTAGCTTTTTATCTTGAATTTTATCATTTCTTTACCTTTTATCCCTAATTCAATTCAAGTACCAATTCCTCTGAAACAATGTCCTGTTGAACAGAACAATATGAAACGGCCATATATTTTCATTTTCCAAATTTGTTAATGGCTGCCATTTTTCAGCCTTAATTCTATTGAAATGTAAACTGAACCTGCATTTTTCAATGACTAAACTGCTCGCAGAGAAATCCTTTTATTCCATCTGGTTCCCAGAAACTCATCTTATCCGAGTCATTATCTTACCCAGCTGCCTGGACAAATTCTAATTCACCTCTCATTTTCTT
Source organism: Petroica traversi (assembly GCA_025920805.1). Taxonomy (NCBI): domain Eukaryota; kingdom Metazoa; phylum Chordata; class Aves; order Passeriformes; family Petroicidae; genus Petroica; species Petroica traversi. The sequence continues at coordinate 2,468,456 of JAHLSL010000022.1, forward strand.
TTAACTCCTGTTCCTTGCCTGTTACAGAAGGACTTCCTGGCAATTCTGGAGATGACAAAAGTAATGGCTGTGAAAGAAGCAAGTGGGAAATATCACAATGGGTGCACTGTGGGATGGGAACAGCAGCTCATACACGTGTTCCACAGCTAATGGTGCTTTCAGAGATGTAGGCATTAAATTCCAGTACTTTTCCTTCCCTTCTTTATGAATGGAAGTCTAGGAACTGCTGAGGAGATGACTAAACTCAGATTGATCAGCAGGGCTTGCAAAGGTGGCAGTCCTTGTTTGAGCCACCAAAGTGTGTTCCTGCTGCCTGAGGAGATAATAGAAATTTCTGCCCCATTATGGCAATTTTTGCATCTTTTTCTTTCTCTGAGTCATCTTCCCTGACCATGGACAGGCTGATGATCACCTCCCCTAAGCTTTAATCAGGTTAGAGAGTCCATAGGGCTGAACTCATCCTCTGGCCTCCCTCTGGAGTCAGGAGAGGGAGAGAAAAAGGCCATTACAGAAAGAGATTTATCCCCAAATAAACCCAGAATCAGAAAGGAACAGCTCCAATGAAAGGCCCAGGGCTCTACAGAGTTCAGACTTTGTTTAGGTCAGAGAATTGAGGAGTTACTCACTGAAACCCAGAGAGACAAATTCCCTCCCTGGGGACAAAGTGGTGAAGAAGACCTTGCAAGGTTTGAGGTTAAGATTCTTTTGGCAGAGACTGAAACGCCCACATCTGTCCTGGGTGGAAAACCCAGAGCTGTGCCCAGGTGGTGCAGGAGGCACCTGTGGCCCTACAAACTCCACCCCTATGCATGGCCTGGCACTACCCTGTGGCCAGCACACAGCTCTGAAGACACAGGGACAGCTTATTTAGAAATTATCTTCTTGAAATTAAAACACACAGGATTCCAAGCACACTCTGATGGAAAATTATCCAGAGATTCCCAGCCTAGCAGCAATCCAGCTGTAGGATCACACAAACTCTACCTCTTCTCCCAGCACCATGAGATTTACAATGCCAAAGGAATAATATCAATATTTTGTCTAGGGTGCAATAGGGATGGTATTTGAATCTCTCTTTCCAGGAATTCTTCAGCAGAAGAATTCTTGTTGTATTGTTTGTCTCCCCAGGCAGAGCATCTAGGGAAGCACAGCTTGGCTCTGTGCTAAATAGGGATGAGGAGGAAAAATCCTGGGGGCTTTTCCAAGAAATGTCGTGGTTCTTCCATTTGGGGTTTGTCCTGTCTGCAGCTGTGTCTAGCACAAAACCTTTCCTTAAATGATTGCAGGGCAGTCTGACTGTGACTCAACACCTTTCCTCCCCTGCCAGAGCTGATCCTGAATATTCCAGCAGCAATGCATTCCAGGCTTTCAGCCTCACTGATGTGACTGAATTCACAGTAGGTCAGCAAGAACCTTTTAGCTCCAGCTGCTCCATTTGAGCTTGGATTTTGCCTGGAAAGGGGAGATTTTGGTCATTATTACCAACAGAATTCATACAACCCAACATCAGACCTCCACAATGATTGTGTTAATAGAGAAAATGGAGGAAAATTAGTGTTCATTGTACAACCTTCTCAGCAGAAGGTGGATGCAAAAATAGGGCAAGTGCAAGTTCTGTATGTATTTGTAAGTGTCAGTGAATTCTAAGTTCTGATTTTGACCTCTCGACTATAAACTCAGTTTCAATATCTAGCACTGATAAAGATCTCCCTAATTTATAAATCCATTTTGAGGGGACATGAATTAATCTACTCTGTCAGGTGAACAAACTGATAGAATTTCAGCATGGTTTGGGTTGGAAAAGATCTTAAAGTTCATCCAGTTCCCACCTTCTGCCATGGGCAGGGACACCTCCCACTATCCCAAGCTGCTCAAATCCCCATCCTTGGACATTTTCAGGATCCAGTGGCAGCCACAGCTTCTCTGGGCACCCTGTGCCAGGGCCTCACCATCCTCAAAGAAAAGAATTTCTTCCTCATGTCTGGTCTAAATCTACCCTCTTTCACTTAAAACCATTTCCCCTTTCCCCAAAACATCTAAAAAGCATGATGAGAAAGTCAGAGAAATTCAACAAAGAGCTAAAGAATGAATCCATGCTTGGGAAACAGAGAACAGAGAAGAACTTTTCCTTGCTTTTTCCTGAGAAAAAGTAGAGTTTGATCACAGCTTGGTCCCAAAGGGTGCACGGGAGACTTGTTCAGATAAAGGCTCTACAGAATGGATGCCTGAAATAAGCACAGACCCCGTGTCTGCCATCACATGTCCCTGACTTCTCCCTTGAAATCCTTCCTTGTTCCTACCACCTCCAATAAGAATTTAGCACTTTATGCAGTGTCACATGGATAAATCCATCAGTGCCAAAAAAAAATCATCTTTGGCCAAGGACAGATGTATCCATGGAGATCAAAGCCACCTAGGTCTGTAAAAAGGAGCCACAGAGAAAACTTGGAGGTATGGAGACATTTCCTTATCTGTGCCCTTCCAACTCTAGGAATTCATTAGCTTGGATTCAGTCCTAGCCCTGTTGTTCTTGGGCACAGCTGCTTCAATAAGGGAGCCACAGTGAAGTCATGTCTTCCCAGTGGTGCCAGGGGAAATAACAACAAATAATTCAAAGGCTCTGAGAGAACAAGAGGCTGATGAGACACTCAATGAAAAATATGAAACTGAAAAAAAAACCAAAAAAACAAACCTGCTCCGTCATCCTCGTGTGATGGAAGCATAATTCAAAATCTCTCCCTGCATCACCACAGAGCCTCCTAATTACCATCTCCTACCCCCTGGTGCCCTTAGCAATTTCTTTCCTGTTGATTTAGAGCGTAACTTTTAACAAGGATTCAATGTGATTCCTGGCAGGAATCATCACATCCCCTCAAATTTTTGTTTCCCCTCCACGTTTTTCAGAAGGACAGGAGGAGTGGGATTGGAAAGCAAGGGCTGCAAGTCAAACATTGGTTTGACAGCAAGTCATGAGCCACATAATCACCAACAAGGCCCCATCACTTCTGCTTCTATTCAAATTCTCGTGCTGAGTTCACTTTTGTCACACCTCTCTCCATGTTGGTGCATTTTAAGCACTTTGAACATTAAATTTTAGGCACAAATCTGCAGATAACTCAAGGGACTTTCCCACTATTCGAGAGGCACAGTCGAGGGCTGAAATATCTGGTTCCAACAGATAACAGACTGAGAAAAGTATTTCATTCCAGTCTACAGATCTCCATTTCATCAGCAGGGTTCTTTTCATCACAATTCAGATTTTTCGGGGTAATCCAGGCCTCCAGCATGACCTACTCCATACAAGAGAGCGAGAAGCTAAAGGTGGGATTTGCCTGATCAAATGCAGACACCTCAATGTGATTATTTAGAGCTGAGATGGTCACCCTTAATTCCATATTGTCCAGAGGGGAAAAATTTACATCTAACCAATATTGAGGATGAAATAAATTATGTCTCAGGCTCCATTTGGTGGACATCCAGAGCTCCAAACTGAGGAAGGTGACCTGCTCATTTGTAGTGCAGAGCCAATTGAAGATATCAACATTTAATTAGATAAATCCCCTGCTAAATGCACATAACCCAGGAACCTGTCATTAATATCTGAGCAACTCCTGTGCCAGCCTTTCCTAGCCCCAGGGCTGGGAACAGCTCACAAGAGCCTGGATGGGAGAAATGGAAATAAAAAATAGTGCATGTGGATCAGCAGAGAGATTTATCAATTGTGATCTGGCAGAAAATACCTGGAGGGTTGGGCAGAGCTAAAAGAGGGTCCAGCACAAACTGGGGCAGCTCCATAGTAGGACAGGGATGAAAACTCAAACAAAGGAGATTGGAAACACTGATGGAAGAAATAGCCCAGCTCCACTGCCTGGGGAAGTTGAGTGTGAAGTAATCACTGCTCTCCTTCCTTCCTTGTCTGCCTTTGGCTTTCATTACTGCCCCTTATCAGTTTAATTCCTTCTCCAGAACAAAGGAGTCAGATCCTGGGTCCTGCTGAGATTTCATTTCCTTCAAATTCTCTTTTCCATTCAAGCTGCAAGTGATGAATGAATGGGAACGGACACACAGGGTCAGCACATGCCCCCTATTTCTTCTCATAGAAAGTTTCCTAAAGAATTTAAAGTGTTTAAGAGGAAAAATCCATCATAAAACCAATTGGGAAAAAAAAAAAAGAAACCAAACCAAAGAAACCAAATCATTGCCTCTGAAGCATTAAAGGCATGGCCCAGCAGAAGAAGGGGAGAAACAAGTGCTGTGGAGAATAAAGAAGTGATGAGCAGAACTTCTGGCCATGAGAGGCAGAGAGGGAGAGAAAGGGAGGAACATCAGAAACCCCATTTGATCGATGTTTGTGTTCCCTGAACACAGCCAGGGGTGAAGCAAAGGCAGCAGAGCTGAATTCTTGCAAAATGCAGGAACCCATAAATCACCCTGATCCTCCACCCAAGGACAGGGCTGCCCATGCAGGGAATTCTCAGTGCAGAAAATAAAGAGTCCAAAGAGCATCAGAGAACCTCCTTTACCATCATTACATTTTGCACCATATGAGCTCCACAAATTTTAATATTTTATATTATTGTTCTAAGTCTTGTAAGAATTACAGAATACAGAAATTGCTCCTGTCCCAGACCCAAGTTCTGCACGTGCCCCTCTTTGTGTCACCTGCCACAAAAGGTGGATTTTTCTTTTAAGTCACAGGAACTTGCCCACTTTCACAAGCCCCTACAGACTTCCTAAAAGCTCACAATCCCATTGCATCCATTGCAGCCCCACTGAGGAGAAATAAATGGTCAAAAAATACATATATTGAATTGTTCCATGGGAATTTCCATGCAGGAATATTCAAGGAGGGGAATGAATTTTATTCTCCAGTCAGGAGGGATTTCTTCCCTCTTTCTGCTGTTTCTGACAAGCAATGGAGTTATTTCCCGTCTCTCTCTTTCTTAGAAAGAAACAAAAATATTTCTCCACTATATGCCATCATTAATAGTCTTAGTGCTGAATATAATAAAAAATATATTGGACAATTTTTATTTTTTCCCAAATAAAAACCAGTTTGTGTGCAATAGGAGAAATTCAAGAGAAATCAACACCCTGCACTTCTGATTGGTTAATTTCTGGAGAGTTACTGCATCTTCAGGGAGTTTTGTGGTGAAATATCTCCCAGAAATTCAACCGGGTGGTAGAGTTTTACTGACATCCCATCCTTTATTAAGAGAGATAAAGATTTATTGGGAATGAGGGTGGCAGGATCTGGCTTGAAGTAAATATTGTATAATGAAAAGTGAATTTTGAAGTCAGGGCTTGAAGGGTGTGGAGTGAAATGCTTTAGTGGTGAAATGAAACAAATTTAAAACGTGTCCAGAAAAAAATAAAATTAAAAATTAACCTAAAATACAGAGGAAAATTCAGCAAGCTCCTGGCATCATTCTGGGGAGTAGGAGGGAAGAAATTGGCTTTTTTTCCTTTTTTCCCTTGCTCATGCCACTTCTGGACCAGGGAAAAATTGGGAAGCTCTCCTATAAAGCACCAAGAGGGTCTAAAAACATCCCTGGGGGTGAAATGAAGTGCCCGAAACACCCTGAGCTTTCCTCACTTCCACCACACCCCACAGCTCCTCTGCCCAGAGCTGGGCAGCAGAGCAGAAATGAATTTATGCATGAGATGAGTAGCAGGACCCTGATGGAAACATTCCTAGCAGCTAAAATTCAGGGTTTGCTTTAGAGGACACAGATATTTGCACTCTGCCTTTGCTCCTGCACTAAAATGTGCTGGAGGAAAAAGGGGAACACGAAGCTCCCCTCTTTTCTCACACACGAGTTTTATCAGCTTTTCTCTTCGGGTTCATCAATGCCAGTCCCAGCAGGACTCAGCGAATGGACCCTGATTTCCAATGAATTCCTCTGTCATTCTTTGCCCTTCCCTGCTTGGTGCTGGCCACAGGCAGAAGGAACCAAGGCAGGATATGAAACTAGAAATGGCTGTGCTCAGTTTCTTATCTCTGCCACAGCACAAGCGTCCTTAATCGAGATTGCAGAGAGCCCGATGTTAATCCCTGCAAAGGGCTGCAGATCTTGTGAGAGAGGCACAAATTATCACGGGGATGAGGAGGGAAAAGCTGCTCCAGAGCAGCACTTTGTGTCACATCCTGTCCTCAGAGCTGTTGTCACCCGGGCAAAAAAATCATCCAGACATCTCTTCTTTTAAATTTTATTTTTTTCTTTTTTGATTACTTTTGTGGACATATTGTAACTCCATTACCTAAAGTAAAGAAACAAATTCCTGACCTCTGGTGCAGCCCCACTGATTGAATTTTTGTCACTCAGCAGCAGTGATGCTCCTCTTACCACGAATTGTTTGCTTTGACTGGGCTGAGAAGCCCTCCAGGCATCCCAGGAAATGGTGAAAAGCACTTTAAATTTTGAGCAGGATCTGAAACTCACCTGGAGAGGAGTCATTGAGAGGGTTCAGGGCCGTGGCCCTCCGGATCTTCTCCAGACAAGTCTCTTGCTCCTTTTTAATGATGCAGTTGGAATGGGTCGCTGCAGCCTGAAGTATGGGGGGAAGGTGGGAAAAAATTCAGTTACAAAATTAAAATAGTTGCAGTTACAAAAAATCATAGTTACAAAATTAATAGTGGGGTTGTCAGGAAGCTTCAGTAAATTTCAAAATCCCATTACAAGAAAAAAAAAAAGAAAGAAAAATATCATTAAAGGTTGAGAAAAAAACTGTAACAAACTTTATATTCTTTCCCATTTCTTTTCTTTACTCTTACTCTTCTTTTTTCTTCTTCTAGCAAGTTTAAGGGTGAATAAGTAATTTAAATTCTTATAAATGATTTGGGGATATTATATTGTTCTCCCTATCAAAATGGAATTTCTAATATGTCTGCATTATTTTATTGAATTCCTGCTTCATATAAAGCTAAAACAGAAATAATTTAACAAAGAACCAGGAATTAGTTTAGGCAAATCAGTTTAGATTTGATCTTCCACCACCTCTTTGTAAGTCCTTGAACAATTCATTAAAATCTCTCTGGAATCTAAACCAAATTAAAAGCTGTTGCTCTTATTCTTTCACCCTCTTCATTCCTCAGTGTTACTTTTATTTAAGCCCAGAGAATTCAAGGCTAATTCTTTTGCCAAAAATAATACAATGCAAATTAAACCAGGTTAATTTGATCCAAATATTTTCTTTCTTTTTTCCAATTTTCGATCTTTAACTCTCTAGTATAGCCCAATAAAAAAAAAAGTCAAAAGGGGAAAAAAGAAGGGAATAAAGAATTTCATTTATGAGAGGAACATTGCAGCCAACACATCCAAGCAATCCCAAAGCAGCAACAACATAAGGATGTGCCCAATTTCTGGAAATCAATGCAGGATTTCATTCCTGCAGCAGCCAGTGGCCAGGGAATATCAAATCAAGGAGAATAAAACCTCAGGCTTTGTTAGATCACTTGTCAGGAGCACGGCTGAGATTCAAATCCCACTCAGTGGAAAACATGGAAATTGTGGCTGGAGGTGGCCAAGGTTGTCCTGGCTCACTGGAGAAGTTTGGTTATTTTGTATTTCCCATCCCATTTCCTCCTCTGTCGGCACTGGAAAACCTCAGAGGGAGTGGAGTGTGTCCTGTTTCCCTTGATTTGCTAAGTGGGGGCAAGCAAACAGGGAAAGAAATCCCCACATTTAATCTGTTCTGGGTTCTTTTAGAGCCCCATCTGCACAGTTCAGCTTTTCCTCCCTCACATCCCAGGGGAGGGGATGAACATTTTGGAACAGGGATTCAGCAAAGTTCCACCACGCACTCAGTGCATCCTGAGAGCAAACCCCAAGGCGTGGAAAATCCTTCCAGCAGCTAAACTGGCTCAGTAAAAAGGAGGAGAGAAACTTTTATGCAGGCAGACAGTGACAGGACAAGAAGGAGTGGTTTGGAAATAAAAGAGGGGAGATTCAGATCAAGACTTTAGAGGAAATTCTTCCCGGTGAGGGTGGGCAGGCCCTGGCACAGGGTGCCCAGAGAAGCTGTGGCTGCCCCTGGATCCCTGGCAGTGCCCAAGGCCAGGTTGGACAAGTCTTGGAGCACCCTGGGTCAGTGGAAATTGTCCCACGGCAGGAGGTTGGAATGAGATTTATCTTTAAGGCCCTTCTAACCCATACCATTCAGTGAGTCTGGAACAATCCAGTTTGATGGTGCTCATGTTGTGCTTTTGTTTATGGGATGATGCTCTGAACTATCTGCACTCTTTTAATTTTTTGGTAAGTGGCAAAAGCCACCACTGCTGTTTCAAGGACAGGGAGGGTTTCCTGATGAACCCTCCTGGAAAGCTTTCCTCACCATTTGTAGGAACTCATAATGTTCCACAGTTTCATCATCTCCGAGATCCCAGTAATAAATTTCAGCTATTTTTTCCCTGGGGGGGACACACCAGGCACAACCATATGAGATTTGTTTGTCTTCAAAACAAACACAGTTCTTTTTTAAGGGCTCCCAAGTGCCTGGAAAAGATAAATTGTCACATATCTCTAGGATCTCCCAAGAACATGAGGGCTTTTGCTACATCATCCCCTAAGCCTCCCCAAAGACAGAGAAAATTGCATTGGCTGGCATTCAAGTTCTTATAATGTATTTTAAGAAGATAAAAGGAAAATAGCAAGAAAAACAGAGTTCTGCTGCTGGTGCAGGTACACTGTGCACAGCCACCCAGGTCTGAAAGGAGTGTGCAGGGGTTGTGTCAATAAACAAATGTGGCAGTTTCTGTACAGTTCACTAGGTAGAGTTTGGAAAAACTGCCATTTAATAATAATATTGTCATTATTATTATTGATAATAATAATAGTAATAGTAATAATAATAATAATGATAGTAATAACAATGCATTGTCTATGCAAGCAGGATGTGACTGAACAAAAGGAAATATTTCTTCACAGATTTATTGTTAACTTGCAGAATACTTCAGCCTGAAATTGTGGATGTTAAATACCACACATAGGTGCACGTGTTGATCCAAAGTCCATCAAATGCTGGAGGTTTGTGGGACCCTGGAACAGGTCATTCCAGGCTGCCCCTGGATCCCTGGAAGTGCCCAAGGCCAGACTGGACAGGGCTTGTGGCAGCCTGGGATAGTGGAGGGTGTCCCAGGGTTTGGAACTGGATAATTTTTAAGGTTCTGTGATTCTCTTCTAGAATACTAAGAAATCCACTATGCCCATGTCCTCAGAGACATTTGATAAGAATATTTAGATTCAATCTACAGTGAAAAGACAAAATATTTATACTACTTTTCTTTTTTTTTTTTTTTGGTATCTTTGCTAGAGATGTATCAAAGCCAGGATTTGACTTTGCTTCAACTTTATCAGATTTTCCTGGGAAAACCAAAAAGGTTTGGATTGCTAGTAACCAAAGGTTTTTCTGTTGAATGCAGAGATACTTCAATGTTATCACATTTTCCTGGGAAAACCAAAGAGGCTTGGATTGTCAGGAACCAAAGTTTTGTCTGTTGAATGCTTTAACATTATCACGTTTTCCTGAAAGAATCCAGGGGTTTGATGTTTCTCCACAGACCATGGGGTGGTGGAGACTTTAATCTGCCAAGTCAGGCTCCAGCAGCTGGAGGCAGAGCCTGATTCCAGTGTCAGTTCAAGCCCGAGCTCCATGGCTCCTGATCCCATTTCTTCTGCCTCCAGGACATTTGCAATCTCCCGTGCTCAGCAGAGACAGTCTGCTTTCAGTTTCCCAGAAGAGATCAGTGATATGTGCGGTTAAAGAGTGTTTTGACACATACCAGAAAAAAAATCAAGATCCCGAGTCGATAGTGCATGAAACTCACAGGTTTTTGAAATATTTATTACTCTCAATGAAGTGAAAGATTCTGACTCACATCGGTTTAGGAAATGTGTATATTCATTTAGAGAAAAAGGCAGTAAAAGGCAGTCAGTATCTGTTTGGTTCTGAGGGAACACAAGAAGCTGGCAGGACAATATAGAGGTACAACAAATTCAGAGCTTTCGTTTTCCTTCCTTTATTTTTATTAAGGTGGCCACCACAAATATAAACTGGTATGTGCTGTGGTAATTTCCAGTACTTTCTTTGCTGTTCCCTTGATATTATGGTGAAATTAACTACAATCATGTTATATGACAACGTATAAATTTACAAAAACTTTTTTATATATAATTATATTTTTCATATATGTTTATATAAAATAAATGTGGTCAGTGTGATTATATATATACTCCAACAGTGCAGAACAGTATTTGACTACATTCAGTTATTCACAAAACACCATTTTGCTCAGTAAGATTATTCTCAATTGCTAAAAAACTTGATTTCTCTACATGATTTTACTCAGTGGACATGCAGAATGAGGTGTCATCAGCACTCCTGAGAACTCCAGGATCAGAAAATCTGCTTTGAAGTCCTACTAATGATGTGATGGTGAGCTGGGAATTCACTTGGCACTTCTACAAAGACCAGATCAAATATGGCAATTCAGTACCACTGGCTGGTCTTTCCTCTTCTGCATTTTTGTGTTAAGTCTGTAACACAACAAAACCTGAGGTTTTGGTTTTTTTTTCTTTTTTTAATGAATGGGAATGTTTCTACTCCATTCAGGATATGCCATATCAGGCACCGTGACAAGGACAGGTAAGAAACAACAACAAAAACAACAGCAAATCTTCATTAAATCCTTCATGGACATGGGTTTACATCAACACAAAGATAAATTAGGGCTTGATTCAACTTTTGCCTAAGCATCGTTTCTAAAATAATGCGAGAGAGGAGTTTAATCCAACAAGGTGCATGAGCTCACTCACTTCAAGCTGAATTACACACATTTTACTAATTCTTGTATGACTTCCAGTATTGAAAAGTCAACTTCAAAAAGGATAAATTGCTCTGTGAGCACTGCCAAAAGAGGCTCACTCTGTGATGGAAACAACAGCGTTGGGCCGAGCCCCTGTTCTCACCAAGCAATGACTCAACTGGTCACACCAGGGCCAAGCCTTGCAAAACACCGGGTTAAAAATAGAGTGCTTTGGGAAGGAGCTCTGATGGTGCCTGGATTGCTTTCCAGAACTGATTTGCATCATTGCTGGGCCCCACAGCACTGGTTTGGCAGTGCAACAAGCTGCTGTCCCCAGGAAGGACTGGGATTTGTCACTTGGTTGCGGTTTTTTGCCTTCCCGTGTCAACGGCACCAAAACCGCTGTGATTTCCAAACCCTTCACGCTGAGAGAAAGGGTGAAACCACTGGGAACTTGCTCAAACCCAGCCACAACAGTGCAGAATCTGCAGCAGGGTTTCAACAAATTGTGCAGGGAAGGAAAAATAAAACCAAACCCTCCAGCAGAGCACGCTGCTGAGAAAAGGCATCGATCCCTTGCAAAGCGGCTGATGTGAATTTAAGATCTGGGTGCCTTCTGCCACTGATGCCTCCTGGAGGGATCCACATCCAACTGCAGATTGGAAAATTGCAGCAGCACGATCAACAGTTCCCTTCTCTCAGGGGATGCCTTCTGAAGTGAGTGCTGGACAAAAGATGTGCTCTACAACATGGGGTAAACCTATTTTTGAGTTTGCCTGAACTGGCTTTTTGTAGTGTCACAGAATTATGGGAAGCCTTGAATTGGAAGGGACTTTGGAGTTATTTTTTCCTAATTTTCCTGCCATGGTCAGGGACACCTTCCACTGTCCCAGGCTGCTCCAAGCCCTGTCCAACCTTGCCTTAGACACTTCCACGGTTCCAGGGGCAGCCACTGCTCCTCTGGGCACCCTGTGCCAGGGTCTCACCTCCCTCACAAGGAACAATTTATTCCCAATATCCAATCTAAACCTGCTCACTTTAGTTTGAAGCCATTTCCCTTTGTCCTGTCACCACAAGCAGTCTCCCTCCACTTTTTTTTTGCAGGTTCTCCAGCTGTAAAACCTCTCTTTGAGCATCCTGAAGCATTTCCAGGACAGCTGAGGATTTCCATGGGAAGTGTCACCTGGGATCAAACCAACATATCCCTTCTCAAAGCCTTGTACTGGCAGGATGAACCACTCACTGGGAAATTGATTAAAAATCCTGCTAGACATCAAGTGCTTGAGGTGAAACTAAGAGTTTAATAGCCCTTGTGATTGTTGATTTTATTTCACAAAAATGGCTTTATCCAACAATTCCTGAGAATTTCTCCTCCCAAGATATAATTCTGAAGTGCAACTCCCAGTAGCACAGGTTGGATCTTTCCTTCATTCCCCATGGGCCTGAAAAGCTGATAATCTCCAGCCAGCATTGCAATCCCCACTTATTTTTCAAATTGCTCAAAAGAAAGGGAATTTTGGTGTTCAAATCAGGGTCTACTCCCCTACAAACTTCATGGGAAGAGTCTCACCACTTTTTAGAGCTTTTAGCATGGAGCAAGATTGGGTTGCATGACCTCACTGCAGGACATCACTGGAAATCATTTCCAAGGACAGTTTCCAGCTCCTGTCACAGGTTGTGACATGGCAGAGCTGTTGGCAAGGGAACAGGGTTTGGATCCAGGGTTTGGCCAAGTCTCTGTCACAGCAAGAATTCCTGGATGGGGGTTACAGGCAAGTCGTGCATATGCAAATTGCTGGAATTTGTGATTGACAAAGGAGGATAAATAATGAGCATTTTTTTTCCTCTGCAGTCAGACTGCTCCAGCCTCAGGTAACCATTTCAGATTTAGCACTGAAGTTCAGATTGATCAATGAGTTTGGAGGGTGGGATCTATGTTTTTTTAACACATCGTGCCCGGCTGAGAAGTGAGGATTTACATTGACATAAATCTGGGATGCGAAATTCAGATTCAGCTGAACACCTGAAACGAGGGATCTGAAATAGAATCACTTTAATTTCTGAGCGACCTGGGACAGGCTGATTGTGTAATCTGAGGAATTGCTGATCCAGAGGGGTAAATGATTTTGATTTTTCAGCTCCCAGATTTTCTCCACTAGAGAATCTGCTGCTTTGGCAAAATAACTGGCTACTCTGAAACCTGAAATTCCCCATAAACTCTGAATAGGGTGTTGCAGATCCTTAAGAAGGTCCTGAACCATCATTTTTACAGCTGTATTTTTTGTCAGATACAGCAACAGAGAGGCATGTTCTCCTCCCCTATTTTCCCCAGAGGATTTCCAGGAAAGGCACATCTTTTTCACTCTTTAGGCAACTCTGACAATACAGGAGTGTCCCCTGTTTAAAGCAGAGTCTGTATCAGCTGCCAGAGCAACCCAAAATCAATGAGTGCAAAAGATAACCCAGAGCTTTAACCATTTTCTGGTCTACAGATTTTATATTTAAAGCCTCGGTCTCTCTTACTCTTTACCTTCCCCAAGACATCCCTGTCTCTGGTGGCTTTCTTTGAATGATGTCAACTCCCTGTCACACGTGTCTGCCAGGGAAAACCATGGAAGCACAGGAGAATTCCATGTTGGAATAGGGAATAGGTTGGAAGGGACCTCCAGAAAACTCCACTGGGAACCAGGTCAGCAGTGGGATTGGTGAAGGCTTCTCAGGGCTTTTTCCCCCTGGGTTTTGGAAAACTCTGAGAATGAGGACTGCACCACCTCGGTGGGACTTACTCCAGTGCTCCTCTGTGCTCAGGGTAAAAAGGATTCTTTCCAATATGAGCCTCCCTTGTTTCAGGTTACACCCCCACCCTGTTTTTCTCCTGCCACACATCATGATGAGAGCCCTGGCTCTTTCCTCCTGATGGTCTACTCATAGATACCACCAGGTTGCTACAAGGTTTCCTCCAAATTTCCTCTCCTTCCACCAGTAAAAAAGCCAAATTTCCTCGTCCTTTCCTCACTAGCAATCTCAGTGTCCCTCCTTTGAACTGGCTACAGTTGACTGAGATATTTAATATATCAAGGAGCAGAAATCTGGATGTAATATTCCAGAACTAGTAGGTTTAGATGAGATATAGGAAGAAATTCTCTCCTGTGAGGGTGGGGAGGCCCTGGCACAGGGTGCCCGGAGAAGCTGTGGCTGCCCCTGGATCCCTGGCAGTGCCCAAAGCCAGGTTGGATGGGGCTTGGAGCAGCCTGGGACAGTGGGAGGTGTCCCTGCCCATGGCAGGGGTGGAATTTGATGATGTTTAAGGTCTTTTCAAACCCAAAGCATTCAGTGATTCTGTGATGCTGTAAGGGATCCATCAAGTGCTGACAGAGGGGGACAAACATTTCCCTGTATCCCCTGCCTTTGCTCCTATTAATCCAGCCCAGGACCCTGGTGGCCTTCTCTGCTTTCCTCAGGACCTTCCAAAACTCCCGAAAATTTCTGAATGCTTTTTCACACTGCAGAGAACTCTTGGGGCGTTTCCCTGAGGGAATCTGTGCTAACATCAGGTCTCTCTCACTGCAGGGACGTGGGGAAACAGAGCAGATCTCAGGAGCTCTGCAGCTGTCCTGCCGCTGGATGCCGCTTCCATTTGCAAAGCAACCTCTGGGTATTATTTGCCCATTTATACTTCATTTCATTTAAACAAAACCCTGAAAAGAAAAGGTCCCTGACAGGAAATTTGTTTCCTGGAGGCTCCCAGCAAGTTCAGAGGAGCCCCATCTGAGTCACACTTGGAGCAGGAACGCGCTGATGAGCAGCTCCGGGAGGCTGCAGGAACACTTTCTGCACTCACACACATACCCTGCCCAGGGGAGGAAGCTTTAATTAATCTGCTAATTAAATTAAAGCTATTTGCCCTCAGCTAGCACACACATCCTTCCCTTTCTCCCTCCCTGCAGTGAGTGCCTCGTGCTGCAGCTCCACTCCAGTATTTCCCACAGGGGCTCCTCGGATGGGGAGAGCACTGGAGAATGGAGGCAAAAAGCTCATTACAGCTGGGATAACTGGGAGTGCTCAAGCTTATTCCCAATTTCCCTCCTTCTCCTCTCAGTGCTCAGAGACTTTGGGCTGGCTGTTGTGCTGAAGTGGAGGATGAAAAAAAAATCACCTCACAACTAAAAAAAAAAAAAAAAATCTAATCTTTGTATAAAAGGCTGTGTTAAGAGTTGTTTTCACAGCAAATCTTTCTTTTTTCTTTTCTCTGGAAGATTTCATTACTATTTTGCTGTAAAAACTCAAGGAGAGGAATAAAATGCATTTTCCTGCAGAAAAGAAAGGAGCAGACTGAATGGGGTGTCGGAGCACCAGCGTGGGGCTCAGCTAAAGGGGTCAAAAAGGAAAAGATGGGGCAGCCACAGCTTCTCTGGGCACCCTGTGCCACCCTTCCACCCTCTCAGGGAAGAATTTCTTTCTAATATCTCATCCAAACCTGTCCTCTGCCAGTTTGAAGCCATTCCCATTTGTTCTGTCACTGCATTCCCCTGTCAAAAGTCTCTCTCCAGCTCTCTCAAAGGCCCCAACAGGTGGCATTCAAGTTATCCAGGCTAGGGGTGAGGAATGTTTTTACTGTGAGTCTTAAAAGGTGATGCAGTGTCCTCCATGGGGAAAAAAACCCAAAAACTTATTCAATCAAACTGAATAAAAAAAAGAAAAAGAAAAACAAAACCAAAACCCTAAAAGTGAAAAGCCAAATCAGATCAAATCAAAAAGAGAAATGAAAAAGGAAGGAAGGAGGGAAGGAAGGAAGGAAGGAAGGAAGGAAGGAAGGAAGGAAGGAAGGAAGGAAGGAAGGAAGGAA
>JAHLSL010000022.1:2484115-2508606 GCA_025920805.1 Petroica traversi
GAAGGAAGGAAGGAAGGAAGGAAGGAAGGAAGGAAGGAAGGAAGGAAATTGAGATATATTAATATATTCCTAAA
The DNA here is from genome assembly GCA_025920805.1 of Petroica traversi. Classification (NCBI taxonomy): domain Eukaryota; kingdom Metazoa; phylum Chordata; class Aves; order Passeriformes; family Petroicidae; genus Petroica; species Petroica traversi. The sequence continues at coordinate 2,484,190 of JAHLSL010000022.1, forward strand.
GGATGACAAAATACATTGAAAATACTGAATTTTCCACACAACAGAGAATTCCAAATTTTTTCCCTCTAACATTATTATCCAACATGGTTCTTCAGTCTGGGTTTATACCATGGAGGGTGATACTAATGTCATTTTTATTAGGTGATCTAACAAAGCAGATTTCCTACTTCTATGACTGTCTGCCTATTGACAGGCACCTTATCTCTGTTTTTAGGGCTGTCTCAGTGTTGTGCTGATGAGGAGCGTCAGGAACCACCTCTCTCACACCCAGTTAATGCTTTGAACACTCGCTTTTGATCAATTTTTATGGTCCAAGTTATCAGGGTGAAAAATAAAAAAAGAGAGACTTGCAGTGTAAGTGTTTGCTTCCTGCTGAAGCCCAAGCTGAATTTGCCCAAGGTGTAGATCCAGCACTGGGGAATCCCATCCCCGTCCTCCTTCTTGGAAACTCTGATTTGTGCCTTATTTTTTCCCCTTCAGCACCCAGACTGTGTAGGCCAGCAGAAGTAATGGGCTGATCAGCAGCATTGAAATATCTGGGAAGAGCTTTGAACAGAAAAATTCCAGTGAAATTGTCAGGAAACAGAATCTCTGGTGGTGCCCAGTGACACCCTGACAGTGATAACCAAGCTCTGGGTAGATAAATCCCTGCCAGGGGAGTAATCAGTTCCACCAACACAATTCCCCCACTGAGGCAGCAGAAGGGATTTGGTGTCTTTGTAATTTATTGTTGTTTAGCCACAGGCAGCATTTCTGTCTTGGGTATTTATATGCTTAAAAAATGACAATTTAATGTCATTTAATGAGGCCCTGGACACCACTGAGTAGGGACACACATTACCTGGTTTATAGTAGCTGTCTCATTAAATGTTTTAATTTCTCCATTAATGCATATTAACAAATAATGACTTTCAGAGGGAGATTTGGCCTTTGTCTTTAACCCTATAACCTATATTAGAGTCATAATATCTATATTTTATATTTATTACATTTTCAGAGCCTGAGAACACACAGCTCTGAATGAAGATCAGGCCTCGTGGTCAGGATGCAGCACAAATGTGCCCCTCTCAATGACATGCAGTGAACGGGTGATGAAAAATTACTTTGGACTCAATCCCCCACCCCTGATGTTTCAAAGGAGCAATAAAACTACAAAATGCTTTCACGGATGCCATAAAAGAGAGGCCCCGACTCACAGTCAGCAGGGACCTGTGTATTAGCCACAAGAAAAAACCCCAAATGAGCAATAATTAATTACTGGCATTTTCACAGGAGTGAGAGAGAGAGGGAAACACAGTCACACCCAGTTCCTTTCTTCAACCACACGAGTTGAATTCCAGAACGTCTCAGACAAGGTGTGACAATCACAGGGGTTTTCTTTTTTACACATCAGGAAAAACTCAGACACATCCACCTCAATCCACTTCCTGAGGAGCTGGGAGCAGCAGATAATGGAGGGGAGCAGAGATGGAACAGCAAATGATCAGAAAAAAAATCCCGATGAAACTTCTGGTCCTCATCACAGCCTGGGCAGAATATCCAGAAATATTTCCTACTTATAGCTGGAGCCTGGAAAAATCTTCCCTGCTTGAAGCTTACCCTGAACACTCATGTTTTTTTTTTTCCCATTGTTATGGGATAAGATCCCCAAAAATCAAGATTTTGGAAGGGTAACCTACGGGGTAAAAATTTGGTCTAGCACGGACCAACATATTTGAGAGCAGTTCTTGCTGCAGGTGTGTTACACATCCAGCTCACTCTTTCTCCTTTCTAATTTTTTTCCTGTATTTTCCCCTTTTCCTAAAATTGTATGTGTAAATATAATTATTCACTATTGCTGTATCAAGGACAATCTGCCATTATCAACTGTAACTCAAAGTTCTTCTGAACCACGAGGTAAAAATGCAACTTATTACTTAATCCTGCAAAAAATGCATTTCCTACCCATGTGGAAGTCCTTTGCTTCATGTGACATCAGGATAGGAGCATAAAATGTGTGCAAAAATGAATTTATCTGCTCATGAAGCCTTCTTAGAAAATCCTACCAGTGACCACACAACATTTCCTGAGCTGAACCTCTGGGACGTTTTAAAAAGTTCAGAAATCTCTTAATATAAAAATAAAATTGCAGAATTACTAGAAAACAAACTTATAACAGCAAAACCCAGTGCCAGATTGCACACCCGCCCTCAAATCCCTGCTCTCCTCTCTTATCACTGCGGGGTAGGGTTTGATTTAAGGAGGGACAACGTGCAGGGACTCAGATGGTTTTGTGCTGCCAACAGATCTCCCCCTTAAAGGGTGACTTCATTCCAAACAAACCAGCGGGGCTTGGAAGGGTTTCAGACCCTGACAGATCAGCCACAGGTCTCGCTGTCACAGCCTTGGCATGACCCAGATTCTGCCCCAGCATCTCCTGCCGTTTGTGCTGCACAGAAATCTCCTCGGGGAAGGGATGAGTTACTGATAAAGGACAGATTTGGGATGTTTTTTATTGATCTGGCAGCACAAGCCCCGTTGTTCTCTGCTCCAGCAAGGTGCAGCAGTTAATCTGCATTTAGTAAAAAGTTAATAAAAAGATATTTTTGAGATATTGGCAGGTCCAGGGATGTTGTGGGTGCAGGACTGGTGGCACAGGGGCTCTTCACCAGGGCAGCAGCCTTTGAGACTCAGAACCTCTTTCATCTTTAAACAAAAATACAATTTTTCTTCTTCAAGAAGGGGGGGGGGGGGGGGGGAAGGGTTTTAAAAGCCAAAATATAAATGGTTGCAGCTCTACGTTACAGTTAAGAAGTGCTGGCTGATAGATTCAAGCAGCTCTTCCTAAATTTAATGTGCTGAAGATGTAGAAGTGTCAATAACTGGAGAAAGAAGTGAGAGTTCTGCTGGGGTTTTTGTGCTCCCTCACTGCTGACTGAGAGAGGCCCAGTGTTATTTATTTGAGCTTGAAAATGCCAGATCCTGCTTCATCTGTGACCTGGATTTTCAGAATATGCTCAGCTGGAAGGGACTTGTTGAGCTCAGCTCCTGGCCCTGCACGGGACACCCCAAAAACCCCACCAGGTGAGAGAGAACTGTCCAAATGTTTCTTGAGCCTTTTCCTGATATCCAAGCACATCATAACCTCACTGAAAATGCTTCTGGAACCCTCAGGCATCTTTAATTGCCCTGGCTTGATGTGCCTTGACCCACCCCAGCAGCACAGGCCAAATTTTGCCTCTCTCTGAGCAGTAGCTGCTGAGAGCTGCATGAAAAATGCAACTCAGCCCCAGCAAACCCTCCCTGCCTGGCAGGAGAGCCAGGAGTTCGTGCCTGTGTCGTGTTCTCAGCACACCAAAACCTCAGAAAATGTTGATGCTCAGTTTCTGTTGGATTTCACCACATAAATGCCAGCCCAGGGCCAGAAGTGCCCAGAATTTCTCAGTTATTGGCCTTTAACAGCTTCATTTTCACCTCTCTGCTCATATCCAGGTGCTAATTTCTCTTCTGCTGATGAATTTCCAGTTACAAAAAAAAAAAAAACAACTCAGCTCCAACATCTACTTTATTTTACTTCTCAGGGAGTTTAGGCTCAGGCTGAGAGAGCTGGGGGTGTTCGCCTGGGGAGGAGAGGGCTTCAAGGAGATGTTTGAACCCTTTCCAGGGCCTGAAGAGGCTCCAGGAGAGCTGGAGAGGGACTTTGGACAAGGGATGGACGGACAGGACGCAGGGAATGGTTTTAAGCTGAAAGAGGGCAGAGTTATAAGGGATACTGGGAAGAAATTACTGGCTGGGAGGGTGGGGAGGCCCTGGCCCAGAGCCAGAGAAGCTGTGGCTGCCCCTGGATCCCTGGCAGTGCCCAAGGCCAGGTTGGATGGGATTGGAGCAGCCTGGGATAGTGGGAGGTGTCCCTGCCCGTGGCAGGGGTGGCACTGGATGAGCTTTAATGTCCCTTCCAACCCAAACCATTCCAAGATTCTCTGACTCTCCAATTCACCTGCAATGGGATAAAGACATGCAGAGCATTTCTTATCCACTTATTCCTGAACTGCAGCATGACAAAAAAAAAAAAAAAAAAAAAGGGAAAATAATATAATTCCAAAGCCCTTGAAATGGTAACATTAAATTGTGGTAATGTTCTAATTGATTCAGACTGAAGTCAACAGGAAGAAGAAAGTTTCATTTTCCAGGGAGAAGGACAGGATCAGAGATAGGAGCAGCTCTTTGGACTGCTTTGATTTCCCTGCTCTGAGAAGGAAACATTAGCACGTGTGAAACTCTCTGTAAAATCCATGCTGAAGGAAAAAACAGAGCAGGGCTTCCTCTCCCTGCCAGGAGAGAAAATCGCAGTCATATTTCAGCTAAACAAACATTTGAAAGCAAAACTGGAGGAAGTTCTTTTCTGTTGTCCCTCCTGGATTATTCTGGGTGATTCCAATATGTTAACTCATTTATTTGATCCTACAGTGTTCAGAATTTCTACATTGCACCTTTAATAACAGATAAATAATTCACATTTTCACACATGGGAAAAAAAATATCGCAAAGCCCTGACTAATACAAACAATGCCCCACAATGCTAAAAAGCAGCACTGAGAGCAGAATTTTCTCTCTATTAATGTTATTCATACACATCCCTGTGAAACTCCTCCTTTTTCATCCTTGAAAGACAATAAGTAGGATTTAATTTTTGAAGTTTTAACGGCTGTTTTACAATGGTTTCTGCCAGCTTCTGCAGCTGGCTGGTGTTGGTTTTTTTTCCCAGATCCACAAGCACAGCTGGAGAATTGCTACTGTACATCTCTCCGCACCCCAAAATTTCCCTTTGCAAGCAGTGGAAGTTGCCCTTAAATCCTGATTGTCATTCACAAGGTGTCATTCTGGATTTTATCAACAGAGGTGTGGGAAAAATCCAGGCATACAAAAGGGAAAAAAAAGTTTAATTTCTACCTTTGTATCCCCTAAATGAAATAGCTGCGGAATTCGTGCTATAAACAGAAGGTGAAAACCAATGGAAAATAAACTTTGTTTTTCCTTGTCCCCATCTACTGCTTTAATTCACAGAAAAAAAAAAAATCCCTTGAATATTAAAATATAATCAACAAACAGCTGGATAAATGGAATAAATAACCTGCTGTGGAGAAGGGAAAAGTGTATTAATGCAAAAGTGAAGGCATTGCTTTACAAGAGCCAGGGTGTCCCCAGATCTGCCATGTGCTATCCATGGACATGGATTTGGGGGAGAGAATAATTTAGATACCAGGCCATGCACAAAGAAGTGTGAGGGGAAAGGCAGAAAAACAGGGATGTTTGAGCTTCACTTCAGTGCAACAAAATAAAGACCTGAAGTCATGTTCCACTCTGACCCAGCTGATGAAATTTTTTAATGGTTTGAGCTGTAAAGAGATGGAATACATGACCCAATATTGCTATTTTTTAAAAAATTTCATTTCAGGAGAGCTGAAGGCACAAAGCACAGAATGGCTGAAAGCCAAGAGTCAGCCAGAGCTCCTTACTCTGGGACAAAGGGGCCTCATTACCCCAACAGGGAAGAATTTCTTCCCAAAATCCCACCTAAATCTCCCCTCTTTCACTTTAAAGCCATCAACTCTTGTCCTAAGATGAGTTCCATTTAGGATACTCTTCCATCTAACGAGTTTCTTGAGTTTCTTGTGAAATTTATCTTTCTGTAAGGAATAAATAAAAAAATCTCTGCCTAAACATCCACATGGAACTGTTAGAAAATTGATTTTTCTGAGTATGTGGCTCTTCTGTCAAATTTAATTGTACTGACCTACAGCATTCAGGTGGATGATGAGGAAGAATAGAAAAATAAATATATTTACATATATATGATCATATTAATTTGTTTTCCTTTGGGTATTAAAAGCCCTTTAGCATCTTTCAAACCATTCCCACTGGTGCTGCCTGCACAAATTCCTGCCTCTCCCACGGCTGCCCGGCAAGTGAAGTGTCTGGGAATGCCTCAGCTGCAGCCACTTATGGATGAACAGTAAATTCATCATATTGGGTAGGGGCAAACCTTTCAAACTGAAAATTCACAGTGAGAGCTGACTGTTATTTTAAATGAGATGCAATTTGTTCACCTGCATTAGTTCAGACAAAACAAACAAAGTGTGATGCCCCAAAGGTGTAGATTTTGCACACCTGTGTTGTTGGAAAAAGAATTAAAATTGACTTAGATTGAAACTACATGAGAATTTAATTCACCATTTGTTTTATGTTTGTTAAATAATGGAGCAAATTATCATAACTGGCTAACAGAGATCTAATAACTAAAACCAGCCCAGCCAGAGGGCAGCAGGAAAAAGAACATTTTAATATCTCTGAGGAAGTGAAAACAACTTTCTACCCTTGAGCTTTAACATCTCTCTAATCTTATCCAAACTGCATTTTGCATTATCTTACAAGCCCTCAGCAAACAAGAAAGCAGAAAGTAAAGGCCTAAATCAGTTTTATGACAAATATCAAAAGTGATCATCAGATGTGGCTCTCAGGGAAGAATAATTAAAAACAAATTAAAATCTCTGGACTGCCCCTTCCCAAATGGTGAAACTGTTGACAAATTGGTTCTTCAAAGCAAAGCACAGCCTGGATTTAGCCTAAATAACCCCTCAGTAACACATTTTGGTCACAGATTCTGAGCTGGAGAGAGACTGGGGGGCCAAAATAATTTTTGCTTTTAGAGAATTATCTAAAATCATCTAAAGCTTTTAGAGAATTAATATTCTCTGCACTCCAAAAGAAACCCACTGAGCAAGAGAAGAGCACTGCAGAAATGTGGGATTGGGAAGGACAGGAACAGTGAAATCCTTCAGCACTTTGAAATCCTCAGCAGAAATCCAGATACAAAGGAGGCTGGAACAGTGAGGTCGGGCACTGGGCACGTACAAAGATTGGGAAACCATCAAATTTCCCCAGCACAAATTAAATCTGCCTCAAAGATGTTCCTTGAGACTATTTTCCCTCAACTTGTTGATTGGATTTACAGTCTAAACCATATTGATGGCAAAAAAAACCACCCCAAACCCACAGGCAGCTGCCATTTATTCCTTTTTAAAAGAGCTGAGGAGTGTTAGAAAGTGTTCGTTTCCATAATCTCTCTTGTTTGAAGAAAAAGTGTATTTGGAAATCTTAGATGGTACCAAAAAAAGGGAGAAAAGTGGTGAAAATTGAGATTATATTCTTTGAAACTCTACTAGAAATAATAATTCTATGGAAGTACCACAGAGTATTATTAAAATGTTGTTCTGTGGGGAAAATATTTTTTTTGCTTTGCCTAAAATAGACCTTTAGTTTTGGGGCATTTTTATAATGATTCTGAAATATTTAACAGGTGAATTTGTCATTTTCCTTTGCTCCGGACACAAAGATTCATTGGCATCTGCCCTCACCCATACAAGAACATCCATTTAATATTCAATTTTAAAAATGTGTTCCTGGAACCAGCAGTAGTAAACAGCATTTGTGATCACCCTACAAACCACCCTACCAGGATGAGTCACAAGACATTGAAAATTCAAGACAATCAATTGGGCAAGGGGGAGTTACTGTCCTCTACTCATGATGCCCATAACATTTATAAATGCTCAATAAAAATGAGGTTTCTGAAAAAATAAAGAGACCAAAGTTAAGTCTAAGAAGATTTTTGAGGGCCCTGCAGTAAGGAGAGCACTGGGGGGTATTTAGGATGGGTTATTCCAACATCTAGAGGTGCCTATCACTAAGTATAGAAGAATACCATGTACAGAAGGATCATAATTATATATTAATAGAGATAAATATCTTAATCTGAGGCCCTGGCACAGGGTGCCCAGAGAAGCTGTGGCTGCCCCTGGATCCCTGGAAGTTCTCAAGGCCAGGTTGGACAGGGCTTGGAGCAGCCTGGGAAAGTGGGAGATGGGCTTTAAGGTCCATTCCATCTCCAATTATTCCATGATTTTCTGGTTCTAGTCCAGATTTTCAGCATATAGGTGGCTAATTATTGCTCTAAGGAAATTTCCTGACTTATTTGGGTGCAGAACTCATCTCTAACATGCACAGAGGCAGCTCTGACCCATTCCTGGTGTCCTTCTAGGGAAAACTGGCATGAAATAAATATATCATAGAGATATTTTAGTACAGGTGGGACCCATAGCCCCAAAATCTGCATTTCCACAAGGGTTAAAACACAACCTCCTTGTCAGGAGCACAAAATTCCCTGGAGTGAGCAATTCCCCCTTTTCCCAGGGAAACAGAGAGGCATTTGTGGGGTTGGGTTCAGCCCTTGGGGACTGAAGTGACAGCAGCACTTGGGCTTTAGGGCTGGCAGCTCTTGCTAAGGGGTTTCCCAGATTTTGGTCAAACAGCCACGTTTTTATGGCTTTGGGAAAGAAGCCCTGGAAGCCCCCTCAAGCCTGGCACACTCTGCCTTCGCAACCCCACTCCTGTGCTGATCTCTGGAGAATTTGTGAGGTGGGACCCTGGGATGGGCACTGACCCCAGGGAGGGTTCCAGCAGCACCCCCTGACCCCCAGGCAGGGCCCAGCCCCTGCTCAGGACACACATTCCCCCTTAGAAGCAGCAAAGATTATTTCACAGGTTGGGAAAAACTCATTATGGGTGGGAGGGGCAGGAGGGAATATGAAAAAGCAAATCCTTAATAGAGGAACAGTGCCGTAAATGTGATTTTTTGCATATTTTTGTCCTCTCCAAGCAGCTTTGGTTGTGCATCACAGCTCTCTCCTCGAGCTGCCTGCACAGGAAATCCTCCTGGGCTGCTGGCTCAGCAAACACAAGGAATTCCAGATAAGCAACCCTCGCTATGGACTTAAAAAAGATCCCGCCAGGAGCTGGGCATTAAACACCTGAGCAACACCAAAAATCACTGATTCTTATTTTAATTTTTTTATTTACAGGCTCCTTTTCTAAGAACTCTTTCTCATGCCAAATTTGTTATTTGACTCCTCCAAGCCCATGAATGCAATACCAGCAGGGAAAAAAAAATATTCACATTAATGTCCTTAAATCGGTGTTGTCATCATTTTATTTGCCTATCACAGAAATCATTAATATTTCCAGAGGGCAAAAAAGTGAAGAAGACTTTAATGTAATATAGGGCACCTATTTTTTGCTTTGTTACCTGCTGCCTTGTATTTCTAAGACTGAGTTATCTTGTCAGTCTAAAGGAAAGTTGTGATAAATACCTGTGTTTGTTCATAGCGTTGTGAACCACATTTTGGTAGAATATATGCGTTTTTAGAGGTTTTTATTTCCCCTGTCATTCATCTTTTGTGCAAATCAGCTTAATAAGCTTTAAAACTTCAACTTTTTCACAAGGGCTGTAAAAAACCTGGTTTAGTGGGAGATGTCCCTGCCCAGGGCAGGGGGTTTGACATTACTTTACCTTTAAAATCCCTTCCAACCCAAACCATTCTATAATCTTAAAAAAAGAAAAAATATTAGCATTTTAACCAGGTATCTTTCTGTAGCTTCTGCAGTAACCCTGAGTGGCACCTGAGGTACCCAGGTGAGGTTACAAGTGCCTGCACACCAAACAAAACCCCAATATCCAGGGCAGGAGTGTAAAAACACTGATTTTTCTGAGGAAAAAAACCCCAGAGACTTTGGATATCTCAGATGGAGACCTCACCCTTGGAGAACTCTCAGTCTGGCACTCTCTGCAAATTTCTGTCCCAACATCATGAACATCTGGAACTTGAAATCCTGATTTTTGCACCTCTGAAAGATGCTTGAAGTTTTTGCCACACTGGTTTTCTCAGCTGCTTTTTTGTGGCACCAGAGTTCTGAACCTGCCCTTTGAAACTGCTACACCCAGAACTGCACACCCAAAGACTTTGTTTTTTCTATTTTAAACAAGGCTTTTAAGAGGCTGCTGCTTTCTGCCAGTTGCCCGCAGCACCAAATGGAAAAACAGAAAAATGAGAAAGCTACAGCAGCACTGAAGCCTTGGTTAGCTGAGCATTTATCTCCTTTGTAGAACATTGCCTGCAGTCCCCTGGCTGAGGTGTTTGTACATATTTATATTTTCATTACATAAGTAGCAGGGCAGTCCCATGCAGCTGTGCACAAGAAACCTGCCCTCCTACAGAGAGCTTGACTCCTCTAACAAGGTTATGAGGTGCTACAAATCACCGGGCAGGTAAACTCATTTAAAGCTCTCTCATTAAGGCCTGGAATGGAAAAAAAACCCAGTTTGCTTAAAGAGCAGGGACCAACCTGACCATTTCTGTTCGTGCCTGAGGTGCCTCATGTTTGGGCAGCACTTAGAAACATTGCAGGCTCGAGAGAAAGTGGTAGAATGTTGTGTCTGAATACTCTGTGCTTCATCTTTTAAAAATAACAGAGGCTGGAAGGTGGATGATTGTATCTGAAGGTAGCCTGGCACTGGAAGTGACAGGCAGGGATGAATAATGCAGGATACAGAGAGTTCTCTGCTCTGCAGCCTATACACACCCTGACACTGAGAAATATCCCCCCCTTCAGCAAACACTTCAGTTTCTCTCCTCTTCATGAATTACTGAATTCCAGGTTTCACTCTGTGCTCTGTGAGGTGCTGCCTGCACACCCCAATCTGTGTTTGCCCACCTGACTCTCGCTCAGGCATCACACTTCAGTCTTGTTACACCACAGGCATCACTGACACCTTCCCTTTTCCATACTTCTCTTTCTTCCTTTTTTTTTTAAGGAGACAGTAATTCTTCCCAGCTAATCAAATGTCACACAGAATATTCTCCCAGGTGAAACTCTTAAGCTTAGCAATATTAAATATTTATCCATATGAAACTCCAAGTATTAGGTGAAGAAATGCATCTGATCGAATTATTCCAGACACTTGGAACACCTGCATTGCAGTTGCATTTAAAATTCAGTTCATACACCAAGCCAACTTTGTGAGTCATGAAACTCATCGTTTCTCAAGTGCATTTGGGACCAGACAAAAGCATTGTGGTTTAGGGTCCTTTCTGCTCGATAATTTTTTGATTTTTGTTAATATCTTCAGCTTAAAAAAAAAAACCAAAACATAACCCAGTGTAATTGCAGAAGAATGGAATGCAAAGCCAATCGAAATGAGAGTGAAAGTGAAATCAGAAGCAAAAAAAAAAAAAAAAAAAAAAGCATCAAAGAATCCAAGAATGGTTTGTGTTGGAAGGGACCTTAAAGCCCATCCAGCTCCATCCCAGGTTGTTCAGAGTTTCATCCAGAGCAAAAAGGGGGAATGACTGAGAGGAGGTGAGCCAGCTGAAAGAAATGGGTTAAAACCAGCTGAAACAGCAGCACAGGTATTTAAATCTGGGAAAGCCCTTAAAAAATAAAAATAAAGCCCAAGAATTCCTCTAAAGGCCTTGCAGGTATCATGGTGCCTTCAGTCCCAAGTGGTTCAGGGCTGAGGTTACTGCAGAAGAACCTGTTAAACACATCAAAAACTCATCCACCCTTGACTCTGACAGCTAAAACAGGATTTAAATGCTCATCCCTAATAATTTTAGTATATTATATACTTGTTGCCTGGTCAGAGCCTATACTTGAAGCCAACTGGAATTTCTTACTGTTGCTTGGTTCTCTTTTTGCCTTTGATTGGTCTGTTTATGGATGTGGACATCAGTTTGGGGGATTTTGTGGGTAAAATGGGTCTGACCAGACGTGCTTAGAGGAAAGAAACATAAAACCAGCTTTTTCCCAGAAATCTGTGGAGTTTTGGATGTCTTTCAATTACTCTAATTTTTTTTTTTAAAGTCACATCCACTCCCTTGCTAGAAATCTGGAAGATCTGCATGACAGGAAAGTGCCAGTTTGAGGTCACCAGCACAGCACATGAGAGATGGTCTGAAGGGAAAGGCTGGGCCCCAGTGGAGAGAAATGTGTTACCACAAGCTCTGCAAAAGAACCAGAGCAAGGGAAGAATCATAAATGACATTATATCACCCCTGAAATTTGGTCTGTGGAAAGAAATGCAGGGATTTAACAAGAAATTAATATTATACTGAAACAATTGTATAATCCCCGTTGTGGGCTCTGTGTGTGCAAATACACAAATTCATGTGTGTTAAATGGTTCGACTTTAATATCAGGGTTCCTGCAAAAGACTGCAGTAAAACCTTAATAATCATAAATAAGATCACAAACGCTGCAGAATCAGCAAATAAAAAGCGGGTATTTTTCTTGTTAGCTCTGGTTTGCTACTTGGTATTTCAATAAGAACTGTTCTTTCCACAAGCTGGAGCTGATCACTAATTATCCAGCTCAGCAACCACAGTTATGTCCTGAAACGTGAGCAATGGGGAATTTGCTGTCCTTCTCCATCTGCCAGGAAGGTCACCCATCTGGGAGCTCAAGAGATTTGTTCATTTATTTCCCTTAATTAAAAACTGTTCGCCTCTGAGTAACCAGACACCTTTCAGGGGTCTAGAGCTGAGCACTAAAAATCTTGAAATATTGCAGGTTGATGGTCATTTAACAAAAATGCCTTTTGTCTTTTGGGTCATTTAATTCTTTTGGTTGCAGTCTGAAAATGATGCTTGCATGGCCAGGAATTCAGCTTTCTGGTTTCTCCCACAGGATTCATGCCATCAACACTTCTGTGTCCAAAAAACCAATATCTGAATTTGAGCTGAGCTCCTTCTATCATCAGGAGTCTCACATGAACATCAGTTCCTAAATCAGGTTAAATTTGTGGGGATGTTTTTCCCCCTCCCCATTAGAGGAAGTTTGATGTAGTAATTTTAGAGATGCATTATAAAAATTAAACATACTCAGTTTTAATTAAGTAATCATTTCTACCTGATCAGAAAACCTAAGGAAGAGTCACAGGAGCCATGCACTAGATAAAAATCCCCAAACCAGATATTTGTATGTAAAGGACATACAAAAAGGATGAACACAACTGTGGTACCTGCTCCAACCCAATTCTACAGAATTTTGCTGAATTATGCCACATTCCGGATGTGCAGTGAAATGGACACTAAATAGGAGCCAAAAAGAAAGAAAATGTATTTTTGTGTGCCAAAGTAAAAGCAAATTCCATGTGCTGCCTGCTATGCATTGTAGAAGACAGGTCATAACTGATACCCTGAGGCAAAAAACTCTGCAAAAACTGCTAAAAGATGCTCTGGTCACACCACACCCACATAAAATAGCTGTCACTGAGAAATAAAACTAATGAATGTCACAAATTCTTTCAAATATTGACTACTAAAATGCACCAAGGTGAGAATATCTGAGTATCAAGCAAGTGCAAAGCATTTGCATGGGAGTTGTGGAAGGCTCTTAATGGGAACGAGCTGGAGGATTTAAATCCTGGTGCCATTTGTCACTAAGTCCCTGTGAGCAAAGCTCCTGAAGAAGAGCTGGAAAGCACATTTTTGATCAATGGTTTAGCACAGATCTTGTTGAAATGCAACAAGAGGTTGTTGCAGGGTTTGTGTCCGACTCCTCACAGCTACAAAAGGGGAAAAAAAGTCTTTATTCAGTGGTTTTGTGGGTGTTTTGTGAGGAGAGGTGCAGTCACTCTGTGTGGGGATGATGGAGAGGGAGAGCTGCAATCCCCAGACGTGCTAACACCAAGATACCCAGGGAAGAGCACATTGTTTAGTAAGTAAAGACTTGTGGGGAAAATTAATCCCTGCCGTCTTCAGAAAGAGTTGAATATCTTTAGAAACATGATGGATGACTTTAAGTGCTTTCGGTGTCTTTAGAGGCCCATTTGCATTGTTTCTTAAAATTGCTCCTCTGAAAATGGAGGCCACCAAAAGCCTTGCCAGAAATATCTCTAGGTTTAGTTTTCACATGGGGGAGAAGAAGGGAATCTCTAATTTTATTCCCTGTCTGGAAAAAAAAAATATTCTTAAACAAATGGATTTGAAACAGGAGACCCACTTTTTTTGGTGGTGGTTTTTTTGGTGTTTTTTTCGGGGTTTTTTTTGTTTTTTTTTAATTATTGCTTTATTTTGAATTTGGATAGAAACAGTGAAGGAGTGCCCTCAAGGGATGGACTTGCCCTTCTCAGGATGAGCAGCAATCACAGTCCTAATTCATTAAAAAAAGAGGCTGGAAAAAGCCTAAACCCAAACTACAAGACCACACAGAAAATTCACCACCAGTGTCAGCAGCAGATCCTTCTCTCTTGACAAGTGCTGGCCTTGAGAATGTACATTTATAGCAAAAGAGTGCCAATAAAATAATTTTTCCTTACCACGGGAAGCAATATGAGGCTGAAGAAGCAGATCTTCCAGTTGATGGCCATCTTCTCTCCTAATTTTGCACAAGTTTTGCTCGTTAACACCTTGATAAGGGCTGAAGAACAGGCTCTCTGCAGATATTTTGGTTGAGGTCTTCACATCAAGGCTCAGGTCTCTGCAGAAGAAGAGGAAAATTGTAATAAATATGGAAATGATGGAGAGACTGAAAGGAAATGGACAGAAAACAGAGAGCCCAACACTTGAACTGCGAGTTGCACTTATCAGGGATCAACCAGGCTTTTGCAGATTTTAACCATGGTTTTGGGTATCTAATTTAAAGGTAAATACTTGTCAGTATTTATCAAAGAAAATAATGGAGCAGTTTCTGTAGCTGCACACACCTAAATTGTACCCAGGGGAGAAGGAAAGGGGAATTATTTGGAACAAGAAAAAGGACCTGTCTGCTTCATCTCTGAAATTGTCATTTGCCCTTCATGATTTTCAGCAGTCTCTTAAATGCAAAACTCTCTGGGGGCTTTTTGGGGGTCTGGTTCCCAAGACAGTTTGTCCAGGTAACAAAATCCATTTCCACACTTGTGAATAACCTGTCAATAACCTTTCTGAGAATTAGGCAGTCGAGGGGCAAAGGGATGAATTGTAGTCTCAAGCTAAAGACTCATCAGAACATATTCAGGATTAATTTTCATGGACAACAATGTCATCCAGATCTGTGACTTCCATTGCTTGATCTCTGCCCAGAAAGAATTGAGGAGTAGTGTGCAGGTGTTTTAGTATTTGGACTTATTTCTCATTATCCTCCTTCGATTTGTAAAAGATGGATTTGTAAAAGAATTTTTAGAACCAAAGGACACTCAAGTTTATACTGACTGCAACACACTGCCAGGACATCAGCATTTTGAAAGGAGAGAGTCTTTCAATTAAAAAAAATAAACCAGGAAAATTAATCTCTCTCTAAATTTCAGGAGAACAATGATTCATGAAATTCGCTCTGTACTGCTCTGTTTTCTTCCAGCCTCACTTGATCGGTCACTCACGCTCTGTTCTGGCACTGAATTTAATTACTTAGCTATATTTCTGATGGTTTATCAAATAATGAGCAATGGATAAGATCTCAGCTGAGGAGGACAGCAAACATCCCTGGTGACATTCAGCCGTGAGGACTTGGAATTGCATTAACAGCAGCAAGACACAACCAGACAGACACATTAGCAGCCATTGGATCTGAAATTATTTCCTGATCTTTTGCACTCCTGTCCAGAAAAGCCAGAAAGGGGCATGGAGTTTGAATTCCATCCTTTCATTCTGTCACTGAAATGCATCAGGAAATTATTAAAATGCAGTGGAAGGGTGGGAGATGATGGATAAATACAAATACCCTTGGGGAAAGGGGTTACTTTTAGAACACATTCTTTTTACTTTAACCTGGCATTCCCGGGGTTTGAAAAGTGGAGGGTGGTCGTTTTCTGCCTGGTCTGAGTTTCAAAGGAGCTTCTAAAGAGACAACAAGAACATCTGCAAACCATCTCGTGGCTTTTCTTTCACACATTGAAGGGAAAATAAAAGGATTCACTTCATTTTTCCCCTTCGAGGTAGCCATGGAAACCTGCACCAAATACTGGGCTGAGGCCTTGGTGTCATCCACAGAGACTGGAGTGTTTATTAGGGAATAAGAGCTATCAGAACTTCTGTCCTGGACCTACAGCAGAACCTTTAAATTGTTCAGCTGCTCCTGGCATGTATGTTTTACATACATTCAGAGTCCACCTATTACTAATTAAAGGCTACTTATCTCTATTATCAGTTAAAGGGTCATTATCACCAATTAAATTATCTCCCAGGTAGGTATTATCAACTATGTTATATTAGAAAAATAATTTTTATTTATCTTTTTTTAATATAGGCAATGTTGATAAAGCATGACCATTCAGCATTTAAAAAGAAATAAATCTATAAGTATTGGATTTGGAAGGGAAGCTTGAATGATCATATTTTCTCCTGATGTCACTGCCAGATAAATCGTGTGATTTCATAATTTCATTACTGATGCTTCACGTGGTTGTTTTATCTGCATCTGCTACAGTAATTAAAATCAGTGAAGTCAGAATAGCCAATAACAAAGGGGTTGCACCCTTCAGTTAAGGATAAACAGTTCCTCAAAATAATCTTCAGTTATCTCTGGTGAAACAGAAGGGCTGTGGTAGTGTCTGAGAGTCTGAAAATCAGGTGATTGTTGCTAAAATAGAATGGGTTTCAAGGGTTTATTTCAAGCATGGCTAAAATACAGGAAGAACAAGAACTTTCTTTTGGTGAAATAATGACTTAAGAAAATAATTCATCCCCATCTGAAGATGAGTTTTTTTTGTCCACTGGAAACACTTTCAGTGCCACAGCAGATTCTTTATGAAAGTACCTGAGTTGCTTGAAGGGCAGTCTGGAAAAGCTCTGGCAAAACTTGTTCTGCTGCAAGTGCTCATTTCTTTCTCCTTCTAAAGAAGGTCTCTGGAGGCTGGTGAGGACAATTCCTCCATGAGAAACCCACAAGTGCCAAGTGCACAATCTGATGTCACCAAAGAACAAAACCATACAGCGAGACCTTTCCAGGTACAATGGGACAACTCCCAGGGAGGCATAAAAATAAATCACTGTTCAAAAGGATAAAAAGTCCCCATATCAGATACGAGTAAAATTGTTATACAGCACCTCAGAGTGTTCCCACTGGATGAATGGAATGGAGTTTTTTTGGGGTTTTTTGATGAATGAAAGAGGATTTTTAGTGGCTTTCCAAGGCACCGATGAGCTGTTATTGAGATCTCACCCAAAAAAACCCCACCTGATCTGCTGGGCTCCTTGTTGTGGTCCTCTGGGACGTGTGCCAGTGGTTTGAGGGGAAAACAACACGTTTCAAAGCTGCACCACAATGGTTTAGAGAAGTGAGGATGGAATGGGAATTCATTACTGAATTCATCTCACTTCAGTGTCCAGCCAGGGCCTCCCCTCAAATCCTCTTCCTGCACCATGACCAAGCTACTGCCCAAGTGTGGAAGTCTGAAAGCTTCTGGGAACACGCAGGAGAAACTGAGGTTTTGCAGACTGAATACATTTCAGAGAAATCAGCCACCCCATGCACGGCTATTCCAGTGCTTCTTAGAGACATGGAGAGCATTTCCCTATGAATAAACATGGGTGGAGAACTACGGGGTGCAAAGTACATGAACAGGTAACTCATAAATCATAAAATCCTAGAATGCCTTGGGTTGGAAGGGACCTGAAAGATCATCATTCCAACCTCCTGCCATGGACAGGGATACCTTTCACTAGAGGAGATTTCTGGCCTTGGACACCTCCAGGGATCATCAGCCCACAGCCTCTCTGGACAACCTGTTCCAGTGTCTCACCAGCCTCACAGTCAAGAATTTCTATTTAAAATCTAATCTCGATCAAACCTCTTTCTGTTTAAGGCCATTCCCCCTTGGACTTTCAATACATGAAAAGTCCCTCTCAGTCTTCTTTTGAACCCCCTTTAAGGACTGGATGGTGCCCTAAGATTTCCTCGGAGACTTCTCTTCTCC
Source organism: Petroica traversi (assembly GCA_025920805.1). Lineage (NCBI taxonomy): Eukaryota > Metazoa > Chordata > Aves > Passeriformes > Petroicidae > Petroica > Petroica traversi. Next base: position 2,501,957 of record JAHLSL010000022.1, read on the forward strand.
AGGATGAACAGTTCCAACTCCCAGCCTGAATTTCTAGGAGAGGAGTTCCAGCCCTATGAATACCCTTCATTATGCACCTGATTTTTTTCTCTATCTTTAGACTCTCAACACAAGGTGCAAAACCCACTGCCTTTTATGATTTCCCTCCTGTAAGTTCCTGAATGTGCTATTCCAGCTACATCATTTATTTAAAAGTCATGGTGCCCCTTCCTCCTGTTCCCACTCGCCAGCAACGAGCAGAGTTGGGAAATCAACCCCTCAGTGACCTAGGACACATCTCCTTATTTTAGAAGCCTGGGAGAGACATCCTCACACATGAGCTCATTGTCAGGTCTCTTTTTATACCAATAGAGAGAAGCAGACATATGAAGAAGGAGTCTTGTCTGACCTATTTTAACAGTCTGCTTTAAACTTCCAGCTCCTCTCCCAGAGAGCAAAGGAGTTCTGGACAGCCAGCTCGTTTGTTGATACCAAAATCTGGACAGAATAATCCCACCTCCAATCTGAAATGTATGGATCAGTAATATAAAAGCCAAACCAGCAAAGTCTGACCTACTAGAAGGGATTGAGAAAGGATTTGGTTGTTTTGTGTGTCAATAAATTGATGCTGATATACTAAGGCAATGGAAAAGCTAAAAGAAGATGTAACTGAATATGAGAGAGCAAGAGCTCTAAAGTTTTCCATGGAAAGTGCTCCATAAAGAGAAATCCAATTAAGGCAAAGAAAAAGAACATCGTGATCTTTCCACTATCTTTAATAGAACAGTTATTATTTCTTGAAGTTTAAATATTTTGGGTTGGTTCTGTTTACCTACTTTCTAAATTCGCTGAAATTGAAGTTTCTTCATGGATCACAGCATCTGAGGGTCTGACTCTACTTTCTGCTATAAACTAAGAAGATTTTTATTCTCCCTTTATGTACTTAACTGGGAAAGTCCCTCAAGTCCTTGTTCCCACTCACTAAGTCTGTTGTCAATGACAAAACAGGACTCAAAGGGTCATTACATAGGAGGCCGAAGAGGAGGATTTTCAGAAAGGATTTACTGCCACAAAGGACAAAATCTTTTTTAACTGCACATGAATGTCTCGAGGGCCTCAGGCAAAAATCCCACACCTTTGCCTGAAAGAGTTGTCAACAAACAAAATGGAATTTTTTCACAGGATGGTCCATAAGGATGGGTTCAGGTTGTCCATTGTTCTAACATGTGAGCTGATGTGGGAATCGTATTGAAAATATGATGAAAAATATCCATTTAGGACAGATACATTCAGGCAGACTTTGCCAGTATCCAGCATTTTCACTGCGCAGGAAAACTGCTGCTTAAGAAAATAAAATTTAAAAGGGAGCTGATACAACACTAAGAACAATTTTGCATGGATATTTATGAAAGAAATAGATTCAGCTGCTGCCTGGCTTAGGCATTTCAGTGTTAATGAATATCGAAGTCTGTTAGCAATACTCAGTAATAATCCTTTCAGTTTCTGGAGGAATAGGCTTTTGATTTTTTTTTTTTCTCCTTGCATAAAATGCAGAAAACACCTGTGAATTTTGCTAGAACTCCCTTCCTAAAAGCGAAGAGAAAGGTGTGATTACAGAAGTAGGAAATGGTAAACTGCAGATGCTGAGATTCCCACATGGAAATGAGAGCTTAGGTGTTCAAACATTTCTACAGGAAATAGGATTATTGATTTCATGTACTTCCATGAGGATTTGTGTGGGAGATAAATCAAAGCAAGGTAGTTTTGCAAGAAGAATGACTGCGGAAAGGGATTCAAAGATTTGGGGGCTGGAAGGACCTCTGGAGATTGTCTGGTCCAAGTCCCCTACTCAAAGCAGGCTCAGCTACAGCAGGTTACTGAAAACTCATTTCCAGTTAATTTCTGAAATTCTCCAGATGTTGAGGCTCAGCAATTCCTCTGATCAGCCTCTTGACCATTCTACAGTAACAAAGTGTCATCTTACAGCTGAATTTCCCGTTTGTCTGCTTGTGTTTGCTGCCTTTTGTCAGCACAGAGAAGAGCCTGGCTCCAGCTCCTTTGCACCCTCTCGTCAGGTATTTCTAGAGCTCGATAAGATGCCCTGAAACCTTCATTTCTCCAGGCTGAACAGCCACAGATCTCCACGTCTCTTGTTGCAATTCCTTAATAATCCTTGTGGCCGCTCCCAGAACCCACTGTGTTCCTGCTCTCAGGCACTCCAGGGCTGAGAGAGAGGAATTATCACCTCCCCTGACGTGCTGCCAAGGCTTTTCCTCACGCAGCTGATGGTGCTTTTGGATTTCATGGCTGCGAGGGCATTTTGCTGGCTCAGGATCCCCTTTGTGCCCACTTGGAGCTTTAGGTTCTTCTCTGTAGAACCCCAGCAGTTGAGCCTAGCCTGTCCTTGTGTGAGATTATTCTTCTCTCAATGCTGGACTTTGTGTCTCTCTTTCTTCTCCATTTTCTGCCTGTTTCTCAAGCCTGTCTGGTTCCCTCTGAGCAACAGCAGAATCAAGTTCTTGGTCCATCAACCTCTTAAATTTGTGTAACCTTCAGTCTTCTTGTGGGTGCACTCTCTGCCATCACCCTGATCATCAGTGAAGATATTAAACAGCATTGCCACATCAAGAAGATCTTTATAGTTCAGCCCAACCTACCCAGTCTGTCTCTACAGTCAGTGGAGATGTGGGTAACCTCAGGGAGCAATTTTGTATCCTAAAGCTTGATGCCTTAAGGCCAGGTTAGATAGGGACTGGAGGGACCTGGCCTAGTGGGAAGTGCCCCTTTTCCCTTTTGAAAGGTCCCTTCCACCTCAAACCATTCCTTGGTTCTCTGACATTATGCCCAGTTTTGGACAAAGTGAATTATTCCTCTGCAAGGACCGATTTTCTTTTCCTCTGTTTGCTCAGGTCTTGAGGGCAAACACAGAAAATTCCATTCCTGAATTTTAAGACACCAAAGCATTAATGGTAAGCAAAACAGAGCCCTGACTTCTCTCTATGTTGCAGCCTTTTCTTATTTTCAATACTACCTTTGTTCCTTTTATTAACACAGCCTAAGAACTTCCATGTATGTTTTACTTCAGCTGAGCCCAATTACAATTTTGGTGGAGTGTTGTTTTTTTTTTCCTTAAATTTTATTATTTTCCTTTGATTGATTTCAATTAAATTGAATTTCCCTGAAGATATGAACATTATAATTTGTCCTTACAAAGTACACTCCTTATCACTTCTGTATAACCTGGCAGCTCTTGTATTTTCTAGTCCTCTAGTTTTATAGAATTTTTCCAACATATTAAAAAAAAGTCAAATGCTATTCTAAAAGAGATTTTAGTAAGTATTGCTCAGTCGATTCAAGAAAGTCATCCAAGTTTACACAATCTGAACAACTGATTAATTTCTTGATTATCAGCAAGTCATCAAAAACTCTTTGAAAGTCTAAATCTGCTATAACCCATCCTTCGTAGGTGTTGCCATAAAGCCCAGCCTTTCCTGAGCTCTGAAAGTTTATGCTTTTCTGGGACATAGTGTATAAAACTAACCAAGACTCAATTTTTTTTTTCAAAAACCCCTCAATTAAAAATGCCTGAATTTTATAAATAAAATAAATTCTCATGATATAACAATTCTTCTCTTTCATATTACACTGCTTCACCAGTACAGATAGGATGAAACATTGAAGGTTAATGGTATCTAAATTCCATATATCTGAGTATTTTAACATTGTAACGACTTTGAATGTCTGTTTGATGGAGCTGCTGCTTCAGGCTCTCCAAAAATTCAGGTGGAAACGAGTGGGCCAAGCACTCAGAGGTCAAGATTCCCTGGCTTATCTTTGCAGGGATAGACTGGTGACAGCAAAGGCTGTGGAGCGCAATTCGTATCTCCCTGGGCACAGGAATGCTTTTCCTGGCAGGTCTCCCACATAACATCACCAATAAAATTCTTGCCTTGATTGGCAATATTTTCCCTATTGCATTATCCATCAGATTTATTGTGCCCTCATGTTATGGATGTCCCCAGAGGCCTGGTGGAGAGACAAAACTTCTTAACTGAAGACTGTGGACCCTCCAAAGCAGGGAAATAATTGCAAATTACCAAACATTCAGGAAGCAGTAGGCAAAGCAAAGAAACAAAAAAAATCATGTGAGAAGATTCCCTTTTCACAGCAGATCAATTTTCCTTTTCAAGCATCCGTGGTATGTCTGATACTTCATTGCTAATGTGAAATTAATCCTGCGACCATAAAGATAATGATGGCTGCTCCATTCCAGCAGGGCTTTAAGTGCTGCTTGGCCTTCAAAATTATTACTCCACAAGCAGGAAAATGTGTTCTCTACCTATCAATCAAAGCTTTGCAAGAGCTCCTTGATTAATTTGCTTTCCTTGACCAGTGGTCGGCATTTCCCTCCCTGGTTGTAGGTGCAAATATTGTTTTTCATGATCACACAAAGTGGAGCAGACATTTCTCACAGGCAGAGGGAAGAGTAAGAGCAGAGCAGAAAATGCAGCTCTGGGGCACAGCTTTTTATTCCCTTTGTCTCTGAGGATCTTCCCAAGTGGAGTAGTTGGACAGAACCTTCAAAACAATTCCTTAACTCAAAATATTTATATATATATATATATATATATATATATATATATATATATATAATATATAATTATATATAAATTATATACATAATTATATATAATATATATATTATATATAAAATATATATACTAAAACAGTGTGGTGCCACTGTTAATACCCTCAATAAGCCCTGTTGATGTGCTGAGCTGCCATTAATAAATCTACAATTGCTCCTGAGCCAGGCTCCAAGGTGCTCTCAGCTGTGAGGAAATGCCAATGGTATCTTTAACAAAACATTCCACTATTTAATTAGCACAGGAGACTCCAAAGGAGTGTTCTTGTAGCTGGTGATGCACCCCAGGGCAAGACTCAATCTTGGAGCTCCAGCAGCAGCACGACAAACTCTTTTCACCCCTGGGGAACAAGACCACCCTTCCTGAGAGCAGGAAAAAAGTAATAAATTAGCAATGAAAGGGAGTAATCTGTTTCTTTGGAAGGTGGTGAATGCAATGAACAACTCCTTGATGCCAAAGGAATAACTACAAGATGGTGTGAAGAAAACAGATATAACCTTGGTGTTGAGAAAAGGGTGCTGGGGAGAGTGGAAAAATTACTGAGTTGTTCAGAGAGAATGATCAAATGGTCTTTCTTTGCCTCGTTTGTACAAATCCTTGTAATTTTCCAGTGCAAAGTCAGGGGCATTCTGAACAGAGCAGTTTGTATGTCACTGAGCACTCTGAGCTGAATATCTGTGGTGATGGCCCAGATGAACATCCACACTCCTCCTCTGGGCTTCTAATCAGCTCTGAAAGCTCCCCTGGGCCAAACTCCAGCCCATCTTGATAAAGAAGGGACAGATAAATGTGTTTGTCGACTTCTCACTGAGTAGAGAAAAAGGTACCTCCACTATTGTGATTCCTCAAGCAAATATTTTCAAGGAAGTGTATCCCAGAACAGGCCTGGGCCTACAGTCCCGTCTCCTCCATTCTTAGGGAATTGAAAATCCCTTTTTTTTCTGGTTTTAACAGTTTCACTCCTCTCTACTACACTGAAAGACAAGGTTAACACACTGCATAAGCCCTAGGAAACGGCATAATTTTTTCTCCCTTCACATTTCCTATTGTCCTCTTTTCCTGCTGCATTTCTGACAGTCCGAGTTCACCCAGCTGTGTCCCATATTGTTCTTAATTAACTCATTATTTCTGGACATGATTAGGACCTTCCACAGCCACGTGTTCTTGCAGCACCAGGGATGGATTCCAAGGCACATAAATCTGTCTAAAAGTGAACCATCTCTATCCATGCTGGCTTCTCTCAGCTGCCTCCACAGTGAATAGAAAATGAATAATTCCCCTCAGCAGCACACAGCTTTGCCTTGCACCCGGACAATGTGCTACTCATCTTGGCAAACAGAGGGCTAATAAAGCAGAAAATCAGTTTGACTAGCTCAGGAGAGCCTGTGCAGAATAGGCACAGCCCTGAGAACAGCAGAGGTATCAAAAAAAGGAGGAAGAAAAGTGATCGAAATCAAAGTCAGTGTTGGGATGAGAGGTTAAGCTGGGAATTGGAAGAAAGCTTTGGACCATCAGCAGGAAAAAGGCCTGAAAGCGCCTTCCAGAGAGAGGAGGGAAATAAAGATAAAACTTAGAAATTTGAGAGACTCTATATATAATATGAATACTTGGTAAACCAATTCCTCTGGCACATGGATCACTGCAGTGTTCATAGACACAGGTTCCCAACCACATGGCTCTGATTCAGATCTGGATCCCAGTTTTCACCTTAACGCACAGAGTAAACTCATGTCTCTGCAATGAGGAAAAATGTATCCCTGAAGGTGTTCCCAGGGTGTATGGATGGATGTGGCACGAGGTTTAGGGATGAACCTAGTGATGCTGAGTTACTGGTTGGACTGGATGAGCTTGGAAAGGAAAGGAAAGGAAGGTCTTTTCCAACCTAAAAGTTTCTATGATTCTAAAAACTCCGACACAAAAGGCAGTCATAGTCTAAAACGGAAAGAGTCTAGAGAAAATAATGTCTAGAGAAATTAATCTTTCCTTTCCTTTCCTTTCCTTTCCTTTCCTTTCCTTTCCTTTCCT
>JAHLSL010000022.1:2508616-2529131 GCA_025920805.1 Petroica traversi
TTCCTTTCCTTTCCTTTCCTTTCCTTTCCTTTCCTTTCCTTTCCTTTTCTCTACATAATGTAAATATTCATACATAATTCATATACCACCACTTCACTATTATTATGAATAAAGTATCTCTACCACTTCCAGAGGAAAAAAAAAAAAGGCAAATATAAATGAACGGAAGTGATTCATTCCCATGTAATCATCTTTTCAGGCAGTGACTAAGACTATCTCTATATTCATCTTCATGATCCGCTCATGGATCTCCATATGAGAGTTCTAGAAGATGAGCTGGCCCTGTGGTGGCAGAGCACGACCCTAAGAGAATGCCTGGGAAGGTCAGAACAGTGCAGGACCAAATAAATTTCATATGGTGACACACACAGACATAAAAGTGCATGCAGAATTTGTTGGCTAATAAATTATGTGTTCTCTTATCAATTCTAGAGGTGAAAAAAAGAACCCAAAATTAAACAACAAAATAAACCCATCCAAACACAACTAGAAGAGGTCTTTTATATTTGTTATAGTATTGTTTATACTTCTGTCAAATTCCAATCTTATCTACGGATCCTGTGTGAACAGGAGGCAATGGAAACGAAAAAAAAAAGGGTCATTTTCCTCTCTTGGATATGTCTGTGGAAGTGAAAGCTGGAAACCCTGATTACAGATATTAAGCTCTCTGATGATGAAGTTTATAAATTGACAGGGTGGTCATCAGATCAGACACAAACCCGACTTGCTATGATTCACATTTTCCTTCAGGAGTCATGAGGAACTGGAACATCCCTTGTGGCCCAGAAAACAATCAAAATGCTATTCCTTTCTACTGGATAGCTTTGTCATTTTATCGTCATGCATCCCAGTAAAAGGCAGGATGTAAACACGTAAATCCAGTCAGGCTGAAATCCCCTCTCCTCCAACATGCCCACTGCACAGTTTGAAATAGGTTGAGTCATGGCTCAAAGACACAGTGATAATGCCTCTCTCCCCATGGGGGGGTCCTTCATGGGAGTTATCTCATTAAAATGGTTACCTCTAAACCTGAAATAATTTCCACAGATCCCTTGTTTAGTCCCTGAGATGTAATCAGCACATCCCACAGGGTTCACAGCATACATTAGATTACCCTAAATTATGTATTTCAAAGCAACAGATTAATTATGTCCTATTTCTCTATGTTTTCTATCAGGAGGAAGGGAGGCAAAGAGAAGGATTTGAGAAACAGCATTAAAAGATTCAGTCCAAACATTCAAAGTTGCCAAAGCTACACTCAGCTGATGAGTAGCATCTTACAGTGGGCAGCAAATTAAGGTTAAATAATGTGAAGTGTTTAGCAACAGCTTTTTTCTTGCTATTCCAACCTCCTCCCTTTTTCTTCCCTCACATCAGATCGAGTGTAAATTCTCTTCAGGTCTGCATTCACACCCACGTGGAGTTTAATATGTAATTTAAGCTCAGCTGAAATGGCACCAAAAAAACCATGATCATCATGTGCCTTTCAAGCATGAAAAGTAATGAAGGTTTGATCCTTTAGAAACTCTTTAGGACAGAGGATTTTTGGCCCAAAATTTCACCATGGTGTACAATTTCTCGGTTCTCCATTATTCCCCTGTTTCCTTGGATGCTCTTTTAAGATGTTTTCTTCTAAACTCCTGCAATAACTACAAGAACGGTGCTGTGGACAGCACTTCCCAGGCTGGTTTCTCCTGGAAACACAGGATCTGCCTATCCTGGTCAGCATTTGATAAAAACTTTTGAAAATCATTGGAACATTTCCTAATAACCAACCTAAAGAAAAACAGCCTAAGAGAGAGAAAGCCTCATTGATCTCCAGCACTGGGAGATCCACTTCAGCAGCCTCCAAAGGATGCGATTTATTAAGAGAAGAAACCCAGCTGTCCCAAAGCTCTCATTTCTGCGGGCTGCATTATTGATGACCCTCATGGCTGCAGAAGGCCCAGAGCTACAATCAAGTGGCCTCCTTGGACTTCCTCATCCAATAGAGCATTAAAGAGAGGATTAAAGGTGGACCAGGACAAAGAAATAAAGTAGAAACCATCACTGGTATGTGAGAGTCAGCTGGTAAAACATATGGCAAATTTTAATGGTTTATATGTGCTTTGGCTGACCGTGGAAACATCCATGTGTTTAAATGTGGAAGAAATCCTAGGAATTAGGTACTGGTAGGACAGAATAGGTCTGTTTTCTTCACAATATTTTCTTGCTTAGGCCACTCTGATGAGCTGGCATCTCAAGGTCTTTTATAGGTGTTCCCTGGGAATATATTCTGCACCAAAGACCAGCTTTTCATTGGAGGCACCACTCAAATAAAACCTCCAAAACCTCAAACCCACCAACAAAATTTTAAAAAACAAAACCAAACCAACCAAACAAACAAAAACCCATAGATTAACAAACCCCATTTAAAAAAACCTACCCCAAAACAAACAAAATCAAACCAAATCCTTCACATGCACTAGAAAAGGTGAATCCACATTTTATGGTATTTCCTCCCTCATATCCGAGGATTCATTTCTGTCCCTGGAGTTTGTTACCAGCTGCAGCAAATGAGGCATGGGATGAGTTTGTGTGTTTTTCTGAAACATGGAACTCACTGGGGAGAGAAGGGTAGGGACACAGACAGGAAAGGAAGAGAATGATCTTCTCTCAGCAAATGAAACTGGATGTGTGATAACCTGGAGTCAGCACAGTGTGAGGCTGTTTTGGACAAGCAGAATAAATTTTCTGCTGGAGTCTGGACAGGATTGTGCACAGAGGACTCTCCAGGGCACAGCTTGGCTGCTGTTAGACATGCCCAGAGAATTGGGAATTTTATTGAAGATTGTTTTATTCAGAAACAGCCATGAAATGAAAGCGCAGTGTGAGGCAGAGAGTAATTTTTCCAGTAATATTTTGCACATTTTGGGTGTGTGCAGGTCTCCCACTTAGAAGAAACCAAAATGCTATGGCATGGATTTAGATGTCTTGTGGATTGTTTAATTCCATCCAGCACTGCTTGACTCTAATTGATCACAAAATCCTCCTTGATGGACAATAACCACAGGTTTTACAGAAATAATTCTGGCTCGTGTTCTGCAAAGGAGTGTGGTATTCTTTGTTATCTTCAAGTCAGCAATGATAATAATGACAGATTTTAAATCAAAAAAAATGTAGGATAACATGAAAACAACCCTTCTAAAAAGGAAAACAAGCTAATAAACAAATCCCAAACTCAAACCAGGACATTAGGGCTTACAGGGCTCATAAACAAGCAGGTGAATAAAACCTAGTAATTACTCAGTGACAGTCAACCAGCTCCAGTAAAAAAGACCATGACTAACACCTCTCAAAAATGGAAATTAATGTGTTTTTCTTTTTCTCCTGCCTTTTTAAAGTGTTTTCCAAAGCAAACCAAACATCCCAGTTTGCTCCCACTTGTAGAGGCCTCCTCAAGGCAATCTTCATCTCTGAAGACAAAAGCAGCAACTTCTACAGAGTGTCCTGAGTGAGAAACAAGGAGGACACTGAGTACTTCACATCCAGGGAACCTCAGTATTACAGACGCACACAGGATTAATTTAATTCTGAGCACCAGCTGTGCATCTTCTGGTCACCAGCACAGGGAACAACATCAAATTTCTCTTTTTTTACTCTTTCAGTGTTTTTCTTTCCAACTATCTTTAAGTTAATAGCGTTTGTTTGCATCAGCTGAGAGGCAATTGAAATTTCTTTGTGAGAAGATGTGAATTCTTTGCTTCTGCCAACCCCCTGTTGAAATGAGGTGTCCACCACTGGGTACAAATCCCATAGGGGAGCTTCAGACACCTCAAGGAGGCTGTGGGCATCCCTGAGGCTGAAAAGGACATTACCCCCAGCCAGCCTAGAGACACCAATCCATGCTGCACTGCTTCCTGTCCTCATGGAGCTCCTTGCAGCAGCACTGCCTGACCCAAATTATTGAATTGGGTTAAATATTGTGTCGAATTAGATTGGATATTATGAAGAAATTCTTTATTCAGAGGATGGTGAGGCTGTGGCACAGGGTGCCCAGAGAAGCTGGGGATGCCCCTGGATCCCTGGAACTGTCCAAGGCCAGGCTGCTGGATGGTCTTGGAGCCAGCTGGAATAGTGGGAGGTGTCCCTGCCCATGGTAGGGATGGAACTGGATGATCTTGAGGGTCCAACCTGACACGTTCTGTGATTTTGTGATTCTATGAAAAAAGAAAGCTTTGCCAGCCAAGGTCAGTGTGATACAATTGGGTCAGGGAACTCTTCTCAGCAGCTCAGCAAGGAGATTTAAGAGGTGATGATGAGCTGGTGGAGCTGGCTGGAGGTTCTGGTGTCTTCAGAGAGCTGCAGGACTCCAGAACAACTTCATGGACTTCACATTTCAAAATTCATGGACCCAAGGTCTTCCTCTGGGTTCTTTTTCCCTTTTTCTTGTATGTGCTATTTCTTACTCTTGATGTTTATGATTTTAACTCTCAAACTGCAAATTCATTTTGCCATTCTTGCCAGAGCAGGTGAAACTGGCCCTTAGCAATGCATATATTCTAATTTTCTGGCTGGAAAGGTTCTCCAGTAATAAAATACACAACCAATTCTCCTGCTCTTTAATTTGCCATTTAATCGATGTGTCCACATCATGCTCAGCAAATGGTGCATTGTCAGTTTAATTTGTTCAACTCTTGTTGTGCTGCTTGTTTTCACCCCTCCTCACTTCCCCCTTCCCCGGTACATAAGCAACATATCATTTTGCATCTCATGTGGGATTTCTCTGCTTTAACCTAGTAAATCTTTTAATCCCTAATTTTGTATTCTGCTCTAATAGATTCACCCATGAAAAGAGCCCGGAAGGCTGGAGCTAAGAAAAATCACTTTCATTTTCTCAGATACCATCGAGTGGCTGAATGTAAAATACACATGCAGTGCACAGTTTGTGATCTCAGATTTTATCATCCACGCGCTGCAGAGCTGAGTCAGCCCTGATCAGGTTTTTGATGAAGGGATAAAGACTCAAGTCTAGGCTGGAACCACTTAATAATGGTAAGATACTGAAAAAAAAAAAAAAAAAAAAAAGAAAAACGTAGTTGCATAACAGCAGGGAACAGTTCACAAGAGGAACTGAAATTTGGCACCAAAGCACTGGTGTGAAATGTGGACATCAGCACAAGTCGTCCAAAGCAGAACTTGGAACTTAATTAACCTTGCTGCTTCATTATTAGGGATCTCCATTTAAATTAATGATCCAAATTAAAGTGTTAAAATAGCAAATGGACAATCTATATTTAATCATAAATGCTAGTTCTGTTTGTCATTTACATTTTTAGTCTTTTTTTAACCCAACACTGAGGAAAAGTTGATGATGTCTGAGGTGGGAGACAGAGTTTGGAAATTCTTTTTTGTGACTGGGGAAGGAATGTCAGGAATATTTTAAGTGGATATATATTTTAATTTCTGTGTTTTCATTGATTTTTCCATATTGGACCATGCCATATGGTTCATTCTGATTTCGTTTCTAGCAATTCATAATTTAATCAAGAATTACTGTCTAAGAATTGAACAGAAATTAAAAGCACATTTGGAAATGCACACTCACGATATTTTAAGCCCTTCTGCCCTGACTAAGGAAGGGAAAACAAAGTTGCTCATGACATTGAATTTTATTGAGAATTACGTGATGCCCTGAACAAAGAAAGAATCGTGTGGTGTTAGTGAATTGACTGAACTTCTCCTGGACAAGGAGTTCTTCCCAGTTAATTATTAGCATTTAAATTATAGGCAGAGATATTTTAATCTCTTTCTGCTGTTAATAAAAAGAGCCTGACACCTCCATGCATGAATCATATTTTGACTTCAGTCACTCTTTGGTCTCTTTGGTTAAAGATGAAGCCTGTACTGACTGCCCTCCTAATTCAGACATAATAGAGTTTGCACTTTTTTTTCCATGTTCTGCCTCAGTTTCACAAGGCACTGTGACCTCTAAAGGTTCTCTCAGCTTCCAAATTGCATATTTTCCTGATGGTTTCTGTCAGCCTTGTTTTCTTGGAAATTAAAACTAAATTCCAGTGAGTGTGCTCAGGGTCTTTAATTGCCAGGATGTAGAGAGGTTGCACACCCTGCATGGTTTCTTCAGAAAAGACTAAAAACAATTCCTACAACAGTTCAGTTTTCCAGCTAATTCCAGGTCTGTCCTTTGCAAGGACATCCCACTCCTGGAAGTGTTCAAAGCCAGGTTGGACAGGGCTTGGAACAACCTGGGATAGTGGAAGATGTCCCTCCCCATGGCAGGGGGTTGAAATGAGATGAACCCAAACCATTCTAGGATTCCATGATTTCTTCCCCCACCCCTTCAAATCAGGTTCCAAAATTTCATTTCAACATTTACTGTGAATCATGACAAATATGGTTGACAACGTTTTTCAAGATTTGTCTCTTAAGTGTGATTTTGTGTGATGGTTTTTTGGCTTTGTTTTTTTTTTTTTTAATTCACTTCCTCAATTTTTCCTTTCAAAAACCCAGTTTTGGGGCTTGGTGAGTCCTTTCCATGGCAGTGGGATTGGCTTTGAGGAATCCCCACCCTCTACGTCCCAAAGCACTGATGACACAGGGATAACCTCCCACCTTGCTGTCATTTACTGGACACATTAAAAATTGTGCAAGGTCTGTTCCTTCAGCTCCCACTTTGTCGGTGAATTTTAAAATGACAACAGTACTTGCACAGATCCCTACAATAAACAAAAATTCTGATATATCCACGTGAGCTTCAAAAAGAAAAAAGAAAGACAACCCAGTTAGAAAACAACCTGTCTGAAGAGAAGTGCCAATTGTACTCTGACTTGTGAACACCTCTGAAGCACTAAAAACAGACATGAAGAAAATGCGCTAAAATTGCTCTTGTTGTTATTGTCACTAAGGAAACAACTTCCCAGGAATCTGCAAGTTGAGTATACAGGCTCTTTGATGTGCAGCCAAATCTCTCTTCCCAAATCTCTGGCCAATCAGGTCTGTCCACCAAGGGAGATCTCTTCTGCCCTGTCTCAGCTGAGGCCTCACTTCATGCAGGATTTGAACTCTGATGCTCCCGAAAAGCCAAAATCCAGACTTGCCACAACAAGCGGTATCAAAGCACAGAATCATGTCTAAACTGAGGGATTTTGCCTCAAGATACTTCTGCAATCCAACAGCCCTGACAGGAGAGCTAGAATAGCACAGGAGCTGGGGAATGTGGGAGGCACAAGGCAGAATTTTTTTCTGTCTGTTCGTTTGTGGTGGTTTTTTTTTCAGCCACACTTCGCACACACCCCACACACAGTGACTGAGATGTGTGCTGGGCTTGGATTGAGGCAAACGGGTTTGTAGAAATGGTTTAACCTCTTCAGCCTTTCAAGCAGAGCAGCCATCTGCACACTGCCTGTTGGGAACGATGTGTGAGATTGGATTAGCTCTGATCAGAGCCCAGGCTTTGTAAAGAAGAATCTTAACTGACCTGCAAACCCATCCTACGTGAAAATTATTTATCATTCATTTAATAACTTAACAATGGTTTAGTGACCAAATTCCAGGAGTTCAGGATGTTCTCTAGTGGTGTTTGACTTCCCAACATCAGCACAGCCAATGTTTTCCAGGGTTGTAGAGTCCTTAATATCCCAAAAAGCTTGCTAATATATTCTGCTGAAATACATTCAAAGAGGAGCACGCAGAGCAGATATCCCTCGTCACCAGTTCTGCTGCAGACTAAGGAGCAAATAGTGGCTAAATTAATTGAAAAGAGACAGCACAGAACAGGCAGCAGCTATGGAACAGAATTATTTTTTTAATTACTGGGGACTAAGCCAAGACTTAAAGAAAACTGGTTAAATGGAGTACGTGCAAAGGCTTCACTAACATAAAATCATTTCAGAGCACTTGAACTTTGACAATATTTTCTCTTTATCATGGACAGGTGTCCATGTCAGATCTAACTTCCCAAGGCTCCTTGGAGGGCTAAAGCACTTTCATCCAAGAACCAGAAAATGTCTTTTAGATAAGTTTATTCCTAGTGTGTCCTTATATCCTTGCAGTCTCTATTCTTCTATTTCCCTTCTCCTTGTGCAAAAGGGAAATCTGGCTCTCTGCAACGCTCTTTTCTGTGGTTTCTATGTGGACCAAAAATGCTTAAAAGGTCTAAAAGCAAAGCTGCTCTGTCCAAGCAAACAGCTGGACCACAGCGAATCCATCTGTCAATGGCAACAAATCAATAACCACAGAGCAATCCCCTGGCAGGGTAAAAATCTCTCTGTGCAGCCAGCAAGGAGCCTTTGCTTTTACGTTAAACTCATCACCCACCTTTGGATGAGAAGTGATTTCTCAGCTGCTTGTTTGTGAGCAAGAATGAGCTCAAGGAGTAGCCAAACACCAGTGGTGGTTTCGTAGCAGGGGCAAGAAAATGGCTTTAATATTCCAACTACAAAGTGAAATAAATCAGGTTTGGAACCTTCCTTGGCCTTGAGGTCAAGTAAAGGCTTTACCATCACTCTCACTCACTCTGCCAAAATGCTTCACCACCAACTGGAACAGCCTCATCCCAATTGCCTGTGGAAACACTCTCTGTTTTCAACTCCTACCTGTCTTCATTTGTTAAATTCTTTATTTAGATATTACCCAGAGAGTTTGAATATCAGATTCTCCCAGGATGCTGCACATTCTTGCTGTTTACCTCCCATCAGAGCCCTGTAAATGATTATCTGCCCTCCTCACCATTTCCAGTCTCATTGATATTCGTTCCAGTGCTGTGAAGCCAACGCTCCTGTGCTGAAGATATTTTAATGTAAACAGTCTCCCCTCATCTGGGGAGATTCACTGCATCTTGAAAAGACAACTGAAATTTCTGTCACTGTGCATCGTGGAGATAAAAAAGGCACAAATGCAAAACCCAAGCAATCAAGAAAATGTTTGACGATGAGTCTGTGCCTGTCTGAGCACACAAGAGCTCTGATGTGAGTTTTCCTCAGATAATTCCTTAACTACCAATTTAGGATAATGACAGCAACACTTTTAAGAAATCCTTTGGGAGAAGAGTAAGTATTCACTTTTAAATTCTCTAAACCTATGAAGGAAATTTTTTAACTTTAATTCTATTAACCCTGTGCCCATCCTTGACACGGAAAGCCTTTGTTTTGTAAATCCATAAGGGGAGTTAAGAGAGTGTTTTACAAATCAAAGAGGATTTTCCTCCAGTAGCTTCAGACGTGTACTTTGTGGATGCTTATAGATAACCAAGTCATCCCAGACTCCTCTAATAAATACTGGGGAGAAAAAAGGCTATCATGGAGCACAAGACATCTGATTTATTTAATTTTTTTGCTTCAGGGAAAAAGAAATTAACTGAACTTTATATTTGTATGCTTTGTAGATACTTTATAGAAATTTTTATCTATGCAGGTATGATGGAGAGAGTTTATTTACAAGGGCATAGAGTGCTAGGGCAAGAGTAGGTTTATGTAGGATATCAAGGAAGAAATTGTTCCCTCTGAGATTGCTGAGGTGCTGGAACACATTCCTGAGAGAAGTTGTGGATGCCCCATACCTAGAAGTGTCCAAGGCCAGGTTGGATGGGGCTTGGAGCAGCCTGGGACAGTGGAGGGTGTCCCTGCCCATGGATTGAGTTGGAATGAGATTTGTCTTTAAGGTCCCTTCCAACCCAGACCATTCTATGATTCCATGGCAATGATAAATTGTAGAAATTCACTCAATATGTGGCTCCTCAGGTGTCTCGTGTAGGGCACTGTGATTTTGCAGTGGAATTTCACTGCTATTGGAGCACACGTTGAATAAAGCCCCAAATGAACAAACAGGTTTCAATACTCAGACTGATTAATCTACTTTTTTTTTTTTTTAAAGGATTCCAAGAATGCTGGCAGAATATTTGCTCAGAGACATATTAAGAACTTGGGGTCATGTCTCGTTTATCCCATGGTATTGTTGAAAGGCCAAGTTGCAGCAAGCAGGACGAATTTATCTGACAAACATTTCAGCATTGCTGGCATTAACAACACGGGTTCCTTCCCTGAGCTCATTGCACAGCACTGAGTAGGAGCTCTTCCAAAGCTGCTCACGGGAAACTCAGAGGGGAAAACTCAAAACATCAGGTGGAGAACATGGAGGTCACACCGTGATCCTCCTGCTTTGTATTGTAATTCATAGGTCACTGAAGGCAGCTCTCTGTTGAGGGAGGCAATAAAGAACAAGGTGTGGGATGGTACAGAACATTTTGTAAAACCAGGCTTGAAAACACAGAGTTGGCAGTGGAGCTCTCGGTGATGTTGGCTGAAGTCACGGTTAGAACTGTGTGAATCCCAACTGGACAAAGAGGGAACACAAAAAAGGGCAGAGAATGGTAATAGCACAGAGGGGAGTGGAAAGTGCTTGGAGGAATGTGCATTGTTTTACTCTTTTGCACACTTGATTATTAAATGGGCTGGCAAATCACTGTGGTTCCTTTCGCTGGGACTGGAGGAGTTTACATCTTTCTTAAAGATGAGAACTTTTTTGAAGGCTGAGTCCAGCTTCAGATGATGTCAATATTACCTGCCCAACTTAGAACACATTAGTATCTTTTTTTTTTCTTTCTTCACGTTCCCTTACATCAGTGATTTCTCTTAGCCTACTTCAACTTAGAGGAGAGAAAATTGCCACAAAGGTTAATACAATGTTTAGAAGGGCTGAAGGCAGGAGGATGTCAGGACAACATCCTGATCTATGTTGTTCCAGCAGCAAAAGAAGCAAAGTCCTTGGAAGCATTTTGAGGAAAGATGGGAATTATTACTTTCTTTAAGAAGTTAAGAAACCCTTGGATATTAATTGCTTTCTTTACTCAGAGGATGGTGGGCCACTTGCACAGGTTGCCCAGAGAAATTGTGGATTCCCCTTCTGTGGAAGTGTCCAAGGCCAGGTTGGACAGGGCTTGGAGCAACCTGGGGTGGTAGAAGGTGTCTCTGCCCATGGCAGGGGTGGCACTGGAGGGGCTTTGCACTCCCTTCCAGCCCAAACCATTCCCTGATTCTCTGATTGATCCCCTCATTCTGTGTTGAGGGGAGTTGCAGAGATGTGAAAGAACAAGCCATCCTCAGGTCTGTCTTCTTTATCTTTGCCACTCCTGATAAAAATGCTTTAAAATATAAATACAAGTCTTGATTTCTGGTCTGATCTTCTGCCTGTTGCAGGCTGAATGCAAACTAAAGGTGGTGACTTTTCAGTCACCCAGAAACAGCATCATATAACAGGGATGCCTTTTGGAAATGGCAAGGATGTGGCACAAGCACAGAACAATTTTACGTGTTGAAACCAGCCCGTGAATCAGCAGCTGTAATATTTTGGGTTAAAGCTCTCAGAGCTGATTTATGAAACGCCAGTCTGAACATGCTGTTGAGGAGAGTGGTATGGATTATCCTGGCCATGCATCAGACAACCTGAAAATCCCTTCCAGTCTGCCCAGGCGACACGGGATGGGGAGATCTGTCACCTTTTCTTGTCTCAGATCATCACATCTGCCTTACCTGGCTCTTCCACAGCACTCGCTGCCCAGTATGCCCCCATAGCTAATGGGGGTAAAAAGGATGCCCAATTCATTGAATTATTCTAGAAACCTAATTTGGGATCAAAAGAATTGAAATTTGGATTACGCAGGTTTCACTGATTGTAAATACAACATTTAATGAACACCATTTCGTTCCACCCAGGCACCTGCACACATAAAAATGTTGTATTTTAGAGCAAGTACTTATAAAAGAAGTGAAAAGGAAATTATATAAAATTACATATGATTGCCAGAAAATTCAGGCAACCCCTGGTTTGAACGAAAGCATTTTTAAACTTCGACATTTCAGCGAATGACATTCATTATGGAATGGTGTGTCAGTTCATTAAGTAGAATATCAGGTTAGAGTTTCTGCAGACAGTAAAGAAATGAACTGCATGTTAATGCTCAGGTGAACTTCCCTCCCACCTTTTTAGAAAATAACTGTGGGTTCTGAATTAACTGATCTGAGTGATCTGGTGGAGCTATCACATTGTGGGTTTCATCCCCATATTTTTTTTGATATTTCATGCACTAAACTTCTTCTGGCTGTGAATGGATTTGGCAAAGGGTCACACCCAAGGTACTGCATAATGTAGTGCACATGAGAATATGCATAATCTATTTATTGAGGTCTGCCTCAGAAGCTCTTTGGGAATAACAGAGTAACTAAATTACATCCTCCTTCTAATTCTGTAGGGGCAGTGGGAAGGAAAGCAAGAGTCCAATGTAATGATCTATCAGGAGAAAAAGAAAATTAAATCAAGACAAAAGGGAGACTTTCATTTTGAGCAACCATTTCTATTTCTGCTAGGAAGACGTGAGACTTACTTTTCCAGATGGATCCTGGAAAGATAAAAAACCATTTTTCTTTCTGGGAGAGTTTCATCAGAGGTTTTCCAAACTGATGGAAATAAAACTCCCCAGAACACCTGGAAGATGCTGGATCTATCATAAGAATATTAAAGCCTGGTGCTTTGAAAAGTTTTGCTCTCAGTAGGTCATGTTTTGCTTTTATCACCTTGGACCCACCTCTGTGTTTTCTGGAGACAGAGAACATGCCAGAAAAATGAAAGCAGACAAAAGTCACACAAACCTTCACCAAGGAAAATGTGTAGTTTGCGTCATTCATTCCAAACAGGAGAATTTGGAGAAACTGAAACAACCAGGTAGTAAAGCCAAAAATGCCTTGGAACCTGGACAGAAAGGTCTTTTTACTTTAAAAATGCAAAACTCCATGGAACCAACACCTCAAAGAAGCTGGGAAAAAGAGTCGCAAGGAAAAACTCTAGACTGGAGATGGTAAATCACAAACATTCAACGAATCCAGAAGTTCTTTTTCTCCCTAGAAGGAGAGAGCAATCTGGGCAACAGAAGCCAGGAGCTGTCAGTGGTAGCTGAATCTGGAAAAAGTCAAATGCAGCCTTGAGGTTGTCCCACGGAAAAAATGATTCCAGGAATTATTTGGAGCTAAACAGATACACCTAAAATGTAGGGGGTTTTTTTTTTGTTTGTTTATTGGGGTTTCTTGTTTTGTTTTTTGTTTGTTCGTTTGTGTTTTTTGTGGCCCAGTATCTTAATTGTTGTCCATGAGAGAAATACAAAAAGGTACTTTCAAGCTCTGCATGAGAGTATATGAAAATAAACCATTTTTTTATGTGTTTGGTAAGAGCACTGAGACAAAGATTTGATCAGCCTCATTCTGCATCAACAGGAGGAGGGATCAGGAAGCCAGGACAGGATTCAGACAGCAGATGAAACCATCTCAGTGGCATTTATGGAAGACTTTTAAGGCTAAAGAGCTGCAGAGCTCAGTCTATAGCAGACAACTATTTATCCACATTGACTGGGCACTGGCCAGAGGCCAGAATCAGTAGCTGAAATGCTGGTGTTTGGTGCAGCAACGCCCCAGGGATTTAACCTGCCCTCAGAGAGGGAAAAGGATGTGCTGTAGATAAACATTACGCTGACAAATCACCCCAGGGGATCTCAGATGACACCTAACACCCGTGTTTGAGTGGCTGAATCATGTCCTAAATCTCCTTTTGTTGTAACAGGAATTGCTGCACTCAGATACAGGCAGACACTTCAAAACCCACACCTGTCTTGAGGCGTCTGGATCCCTTTTGGGTCAGCATCATGAAATTTATCTCAGCAAAAGGGACCTGCAAATTCCATTTGGAGAAAAGGGAGTTAGTTGAATATCAGAGGTGGAAATCTGACAGGGAAACACTTGCTGGAGGCACCAAAAAGGCTGTGACGTGCTTTTCTTCTCGTCTTCTGCATGAAATTCAGACTTTGGTAGCCTGTGGAGGCTCTTTTCCATGGCTGCCATTGCTACATCCAGCTGTGGAACAAACAACAGGCCAGAGGACAAAAAGCTGGAGAACACTGAGAGGCATCCAGAGGTCTGAATGATGCAGAGAAACTACTTCCACGTGGCTGAGATTGGCTTCCCACTCTGCTCTCTCCCTGCAGCCACCAAGAACGGTTCTCCAGTGGAGTTGTTTCCAGCTGTTCGCCCACTGTACGCAATCATCTCTGCTCACAGACCCGTTTAGCAGCACAAAAAGCCCAGCCAGGCTGTCAAAAGCCACAAAACTCGAATGAATGAGCGTGGCTTGTGCCATCCAAGGCTCCAGTGACAGCTGTGACACATTCGCAGCCTTAGTCATGAGCAGCTCAAGCATCTGCGGTATTTCAGATGCTCTCTCGTCTCCTCTGCATCTCAAGTTAGAGCACAAAACTCCTGGAAGGGATCCAAAGATCCCAGCTCTCTAAAGCACAGGAAATGAGTAACTTCACTAACTTTAACTTGGGGCTTTAAATAATGCACTTGGGCTGGCTTCTTTGTGGAGCTTGTTTCTAGGCCAAGAGAGAAAGTTCTGTTGTGCGTCCAAGAGCTCAGATGCAAATTAAGCCCAATCTCATATTTGGCTTTTGGTAGTAATTGCATCAATTTAAGAATGCAGATGCACGTGGAATGTCATTATTACAAATATTTTGTTTTAAAAGGAAAAGCTTTTTACTTATGACCGTGACCATGCCATTTTATGTTTTTGCTAGAAATAAAAAGCACCTTCTCCAAACCCACTTCAAAAATGTGACAGTAAGAGCAGAAACAGAAATGTTGTGATTTAATAAAGTCTTTCCATTCCAGGAAAAGGAATTTGGAGTTAAGGATATCTCAGCTATTTTAAACTCCCTTTCCAAATATATATATAATTTATTTCTGCTGTGGAGAAAGGTACCTCTTACTGCTAACTCCAGTCTGCATAGGAATTCTGAGAGATTCATGTTTTAATTTTTTTGCATTATTTGGTTTTCAACAATTAATTTTAAAGGCCATAGGGAAGGAGGAAGATGTTAGTTAAGTCTATTTATTAGTGGATTTTGTTAGCTTAGGACAGAGCCTGAAAGCAATAAAATAAAAAAAGCACTGAGCTATTGATATATGGCAAAAAGCTGCCTTTTAGGTCACCTAGTTCTGAGCACGAGGGCTCCAGGCCGGTCAAAATGCATTTCACAAGGTGCCAACCCTGAGCTAATGAGCTCTGGTCAGCATTCATCTCCAGCTCCCTGCAACTTCCCGTGCAGCCATTCCCACCCAGGGGAGAGCAGATGACTCTGGAGCTTTGCACAGCTCCTTCCTGGCTCAGAGAACAGGCACAGCCGGCTCGTGTGGGCCTGCAGAAAATCATGTCACTGTCCTCGATGTGTCCCTGTGCTGGTGTATCCACAAAATCCCATCCCAGCTTCAGCTGGCAAATCCCTCTGAGTGACGGGACAGGAGAAGGAAGTGATAACGCTCACAAAGCCCATCAGATCTAAAAAAATCTGGGAATAATTAAAAACAAGGGATAACTAGGTAGGATGTTGTCTGGGACATGTGGCATGGATCCTCCAGCATGGAGAATTCTCTTCATGGAATAAAGGAAAGACATGGGTAGGGAAGATGTGTGTGAGGAAAATGTGGGGTCCACCACAGCAGTGTTGGGCTTTTCATCAAACTTGGGCTTTTCATCAAAGCTTACCAGATATCAAAATTTATCAAATTTTTTTAATCAAAATTAGCAAAATATCATCAGCATTCCCCTCCACAGACAGATGAGAGCAGAAGGGGGATTTCACTTCCCGGGGATGCCTCTGAGGGACCATGGAAGGCTCCATCTGGCTGACTGGGGATGTGGATCTGAGTCAGCTGCTGCAAGAAGCTCCCCAGGGTGATTCATCTGACCCACTCCAGGATGGGATGAACCACCCTGCTCATTCCTTATACACTGAATTTGGGTGATTGCCTCGGATGGGAGAATTCAGTTTTCAGATGCTTTCAGGGAGAGGATGAGCAGCATCCAGGCAGCCAAACACTGCCGGGTGAGAAAGTCTTCCCTCCACATGAAATGAGCAATGGTTTAGCGAGGGGATCCTTTGGGGACAATTTCCTCTGGGGAATGAGTGAATTTTTTACACCCTCTGCTCCTCAGAGACGGACCTAATGAGAAGTTTCCTCCCCAGAAACCAACAACTTGATTCAGTCACATTTCCCTTCAGTACAATTTTTTTTTTCCCTTAAGAATCTTCACAGGATTAGCTTGGACAATGCACTGCCCCTTGCAGGGACAGAAAGTAGCAAAATCTGCCTCATTACAAGCAACAAATAAAAAAAAAAATATCCAAGTTATTAACCCACCACACAGATTAAAACATCTTTTCCTGCCCTAACCCTCAGCTCCATTTAGCAAACCAACAAATCATGGATAACAGGCCATAATTATCCTTCCATTTGCAGCTCCCGAGCAATTGTGACCCAACCACCTCTAATGGGGTGCAAAAGCCACAGGGATTGAGGAATATTTCTAATTAAATGCCTCCCACTGGGTGGACAAACCTGCAAACAGACCTAGCAGATGTTTAATGTACGTTCACTAAGGAGCACTTAGATACCAATATTCCCAGTGTGTAATAAAATAAATTGTTATTATTGCTATTGCCATCATTATCATTGAGAAGAATTTGACCATATATATGTTAACCCATTTTCTCTTAGTTTTTGAGTGAATTATGAATTTCATGAACAAAAACTTGAATTATTGAGTTATTCATTGGGTATTTTGATGCTTGTTTTGATTCGGGTTTTTTTAACAATGGCGTTAAGCAATGATTTTTCCACATTTTTAATTTTTTTTTAAACTATGGCAGTTAAATAGATCAAAGTAGGTTTAGATCACAGCTCTCCATCAAAGAGTAAAATATGACACCTGAATGAGCAGGCATGAGGCTGTCAGGGTGTCTCCAGGGCAGATAAATTGAAGAATTTGTATTCAACAGTAGCCTGGAACCAGAGCAGCAAACAGGAGTCCCTGCAGCTGTGTATTCTGCAGGACCCTTCTCAAGGGAATATTCCCCAGCACAAAATTGGCCTTAAATCCTCTGTGGGGTGATGCTTCCACCTTTTCTTTGGGAGATGGAATGGTTTAGCTTGTCCTGAGAAGTTCAACCCTGAAATGATTAATCCAGCTGTTTGTGAGATGAGCTTGCAGGGGGACACAATCACTGAGCTGCAGTGAGTTACATAAACAAGGCTTGAGCAGCCCAGCCAGTTTTGTACTCGTTCCTAGCTGGCCTTGTGCAGATAAAAGCCCAAGCCTAAGAGAGAGAGAATAAATGGAAGGAGCAAAAAGTACTCAGAGGATAAAACACCAGCAAAGCAATGGGATGAGGGGTAGAAATTCATCCATTAAATTCCTGGGGGAAAGAAAAAAAAAATCTGCCTTTTTTCCCATGTATTTGTTCCCGCTCAATTACAATCCAAACAGTGTTTCAGCAGCCACCACAGACACAGGAATTCTAGAACTTGTTTGTGCTAGTGGAAAACTACCAAACACCTCTCTGCATGCAAAGCATTCCTTAAGAACACAACAAGTTCAGCACCAAGGGAACTGGGAAAGTCTCCTCAGGGATACTCTGAACAGGCTGTTCCAGCGGTGCCACAGATCACCCTGATGAGACACCGTCAGCAAAAATCACTTTTAAGTTGTGGATAGCAAAAAAGAGAGAGCTCCTCACTGCTGCTTTTACAGCCCTCTCAGCAGAGCTGTTCCACTTCTGTCCTGATGTGGAAAATTCACTCCAAAATCCTGTTGACTGCAGTGTGTTGAAAGAGCAGATGGTATGGGATTGGCTGGATGTGAAAGGAGCAGAGGAAATGGAAACATGGAAACACAAGCCAACAAAAAAAATTCACTTCATTGACTTAAAGATTGCGGCTGCACTCTCTGGGCCAAGGAAAGGGGTGAAACAAAATTCAGCATCTCCACTGACTTCCACATCCTCAGATCAGTTTTCCTCTCCTGGGAATGGTGGCAAATAAGGAATTTCTCTGTCAAATTAGGACTAACTGCAAGACCTGGTATTTCTGCAGGTTCCTCCACCAGGTATGATTTGCAGCATGATCCTGCCCCAAGTTCACTTTTTCCCAGCACTTCTTAACTCAGATACTCTGATTTCGTTAGAAGATAATCTGAGCTAATTTAGGAATTAGACTGTTTGTACTAAGTGTGCTCAGAAGGAAGGAAAGGCAAACAAAATCTGCTACATTGGAATGAATCAGCTCGGGGACACAGGGCTCAACTTAGCAAAGGCACAGGCACATATGGAACTCAACCCCAGGAAAAAAATATCTCCAGGATGCTGTCTCAGGCAGCCAAACGAGGAGAGACGTGATGAACAAAGGTCTGAATGTGCTCAGCAGCGCAGCCAGCTCAGAAATCTCAGGTTTTCCTCTCCCTGGTAGCATCCCACAACAGAGCTCCTGCCACTGATGTTGGTGAGCATCACAAACCCCAGCAGCAGCAGGTCTGGGCAGCTCCGAGAGGCTGTGGCACCGCTGTGCCAACAGCAAGAATCCTAAACCCACAGGGAGGAAGGAGTCCTACAGTTTCCTGCAGGGACCCGCGTGGATGATGGAAAGCTAAAGCCGAGGAGCGATCCCAGAGCCTGTTTAAAGAGAAAGAAGTGTATTTATCACACAAAAAGCCCCTCGTGACCTTGAAGGCTGTGCAGTGGCCGTGGTTGTCCTCCCAGCCATTCACACGTCTTTGGCTGGAGGGAACAAAACAGCGGAAATCTTCCGCTCAGCGAGGTCCGGGATAAATGGCCAGATCAACTGGATCTGCCCTGAATGACAGCAAACTGCAGCCCTATCCTGCAGCACATGGAAACAGGTGGGAATAAAGGTGGAAGAGCACAACCCACACACGAGCAGACACATCAACTTCAGTCCAACTCCCCTTATTGCCCTGAGCAGAATTCCTTAATTATCTGTCAAATCCCACTGCTGCCTTACCCATCCTACGGGACAGCTTCTTCCAAGCCAGCTCCAGGGTGTTTGGCATTCCCCAAAGAGAGATGCTTGTATAACACCTTCCTTCTCTGCAGCTACACCAGGAGCACTTCCAGGAGTTTGCCTCCGTGCTTTCATTAACCTTCAGTAACCAAACATTCCCCTGGATCAGCCACAGAAGCGTTTCCCTGCTGCACCTGACCAGTGCTGCATAGAAGTGAGGGGGCTGTGTACCCAAACAACCACAAGTTGTTGCAAATCCATTTGTTGTTTTGGTTTTTTTTATTCCAACAGATTAAATTTAAAAATCCAACAAGCTGCCTCAGTAACATATTGCTGTACCAGTCAAGCACTTACACTGTAATTAACATGCACCAGACGGATGGTAATTGATAATTCTCTGGGAAAGAATCACGTCACTTTGCTGCCTTATTCACTTTAGTTAAGGTTTTCTCCTTATTATATCTACCTCCGGTGCTACTCCAATACATCCTTCAAGCTGAAGGCCAGATCCTGTTTACCTGCAGATCAGATGCAGAAGAAATCCACTGACTTCCAGGGAGTTCTTCCAGATCTGCCGCCGCGTAAGCGGGATGATCGTGTGGCCATCAACACCAGCGTGTCACTAATCAAATCCCCCTGATTTTCCCGTGCAGCTCCCAGTTCTGCACAGCGAGCTGCATTATCGCATTCCCGTCCTCTCCCTGGCTGCAAACTCCTCAGATTCCGACACACACCTGAACACTCCGCATCCCAAATTCAGAGCACAGCGGGAGCCAACCTGTCCTGCGTGCCGCCCCCCTGACGGGAGATGTGCTCTGCATGAGGATGGCATTCTCAGAGCCAGCTGTTCAACCCCTGAGAAGGAGCAGTGCCCAGAGGTCAAACGCGCACCAGCCGCAGTTTTCTCCCTACTACCCCACGGTAAAAACAAGCGAGTCCTGCCGCGCTGCTTGGAGGGTGAATCGGGAGTTTCTGCCGCAGGTGAGGATGCGGAGCTGCATCGGGAAACGCCGACAGCAGCGGCGGGGCTGTTAGCAATCAGGTTTTATTTACCAGCCATATTGTGTTAAAACCAGACGTGATTCCCATACCGAGTGCCTCAACCTGTCACCGCCAGCGGAGCGAGATTGATTTCCTCGCAAAGAACCGAATCTTTCCGGAGGGCGCATCATCCGAGCCCGCAATTCCCCCAGTAAAGAAGTGCTCCCAGGACCTGGGGACGCCGAGGGACGAGCCGGTAAATCAATGCCACTCGCGGCTCCTTTTTCCCCGCCGGCTGCGGCAGCGCCGCTCCGGCATCCCCGGGCTCGGGGGATGGGATAGATGGGATGGGGCTGCCCCGGGAGGAGCCGGGGAGGCCGGGGGAGGACTCACCATTGCAGCAGGGCTCCGTCCCGGTGCTGGCGATGCCGCATCCCCGCGGTGCCTTGCTTTGCGGGCTGGTCTGTCGGCGTGGCCAGGTCCTGGGAGCACTTCTTTACTGGGGGAATTGCGGGCTCGGATGATGCGCCCTCCGGAAAGATTCGGTTCTTTGCGAGGAAATCAATCTCGCTCCGCTGGCGGTGACAGGTTGAGGCACTCGGTATGGGAATCACGTCTGGTTTTAACACAATATGGCTGGTAAA